>BRZM01000044.1:4070316-4132970 GCA_033238685.1 Lates japonicus | reverse complement strand
AAAATGACAGATCCAGGTGTCCCCGGCGGCCAAGCAGGAAGAGCAATGACTGAGGTGGAACCAAAACGTCCAAACCGTGAAAGGTGTCGGCAAGACAACCTGTACAGAGGAACAGCTAACTGTAATGGCGTGAGTGCGTGTGTGTGTGGTGGCATCTGAAAGAAATAAATACACAACCACACAAGGCCATGATGCCTGGAGAGGAAGGCAAAACACAAAAGCAGGAGCAGGGACTTACTTCAACACACTAAGACTACAGCCGCAAGAGGATAGAATAGAGATTTACTTAGTTACAAGGCCACTGCTGTACCCCAGCAGGCCATGTTGAGAGGGTGAGGCTGCTGGTGATGGGGGGTCTCAGGGGCAGTCTGTGGTAATGAGCTGTTAGCCCCAGAGGAAGACGAGTCATTACAGTGAACACTGAGTTGCTATTCTGAGGTTTAACGAGTGCAACAGAGGCCGGTTCACTTCTCATGCCGCCAGCACAGACATACCAAGCGAATGTAAAGGAAGCACACAAGATTTTGGGTTTGGGTTAGAGATTCAGATTTGGAAATGTTCCTGCACAGACAATGGTGACATGAAATGGAGTGACTGCATCTACACCGACACACTTTTTCCTGAGTGCGATGTGATTTCCGTTTTCCCCACCTTTGTTCTCCGTCTGGCCCCGGATGAGGTCAGACGCAACAAAGTTATATCACCAGGCTCAGCAGGTCGAGTAACAGAAAGCCAAATGCAGTCGAAATGGTTCATCAATTTTCGCGTCAAGCCACAGACCGACCGTGCTCTTTTTCAGCATGATTTACCGGTTACATGTTCGTTTGACACCATTGCTTTGTTTCAGTATAGACATGTTTTTATGCAGAATTTCTGTGGTTTCTATTTATCTCTTCCTACCACGGTACTTCACCCGTTAAATGACACCGCATACTAAGGTAAAATTAAATGCAAATTTAAAGGGCATTCTACTGATTTACACGTACCAGTTTACTACTGGCCCTGCAAATTGCTGCACAGTTTCAGTATAGCTGCATGGCCCAGCTTGGCTCAGGGTATTTTTAAAAGAAACCGCTGCTATGATCTAACAAGACCGCCAATAAACCGCAACAACGGAGCGAAGTGATGAAGCTCTCCAATTTATTACGATGCGCAACATCAAATTGTTGGAACATTTTAACAGTGAATGATTCTTTAAACATACATATATCTGCCACTGTGAGCTGTGACGCCCATTTAGCCAAGGGAAACTGTGAGTACCTTAGAAGCTGTTAATGCTGTTGCCTGAAATGGATGGATGAAATTGCACGAGGAATTTCAAACAAATGAACAACAGTCACACTTTCAGTTTAATTACCAATGGGGTAGCGGGTACAGTCATACTGGCAGAAAATTACAAAATATAGCCGCGCGATAAGGCACACAGGATTTCAGCGGCGCCCGCCATGCTGGGCTTTTATCTTATCTTGTACTTGTTACAAATGCAGCATAAAAATGCTGGCCGTATTGAAATGCCTGCCTGCTTCTGCCTCAGTGTGTGAGTGTGACCTGGTGACACCCTGGTTGCATCGATTGAGGCCCCGAGCTGGCAGAGACCAGGCCTGGCAGCCCTGGCACCAGCGTCTGGAACCACCTCCTGTGGTGCTCACAGCCACAGTGACGCACCGCCACCAAGGGAGCTGCACTGCTCACACACTTTACCACTATACTGCACAAATGCATGAACACACACTTACACCATCAGGCTGCCAGGCCTGGGCCCACAGGAGTGGCTACATGGATACACTTGCCCAGGCACACTTACTAGCTGTGCTTTTTCTACATTGCTATGAAGACAGTTTGCAGTACTGACGACCTGGCAGAGGAGGTTGGATAATAAAATTACTGTTCACAAAGATGAAGAAGGAGGAGTAAAGGAGGAAAGACAAATAAGAGGCAGGGCACAAGGCGTTAACAAGAGACGGAAGAAAGACTGGAAATGCAGAGGAGATGGGAAAAGTAATAGGAAACAGAGAGGTGAAAGATTAAGAAAGACGTAAGGAAGAAGCGAAGTTCAGGCCGATGGGCGTCTTCGAGTAAGGCTGCAGGGCAGCCATGCACCTCTCTCTCCTCCCACCTCCATCCATCTCTGCCTGAAAGTGCCAGGCGCTGGCAGAGGCCTCCATCCGTACATTGTGCTGACATAGTAGGTGCACTTTTTCACATCACTGTAGGACACAGAAAAGACCCAAAGAGAACACACTTAGAAAAAGAATGAAACCACAGTCGGTTAAACATCAGTCTATCATTTTAATAATAGTAAAAGATAAAATGTTACTTAATATAAGTTACTGCAGTTTTTAAATAGCCAGAACCGCTAGTCATACAGAAGCAAGTTCTGTGTAGATTCATACAATAATAGTCTGAGTGTGTTCAGTGTGTGTGTGTGTGTGTGTGTGTGTTCAGTGTGTGTGTGTGTGTGTGTGTGTGTGTGTGTAGGAGTGTATAAAGCCAAAGATGAGAGACTAGAAAGAGGAGAGCTACTGAAAGTCAGACAACCAAGATTACGGCCATTTGGCCCAATGATCATTGACAGGCTGTGTGTGTGTGTGTGTGTGTGTGTGTAGGTCATATGTAATATAGGTCAGAGACCCTCAGGTTTGTTGCTGCCGAGTGTGGTGTGGTGTGTTTGTTTGTGTGTGTGAGTGCACATGGTGTGTTTCTAATGTACAGAAAGTGTGTCATGTTCATATAATTATTAAACATCTGTTTCTATCCTTCTTGTGACCTCTGACCTCTGTGTCTCGCTCTGTTAGTCACAATCATGTTGGAAAAGGCGCTTGTTAGTCACTTTTACATTAAAACCACCAAAGTCCAAGTTTTAAACCACAGCGTAAAGCATGAACAGGAACTACATCTAGTTCTGGCTCATTTGCAGATTTTTTAGCTAATAGATATAGAATTATATAAACAGTGTCTTCACCTCAAGTTTTAATCATACTATATTGACTTTTCTAGGATGGACATTTAGACTGACAATGATTATTTTCTCCTTTTTAGTACAGTTACCTACTGACTGGCCTGTTTCACATTTCACAGACGACTCAGTGTCTTCATTTTTCTTATTTCTTGGAAAGGTCATGTTTTTCACGCTGAACCATTTTTCTTTTGCAAGATGGCCAGTGTTAAGAGAAAATTACAGTAATTTTCAACCTGGGGTATATTTTCGTGATTACAGCCATTCTGGGAGGGGTAGAAGGGGAGTCGAATCTTTTGTTTGGACTCACAGACAAGCATTTGAAAATCATCTGCTAAAATTCAACTTTATGTGTAAAAAGATTTAGGGCGTGTAATGTCTTGCAGGAATCATACTTTCTGAATCTCTAAAGCAGGGGTGACGACGGCCATGTTAGCATGACCCATTAGCCTGAATGGCCACAATTATGAGAATAAGACCCAGGATGAAAAACAGCAGATTTTCCCATTAAGTCTGACAATTACCCTTTCAACTGTGGTGTAGCCATCTAATGATGGTGTTGTCCTTTGTGGTACAACCATCTCCTCTCCTCTCAGGCTGCTCTTAAAACCGTGCAAGGGCAAGCAGGCAGAGGGAATCCTGCTGACAGCCACACTCTCCTCTGCTCCCACACAATGTCATCTACAGAAAGGCTTTTATGCTGGAAAGTGTGTATGTGTGTGTCTGTGTGTGTGTAGAAGCTCTCAAAGTGGGGTCACGCTGAAAGTGATGCATAAACAGTTGTTGAGTTTTGACTTTTCACCTCGCCTCCCTCTGTTTGAATATCCCACACACGCTATTTTCACCTCCTAAGACAAATAAGACGAGAGCGTGATCTCCACTACAACTGTGTCTGTGCATGGTCAATGAGGATGTATAAAGAAGAATCTATGGACATGAACTGGTTCAAACGGACGGATCCACAAAAAAGAAAATGCTCATCCTTACCCCTGGAAGGTTGTTTTGTGCTCTATGTGTGTGCATGTGTGTGTGCAGTGATGGGATGTATTATTGACTTATTGCATTAGATGGTCTCTGTGCTTCATGCTCACGCTCTAACATCGCCCTCAGAGAAATAACGGGATCAGACCGAGCACACAAACTCAAGCGCACACCCACACACTCACAAATACACAGTAATGGCTGTGTGAACACAAAATGTTTTGTCTCTAGCATTGCCGTTGTGCTTCTGGGGTTTTGTGTTCTTAGCACTGTATACATTTTTCCATTTCTGTCTGTCGGTCTACAAGCCTGTCAGTCACTTTTTCTGTTGATGGTTTCATCTGTCTGTCTGCGAGCCTCCCTGTCTCTCTCATAGGAAGCTTTCAGAAGCTCCAAAGCTGTAAGATCCAGCAGGCAGAGTTTCGAGGGCCGTGTGAAGGATTAGAGACTGCTCTTTGCCAGTGGTGTGAGCAGAGCTACTGAGCAGTTGGCAGCACAACTGAAATGGAGGGAGGAGGGAGTGGAAAGAAAGAGAAAGTGGAAAGGGTGGTGCGCTCTGAGCCAAGCAGGTGGGAGCGGGGTGTGAGGGCTGATAAAGAGGGGGGAAGAAAAGTTGTTGGGTGAGTAAGGGGGAGAAAACATTCACGTGTGCATTCACTGAAGTCATCTTTGAGCCTCCGCTTCCTGCTCTAAGCCCCTGACCTGTATCTGAACACTCAATTTGTGTCTGTTTTGTGTGTGTGTGCATGTGTGGGGGCAAATCTTTGAGTATCACAGAGCCACATATGACAGTTGGACTGTGTACAATACGCAGGAAGTGGATGTAGCCAGACACAAAGATTATTGGGGTTTATGAGAATGTTGTCTTTTTGCGCACGCACACACACACACACACACACACACACACACACACACATTCCTACATCTGCATACACACACAGTAAGGACAGATGAAGAACCAATATCAACGGACACTGGACTTAAACTTTTAATCCTTAAGATTTCATTTCGGGTTAATTTGGTGACACCCATGGTTACATGGTAAGATCAATACTACAGCGACAACTCCTTGAACAGCTGCTCTGTCAAACATTCAATGTAGGAGTGAGCTGGTGTATACTGTATTTTTATAGTGCAGCCAAACAAGCTTATTGCTTTAATAAAGAAGTCAGTCAATCATAATCTCACCCTTCACAATAAAAGCATTTCATCCCGTGCTTCACCAGCTAAATGCTTTTAATGTGAAGTAACAGCAGGAAATATTATGTTTGTATAAGTGGTAAATTAAATATGGCGTTGGCAGACTCTAACCACTAGCTACTGTATTAAGAATAATATGAATATATGAAATGGCTATTGCTGAAAAATGTCAACCTTTAATAGTATCAGAAACAGTTTAATTTCATGAAAATCTTAAGGATTATAACTTTAAGACGATGAATTAAATAGACCTACAGTTAATACTGTTAATACCCAGAATGAATGCTTTGCAACTGGGACTTAATATTACCTCTTAAATATAAGTAAAAAAGTGTTTAGAGACAAGATTTCCAGTATTTATGGTATAAAAATTCTTACAATATTTAATTTAATAGTTTTTATTCATGTAGGAATTCCTGTTCTATTACAGCACAAGAATTCAAGTTATTTTTTTCAATATTTACAGGTAAAGTCTTAGAAAACTACTTTTCATCCATTTGTCATCCTTAAATTCTTTATTTCTTATGATTCATGATGTACAAAACTAAAGACAGCTCTAAAAGAAACGACAAAGAAAAGACATAGTATTCTGTATATCAGCAGGTATCAATATCAGAAGTACACACACACACACACACACACACACACACACACACACACACAAAGTGGGGACTGTTCAGTCTCTGCGGTTCTGTTGCCTCTGAGGACATCTGCTATCTGCAGCTCTAACAGCGAGCCAATACAGCACCTCTGATCTCTGATCAGCAGGCTAATGATGTTTTCTCCTCTGCGTAATAATGTGTGCATGGAACAGACACACACACACACACACACACACACGTATCAAGAGATGACAAGAGGAGGGGAGAAGTTACAACGCAGCCCCTCCCTCATATTCATCACTTACTTACGCCAGCCACATCCAGAACATCGCCCTCGGCAATGATTTTCTGAGCAACAACATTCGATTTTTTTTTTTTTTTTAACTCCTCTGCCACAAAACGTTACACTTTCCTCCGGCGGAGGACACACAATAGCTGCAGTGACTCCTCTACATCAAGATTCACACCGATTCACACCACATCCTCTGCAAAAGTCACTTTTCACTGTCAAACGTGACTAATGATAAATGTAAAAATCTCTAAAAACAAAACTTCTGGCCCTTCACACCCTGTGATAACTCCTACACACACACGCACACACACACACACACACACACACACAAAACACAAGCTCTCTTCATCTTAGATCAGTGATATTTTTACCCCGTCCTGTGTTCTGTCCTATGACAGGTTAACACTAGGATGACTCCCCACAAACACACATACACACATCGCCCTCATCCTCTTTGGCACACTGACTGACTCCCCTGTCCTCTGACCTACTGCTGGTTAAGGACTGACTGACTTTTCTGTCTGCTAAACAGCTCTATTTTTGTCAGTGGTGTAAAACCGACATTCAGCCAAGCAAAGGAGACACTAGTCCCAAACAGGAAGCATTATGTTTAGAGATATGTCCAGGTACATAGCTGCGAGGTCATGCTCCTGTAGGTCAAATGTCTTTTTTATGAATGTGATGTAACATAAGTAGGATTGACACCAGCAATCTGCAGGTCCTTTAAAGCCTCTAAGCCTCCCTTTGAACAATTGATCTGATAATGACAGCCTAAAGATTTAACAGATAATTTATAGGCCCAGGTGTGAGTGTGCGTTTGAGATTGTGTGCCAGTATTGTGTGAGAGCTGATGACAGTGTCAGATTGAGGTTGGGGGTGGGATAAGAGGATGTAGCGATGCATGGTAAGAGCGACCAAAACAGGAGTGTTAATGTTCTCGGGCTCTGACTTTAGCTGTGCCCTTGAGTTTTATTGCGTACTCTATGTGTGTGTGTTAGTTTGTGTGACAGAAAGAATGAGCAGATTTGAGTGAGGGACAAAGTGTGTGTTTGACAAATTTCCCACCTGTAGTAAAAAAAAACATTGTCGCCTACTGCATTCACATAAAGATATACTGTTATATCACTGATCATAAACCATGCTGGAAATAACCATAAACATGCGCACATGTATGCACAAACACACACACTGACACACACGCTCTGCCAAACCCTCTGGAGAGTTATCATTTATCCATGGCCATTCATGCGAGGCATTTGGAGCCACTCAGCTCAGAAAACGAATAAAAGCCCAACTATCAATCAGTCTTTCAATAAAGCAGCTAAATACATCAATCAGGATGATGGTGACCCCGCTCTTTCTCCACCCCACCTCTTACCCAGAGTTTGTCATTTATCATCTCTAACCGCCCATCCGTCCCGTGACAGACGAGGCGGAAGCGGATCAGGATGGAGAAGGAAGGGTTCGGATCAGTCCGGTCTCATGAATCACTCGTCCATGCAGCTCACAGAGATGCTCTGTGATCGTTCTGCCCCACTTAAACACACACACACAGTCACGCATACGTGAACATACACAGTACTACCACTCCAGAGGCTTACTTCCACACTGACAGCTGGGCCATAGACTGTGGCCTGTATGTGCACAACTGTAACATGAGGTCAACCAAGCGAGGCGTCCAGTCACATAGTGTAGAGTCATCGTTAGCTGTACGACCGACTCCATCACCCTGACGCTGCCTTCATGTGCAGCGACCATGAACCTGCCCCACTTCTACAACTACAGCAGGTCGCACACCATTTAGACTGGAGTGAGGAACTACTGCAGAGTGGCTCAAAGCGCAGGAAAGCATATACACACAGAAACACGAAGATAAACACACAAACGCTACACAAAAGATATGATACAGTCACATAGTGTCACTATAGGTAGACTTCATCTGCCCATCTCTCAAGGGGGATAACCTCTAAAAATTACTTAACACCAGGCTGAAATTCAGTGTTTCCCTGCCCTCTCTAGTTATAAGTTTCCAGTCTGTTTCAAATCTGAAAACACCAGACATCAGTGATTGTGTTTTCATCCACCTGTTTTTATGTGTGTTTTCAGTTTGTGCATTAGAAACTTGAGTGTGCACTTAACCACACCTAGCAGTGATGTCACAGTGTACTGACACACCCCTGAGTACACCTCTACACCACTGCGGGATGGTAAAACTGGTGCCAAGTTGCTCTTGAAAAGATACCCCGTGGAGTTCTCTTGTCAACAAAGACAATTATGTTTACATTCAGAATTTACAAAGAAGATTTATGGAATTGTTTTGAAAACCAACAATCATGTTTGCTACATGCTACGCTGATCCTTGATAGTCAGTATAAAGCCATCCCTATCTCATACATGTACCGGAAGGGCACAAGATACAAGCAAAAAGGGGATCTGTACTTACCAAAACGTTGCTCAGTAGCACCACTAATATTCAAAAACTCCACAGGGTGCCTTTAAACTTCAAAAGTAACACATTAATCCTCACGAGTTGGACCACCAAGTCCCCAGACTGTAAGGTTATATTTGTTTATTTTATGCGAATTGTAGTTCATTCTTTGTTTTACATTCACATTATTTTGTCATTGTCCTGTCTGTTATTATCTAAAATGTACTTTTGCTTTTTCTGGACAGATTCTGTCTATAAGAGACAACAGTGACTGTTCACTATTTCAAGTGAGTTGCCTTAAGGCATTCAGGAAAATCACATTTTAATACTGATTGATAGGTTTCCCTTGTTACTGTAGCAGAGCTAAGGCATCACTCTCTTTGTGACCCCCCATTACCTTCTTGTGTATTTTGCATGGATGTACATTTTGTGTGTGTGTGTTTGAATTTGTCGTTCACGCCTTATCCACCGTTCTGCAATTGACGGGTGCTGTCCAACCTGTCGATCATCCTCCCAGCATTGCTATGTTCCAACCCTGCTTACCGCCCACCAAACTACAAACACTCTGTCCAGACAAGCAAGAGATGTGAAATATCAATTCCAGGAGCAGTACCAACAATCCCAATGCACAACCACCAACCTGGTCGTGGACGTAAACAAACGTTCAGACAAACGCCATCCCACTGACGTCAAAGAGCAAAACTTGATTATCTCCCCAAATGAGGTGTGTGTGTTGTGACCACTGAAACCCCACTGTGCAATCAGAACCACCCACCTCCAACCTGTCAGTATCTATTAGTATCATTGCTGTTTCACTCCTCAACCCTACTCCCAGTTTATCCCAGTTCAGACTTCGCCATGCCCTTCTACAACGCCTCAATCACTTTGAGCACACACCCCACATACCCAATTCCCAACCTCCCTGGGCACGAAACATTTGTCCTGTAACCCCACACCCAAACCAGCTCCATCCAGTCCCAATGAGGTGTCAAACCATCCATGTGTGCACGTGCATGTGCACGCACATGCACAAGTGTGTGTCCGTAGAGTGCAGACCAGGTCCTCCCAATGAATCCTGTCCCACACCAGCACCACAACATAAGAAACACGATATATATATAGATTGTTCCAATTCCAATTCCAAGATCCCCCTTGTCATGAAATGGTTGTCAGTACAAATGTCCACATCTTTAAAATCCCAGTCAGGAGTAGTGTAAGGGATTAAGGGACTGAAGTTCAGTAATTATAGTACACTTACTAATCACAGGAGGTCTGTCCTGCTGAGTTCAATGGAGGGTTGATATCAGTTTGGTCTCTGGGTTCAGTGCTTAGACTGATCTAGGGTATGGTTGAGGTGTGCAGTAGACAGTAGCTTCTACCAAAAGAGGAGAGAAGGGAAAAAACTCCAGGTAATCTGTTGTGTTTAAATTGTGTGTGTTGTTAGCTGATGTGGCAGATGTTCACCACAGGCATCTGTACACCTGTTATGCCTCCACACCGGTGACAGCTATGGCCGGAGACATTCTGTTTTCAGGTTGTAATCCCATTCTCATGGACACAATACCTCAAGAACGTCCTTAGGGAATTTCTTTAAATTAGATTTTGGTGGTTAAAGGTCAAAGGTCATGGTCAGCACATCTTAGGCCATAACTTTAGAGTTCATACGCTAATTATGACAAAATTAGGATAAAATAATGAAATGATGACGTTTCTCATCCAAAAGGTCAAAGGTCAACTTCACTGTGACATCATAATATTCTGCAAAAACACTCTTTTGGCTGATATCATTATTCAACATCATAACTCAGAAACAGTGGATTGTGACCATATTTCCTGTGATGTGACTGGTTGGTGGAGGGAAACAACTGCAAGGAGGTGATTCTGCTGCTGCATGTTAAACTGCAGTGTTTGTTTTTCTGTTTCTACATGTGTTAAATGGAAAAGATGGTAAAGGGAGTAAAGTTATGAGTAATGTAATACATTACTTTTGTTGCTGAGTTATTATTAATATATTATTTTCAGTGAGTAATGTGTAATGAGTAATTGATTACAGTTTTCAAGTAACTTATTTGATGAATGTATTGGTTTATTTGACAGGGACAGATACAGAATACACAGGCAAACTGAAAACAGTTACAACAGTGAAAATAAGAGAATAAAACCGTGAGGTATAAAGAAAGTAGACTGCATACAAAGAGACACAATGAAACACACATGTAGTAGTAACATAGCTGCAGAGAATTAGACATGAGTACACTTCCCAGCACTGCAGGTGAAGGCTGAGCCGATTACAGGGCAAAGCTCAGACAGATCAATTGAAGTGAATACATTTAGTGGATGTAGCAGCTGATTGGTTTTCTCTTCTCCACTTCATAGATAAATACCATTCACCCCCCTCCCTGTTCCTCTCTCTCTCTCTCTCTCTCTCTCTCTCGTCCTGTAGGTGACTTGGTGAAGTTGGACCCTGAGTGCAGGTGCTGCCTCTGTCTCACACTCTTTCCTGTCTGTTGACAGTTGTATCATGGCATCCTCCTTGATCAGCCGTCAGCTTGCTCTCTCACTGCAGAAGAACTTGTGGCTCAGTGCTCCAGGTAAAACTCTTTAAATCAGTTTAAATCCAGTCAGTATGTCCTGTTTGACCAGGTAATGTCCTGTTCATTTGTGATAGATTAGAGGTGCATCCTGTTTATTTACTAAATGTTTTGTTTCCCATCTCAATGAATTGCCTTTTTTGTTTTGCTCTTTTGGACATTTTGCACCTTTAACAACTTTAACTACGAGTGTTAAAACCACCTGTTACATTCTGCTCAGTCTAGGTAAATAAAGTAACAGCAGAGTCTGAGATTTAGAAAAAACCCCACTGTGCCTGTGCCTTACCTTAACAGAGCAGCTAGCCCTGCTTTACCTGCACCTCATTGTCAGCTGTGTGTCGCCACTGATTTCAAACCTTATTTCCAAGTCAACTTTGTCTTTGTCATCTCATCAATGAGATATCTCCACTAAATATGAAGTTCTAATTCTTGTTTACATGATGTTCTCAGGGAGGAACATGATGAAACCATTGGTCAGTAAAATCAGAGCAGCATTATATAATCAGTGTAAATGTTTCACTGACCTCAAGCAGGATGTGGTTATCGATACATGTGGAGAGTGGTGACTTAGTGATGTCCCAAAGGTCCTCTCTCCTATCAATCATCAATCTGTTTGGGTCAGATTTACTGCTTCTCTTTCACTTGAATAATACACAGTACAATCAGGTTATTGTCAGTGAACATTTCTCAATGAACAGCATGATGGGGCAATGGAAAAGTTCAGGGGCTCAAGCAACTCAGGGCCCATAATTATCCAGCACTAAATCCTCACAGTGACACTTTGTGGTTCAAGGCGTCAGAGTAAAAGCGTTTCATGAGCTATTATCTTACCCTGTGACAGATACAGTGTGTGTGCTGGAATGTATGTTTCCTACAGGAGATGGAGGTCAGACAGCCAGTAAGAGGAGAGATCATTTGATACTTGATGACAATGAGCTTATTAAAATGTAGAAGATCCATATAACACACAGACTTTGCTGGGTTTGGAAGCTTTATAACAGGATGATTCTGTCACAATGAACAGATTTGGCAGCAGGCTCTGATTGCCTCACACAGACGCCCTCCGTGACAATGCACTAAAACCTTTATTAGAACACAGTCACACATTCCTGATGACTTAATGGTGAGAAGGGTTATCATTAAGAGCTGGTGACCTGTTTTCCCTGGTCAAATTCTGTTATCTATCTTAATTACTACAGATAAAATCAAACATTATGTTCTTTATATCTGCCTGACTTTGAAGTAACAGTTAAGTATTTCCCAAGACTATGTGACATTACAGAAACACATCATTACCCCACTACTGACTGCACCACATAACAGGTGTAGTAGCATGGGAGATGTTTACAAGATGCTGCTCTTTTCTATGCATTGTAAAACAGTGTTAGGGCAGGGTGAAATTTACGTTTAGAAATTTTAATTTACATTTCATTTTGAAGCCATGTGAGCACCTTGTGATTTGTATTTATTTCAGCATTTTATTTGTGCTCAGATGATCTTGGTAACTAGTGTGTTTAGAGCTGCAGTAGTTAAACCTGCTAGACAGACTTGAAATTATAGGAGTATTTGACTAATCAGAGTATTTTTACTGTTATATCAGAAGGCATCCCTAAACATGGTTCTTCATCAAGAAAATAAATAAATAAAAAGTGTCCAGGTACAAGTGACTGTTGGAGCTGAATCACTGCCTTCACCACATAGTGTTCCTTAAATCAGGTTGGACCAGTGGCCTTATGTTAACCCCAGCTTCCACCCAAATACAGTCTCCTAATGCAACTTCAATCAAGTCATAAAACCTCGAGGACAAACTTTAACCACAGGTTACTATCAGCTTCTTGTGCAGTGTCGTCACTAACGTAAGCAGTCCTGTTGAGTAAGTGGCTTCACAAACAGCCAAAGATCAAACTCCAAACCGACAGTTAAGTAAAGTAAAAGGTGAAACACAGAAACAGTTATTCACTGTAAAGTCTTAGTATCCCTGTAAACACATAAAAACATTATTATTCCTCAAGGAAATTTCAATCGAACGCAACTGGACTTGGTTATTGTCTAGGAAGACGTTTCACCTCTCATCCAAGAGGCTTCATCAGTTCATGCTCGCATCTGACCAGGCTGGGACTGGACCAGTCTTCCTAGACAATAACTAAGTCCAGTTGCGTTCGATTGAAATTTCCTTGAGATAACTATGACCTGGATGAATGAGAATATTCACAGGCTGATTATTATTCCTCTTAAAAAGGCTGCTCATCATGCACTCATCACCTCACCATGATTCAATCACTTTATTTTTCTTTTGTCAAGATCTTTTACCTACTGATAGCACTGCAGTGCTGGAGAAGGTCAAATTGAGTGACTGTAACTTTTTCATGGAACCAAGTTGAAGTTGACACTAGAGTTTGCCTGGAGACAGTGACAGTGTACTCCAGAGGTGTAGTTTGCTTTGCTTCACTGAGACATGGCTGACATCTGTTTTATGGACTGCCTTCATTGAGCACTTTAACATACTCATACACTGATGGCAGCAAGTTGAGGACTGGACAGTCAATCCTATCTGAGGCCATCCATCAGCAAAGCAGAGAGGAAGTAGAGATGGGCTCTTGAGCTGGATTTATATATAGAATAGAATAGAATATAGCTTTAGTGTCATTGTAAGCAGGACAAACAACGAAATTATCAAGCCAACTCTGTTGGTGTTAGGCATAAAAAACACAGGAATAAAAACACAGGGCAGTAAAGTATGAAATAATAATATAACAATATAAAATATTCAAAATATGTACGTAAGTACACTTATAAATACACTTATATATATATATATATATATATATATATATATATATATATATATATATATATATATATATATATATATATATATATATATATATATATATATATACACATATACACACACGTGTATTGTACACAATTTCGTTGTACTTAAGTGCATTGTAAAGTGCAGCAAGTAGCAGCAGTGTAGGGTAGCAGCATGGGTTTTAAAGTCAGTGTGTGTGACTATTGAGAACCCTTATGGCCTTTGGGTAGAAGCTGTCCTTCAGTCTACTTGTATGTGCTTTAGCTGCTCTGTACCTCCTGCCAGATGGCAACAGTTCGAACAACTGGTGACCAGGGTGATAGCAGTCTGTGATGATGGCCCGTGCTCTGCTGAGATATCGTGAGGTGGCAATGTCCTCCAGAGATGGTAACTGGCAGCCGATGACTTCTCCTGCCGTTTCTACCACTCTCTGAAGAGACTTTTTATCTGTAGCAGAGCAGCCTGCGTACCACACTGACAGGAAGTATGTCTGAACAGACTCAATTGCTGCACAGTAGAACGAAATGAGCAGCCTCTTTTCCATGTTGTTCCTCCTGAGCACTCGGAGAAAGTGCAGTCTCTGACGTGCCCTCCTCACTGTGGCCGTAGTGTTGTCTAACCAGGAAAGGTCCTCAGACAGGAGGACACAGAGGAACTTAAAAGACTTCACTCACTCCACACACTCCCTGATGATATATAGAGTGGGTCTGGGTCCGAGTCACATTTCTTCCTGGAATCCAGTATCGGCTCTTTGGTCTTATTGGTGTTCAGGCACAGATTATTTGCTGAACACCAGGGTGTCAGGTTCTGGACCTCATCCCTGTATGCTGACTCATCACCACCTGAGATGGGTCCAACAATGGTGGTGTTGTCAGCAAACTTAATTATGGTGTTGGATGAGTGGACAGGTGTACAGTCATAAGTGTACAGAGTGTACAAGAGCGGACTCAGAACACAACCTTGGGGAGCGCCGGTGCTCAGTGTGATGGATGAGGATGTGTGGGAGCCAATTTTGACATGCTGGGAATGGTTTGTCAAAAAGTCCTTCATCCAGGAGCAGATGTTGTGATGAAAGCCCAGCTCCAGAAAAATGGAATAAACATGATGATGAACTCATTCTCTTTATTCTGCCACATGAAAATCCATGAGTCATTTCAGCCAGTCTGGCCATAGTACCTCTGAGCTTTCACTGTTAATTAGAACATCACTAAAAGTCTCAAGTGAAGGATTCATGAGGGAGCAGCAGTTAGCCTCACAGACTAGTTCATATTTTCACTGAAATGAAGTTCCTCTTCTCCTCTCAGTCTAAATATTACTGCTTAAATGTTTGGCTAATGTAAAACAACTGTGTGTGTTTTAGCCCATTACTTAGTGTAACTGTAAAACTATGGAGACAGGCCCTCAGTCTACATCCCTTCATCCCTTAACCAGTATTATTGTGTTGGGTTTTTGTGTGTCTGGATTACAACATGCTTTCTATAATAGTCTGTTAAAGTGACAGCTGTCTGTCATTCGGGGGTCTTATATGTGAATGTTCCTTCAGACATGATGTCACATTTATGGAGAGAAACAAACCTCAGAGGGAGCACAGAGAGAGAGAGAGCAGGGTAACTGACTGTTATCTGTCCTCTCTCAGGCTGCAACACTAATAGATCTTAAAAAATACTTATTAATAATTAGTCATTACCAATCAGCCTCTCATAGTGAATCCACTGATACATTTTCATTTAAGTTCATTTAAAGTGAGTGCATTCTGCTGCTGTTTTTTGCTCACAAGAACTGACTGAGAGGATGTTCCTTCGCTGTGTTGTAAAGTTCAATAAACAGGTTTATGAAGACTGAGGTAACAGACTGGTCTCAGTGACCAGCATCTCTCTCTGTTATTAAACTTGGTGTTCCTGCAGTCTTTAGTTAATCTGACCACACTCAGTTCAGCCTCAGACACAGAGACGTTACAGCTCCGACCTCCTAACGCTGCTGTCATCATTTACTGTATTTAAAAGTAACCAAGGTGCTGGTGTTCAGACCTGAGACCCACATATTACACTGCCATCAGATTACAGTACAGGAGAGCAGGTCTGAGAGGACCTTAAAGGCTGAGACCAGCCATTCGCGCTCAATTCAGCTGCCTGTGTCTGAATCATTCCCCACAGTTCCTGAGGATAGGTGACATTTTGTAAACCAACTGGTCATGTTAGCGGAGGCTATCTCGGCGCACTGTACATATAGAGCAGGACCATACTCTACAGAGAGAGACCCAACAGTTCCCACCATGAGCAGCGGTAGGCGACTGTGGCAAGGAAAAACTTGCCACCAGACTCAGGGTGGGAGGGGCGATAAGAGAAAGAGAACGTGGCACAATACAGATTCCATATAGAGATGAAAGTAATATTGATGATATTAATGATAGCTATAAAAATAATGACAGTTATAATAGTAATAACAGTAATAGCAATAATACATAACAACAGGCATTGAGCAGGATCATAGGAGCAGCAGGAGACTTGTCATCACAGATCACAGTCTACAGCTCTGGAGGCAGAAATAACTGCAGAAAGAGACAGAAGAGGAGAGATGAAAAGCACAAAACTACAGGAGAGAATGTTGAAAAGAGAGAGAGAGAGAGGCACACAGCCTGGACACGAATGTGTTTGTTGAAGAAAGAGAGTCAGAGTCAGAGTGATGAAGTGATTTTAAGACAGTTTGCAGTAAGCAGATTATATTAAATCCTGAGTTTAATTGATGCATTGAGACTGACCCAACCTGCCAAAGGTAGAATGGCAATATTTAGAAGCCTGAAATAAGAAAGAGAATAAGATGCTAGCTGAAAGTTAAGGTATGTTCACACATTCAGACACAAACAGGCAGCATATAAACACACTCACTGTCTCTGTGTGTGTTTGTAGATTATTTCTCTGTCTTCTCTCCCTAGGCTGCAGATATGTCAGCAAGGCAGCAACAAAGACCCAGATGGAGTTTGACTACGATGGACCCTCCATGAAAACTACAGTTCCTGGGCCACGATCACACGTAACTCACACACAGACACACACACACATGCATACACACACACAAAGGTAATTCAAAAACATACTCTTTTTTTTTTCCAATTTGTAGGAGCTGACAAAACAACTGGGAGAAATCCAGGTGAGCTGAGGATGTGTGTGTGTGTGTGTGTGTGTGTGTGTGTGTGTGTGTGTGTGTGTGTTGTGTGTGTGTGTGTGTGTGTGTGTGTAATAATAATAACTATTATATATTTATAACTCTAGTGACTAGTTAAATAAAGCCCAGTGTTATACTGTTCCACATACCGCACTGTTCCTCCTCAGTTTATACCAACAACTTCCTTAAGAATCTACTGCAACCTTTATATTTCTTAGTTTTGCACAACGTGTAATATACATGCAAATGTTCATAGAATCATGTTTCACAAAGGTTTTTGCACATGCAAAAAATATTTGTACATAATTGTACTTGCACTGCCAGTGTTGCAGTGACATCACTATCAAGCAAACACCACATTGAAGGGCTGAGGCAAAGCACTGGGTCCACAGATGAACCTGGGTAGTTCATTATGGCATTTGTTGTTGTTTCATAAACAATAATGAATTAATGATTAATCTGACTTCATGGCAGACACCACATCCTGCTGTAGGCTTTATTTCTGGGTAACACAGGCTCCTCAGCATAATCAGTGAGGATACAGAGCATCATCTGACATAAAGCTGAACTGACTCTAATGGATGGATAAATTGATGTATTTAGTTCAATCAGTAACTTCATCAGAGGCCTTTGTTTCAGCCTGTGTTGGTGTGTTCCCATGAGCAGAGTGGAGTGAAACCAATACCAGGATGTAAAGAGTGAATTTTGCACACCTGCATTCTAATAAAGGGATGTCAGACTAGTGTGTTAAAGCATGTAATGCATGCAGGGTGTTAGACTTTTTAAATCTCTTTTAAGTCTGAGTTTGAGTTCAGTCCACATGGTGTCAGCCTGACTCAACAGGCCTGGATATTGAGAACAGAAATCAGTGTGGTTTTGTCCCATGTGGTTTTGAAAAGATGCTCTCAGTTTGGAACACACAGGCTGTGCTACTCTGTCATTGTATGTGTGTTTTGTCTGGACAGGTGTAATGGTTTTATGTTTCTGTTGTATGTTGGAGGACCACAATGGAAATAGGCTTTATTGTGTTTCAGTCTTTGATGATTGTAACTATTGCTGCACTAAGATACTCTGTCCTTTTAATCATCAGATACATTTGAATTCAGATAAATCAGTGGCTCAATACTGACCAGTCCACTGTCAGCAGACAGTTATGGAGATGCTGTGGACAGTGAGTGATCCCAGCAGTAGCTGGTTAATAAACCTCCAGAGCCTTGTCTGCTCCTAAAGACTCAAGTCTTGTTTTTATGTTTCTATTTCTCCATGTGTTGACTGAACAACCAGCCGTCTTTGGAGTTGTTGGAATTTTAGTTGGTTTGTCTGAGACAGAAGTCTTTCTGCTGAGTAGAGCAGAACAATGACCTCAAACACAGATATAAACACAGAACACTGATGGAAAAAATGACAGTGACCTTTCAACTGTCTCTGGGTACCATTCACCACCAGTTTTATTCTCACAGTATGATTATTGTGTGTGTGTATGTGTGTGTGTGTCTGTTGCCGGGTGGATTCAATTCTACTGTCTGCTGTTTGATATTAAAACTCTCTTTCCAGAATGTTGGTGCCATCAACTTCTTCTGTAACTATGAGGAGAGCAGGGGGAACTACCTGGTGGATGTGGATGGCAACCGCATGCTGGATGTCTATACTCAGATCTCCTCCATCCCAATTGGTTAGTAGTGGAACAACCAAACACAACTACCTGGATTGTAGGAGTGAGCAGTACAGATAAAATCCTCTGTCATGGTGTATTTTATATTGCAGTGTGGATACATACTGTGATATTGTACATTTTCTGGAAGATGAATTTGGAAAGTGTTCATGGATGAAATAAGACCTCTCTAGTGGATCTCATCAGTCACATTCTCCTAGTCAAACATGATTCATATCATATCAATGATTTAATATGATCAACTTCATATTTATGGATCAAGAAGTTTGTGAAAAAACTGCTACCAAATGAAATATCTACAGCTGTTATTTCAGCCTGACAGATACAGATTTAATCAGCACTTTAGGTAAATATACGTATCAGACGGGACTTGGTTTCAGCAGAAGAGATGTGATTTTTTTTTTTTTTTTAAGTAGTGTTAAGAAGAGTAAAGTAAAATGAATGAACAGCACCGTCACACATGTAAACACATGCCTTGTTTTACTACAAGAAATACAGAGCTGTAGGTGAGGTGTGTGTGTGACAGGAGGGGGGTGGGGGATGATGCTGCATGAGTCTGTAGCACTCAGCAGGGGGCAGTAAAGAGAGTGACCTAGTGTCTGGTGGTCTGGTGGTCCTGGTCTGGAGACAGCAGAGGGCAGTGGGATGAGACTCCTTTAGGGAGGTAGGAGGAGTCTTTGATAGTGATAGTTTTTTGTAAATGTCTGGAATGGATGGCGGAGGGGCAGAGGGGGGGTAACCGACGATCTTTTCTCCTGTTCTCTCCCCTGCCACAGGGCCTTTACAGTCTGAGGTGCTGCAGTTGCCAAAGCAAGTGTAATGCAGCTTGTCAGGAGACTTTGTGTAGAGCTCTGTGGCATGTGGTGAGAGTGGGGGGAGGGAGCCTGGCTCTCCTCGTGTGATGCAGGGGACTGAGACACTGTGGGGCTCCTTGGCTGTGGGGGTGGTTTGGAGTGACCAGCTTTGGTTACTTGTGATAGCAACCCCCTCACAGCTGCTGTGTCACCAGCAAACGTAATGATGTGATTAGAGCTGTGGTTAGCAGAGCAGTTGTGGGTCTTCAGAGTGAAAAGTACTGGACTCAACACATAGCCTTGGGCAGCCCCAGAGCTCTCAGTGTTGGTGTTGGACAGAGGTCATATTTTTATTTGAATCCTGTTATTTTTCACTCTCAATTTTATATCAATAGGTGTAAATCCATCACACACTCGTTCAAGCTCAACATATAAAGCTGGAGAACATGCAGGGTGAGGGTCATGTGACAGACAGAAGCAGCTGAAGGCTTCTTTTCAGTGGCCTTGCCAACTAGGCAACTTGTAAGACTGTAAGAATGTAACAGGAGCCAATGGAGAGCTAGCTCAGCTGCCCCTGCTGGTCACCTGACCCTCGTCTTGCTGCTGTAGGGTCTCGACATATCTTTCATGTGCAGAGGAGAGGCTGTAGCTTTTTAATGAGCAGCCTGACAGAGCAGGAGGAGGTGGAGTTTAGACTTGTTGGGTTGATCTCTTCTAAAAATGTGGCCAAGCTGGACACACTGCATTCACTCCTGACTGACCTGACAATCACAAATCTCTGATTTGATGCCACTCTGCAATTCATTCTGTATACCTGGAGATGTCTTAGATTCAGTTGTTGTCAGTCTTTGTACTATATAATGTGTCAACATGGGAGTGACTGCTCCTGTCTGATATTTTATAATCTAAATCTTTTGTTAAGATTTGAATTATTATTATTATTATTGTGTCCTCAGCATAAATCATGTGACGGCATATTTTGTGCATATGAGTGCACAACATAAACACTGTCCAGCAGGATACAGAGATCCTACAGCATCCTGTGCCTTTACCATTAAAATAAGATCATTCATGATAAAAGAATTCAAAGACAAAATTCAAGGTTTGAAAAATCTGTTGCTCTCTTTAATCTGCATATTCAAACACCCAGTGATGCAAAGACAAAGTACCTACTCCGGTGTGATTAACAAGTCAATGGTTTTGGCTCCCAGCCTCAGGGCCTCTCTGACAGAAGAGTTTTTGTTACAGTGAGGAACTCACACACTCAATTAATTCAGTAGTTAAAAAGGCCCGACAGCTAGAGTTTGTGACAATTGTTTATTTGTCAGAATGCACAGAAATAAGTCAATTTATTTTAGACCATACTGGACCCAGTATTTCTTTAAAATGAATTCAGTTTACTCACAGTCTTTAATGATTTTTGTGAATGTTCACTGTTCACACAGGGCTGTGCTGATGTGCACTTGATCTTTTTGTTTTGTTTTTCCACACTAAACTGATATTCATCAGTTGTATGAATTTAGGAAAATCAGTCCTGTCAGCTGCACTTCATTACATCCCCTCCAAGTGTTACTGTGATGCTGTGACAGTGCAAATGTATGAAATGTAAGACCTGCAGATGCCTCAGAGGAATATGTGGTATGTGATGAGATGGTGATCCAGATGTTGCAGATAAGTTGGTGTAGGAATATTGAGGATGCATGTCTTGTGTGTGTCCTGTGATGGAGGTCTCCAGGGTTTGTGGACCAGAGATTTGCCCTGCAGCATTCAAATGACTTACATGGAAAACAGAAGGAGCATGAAGCCCTCATTTCCTGTTCTCTCTCCCTCTGGCCTGTGTATGTGTATGTATGTGTGTGTGTGTGTGTGTGTGTGTGTGTGTGTGGCAGCTCAGTAAACACTGATGACAAAGACAAGCTGTAGAGAGAAGAAGCTGCACTTTGTCAGCTATGGAAGACTATATTCTGAGTGGGCTTTGAACTGAACTCCACACGGACGGATGCCTGTCTGTGTGCTACATTACTGAGCTGATATAGAATCAATATTTCTGTTGGATTTTGGTACATTGAAATAGAGCTCCATGTCAGATGATTGAAAGATTTGGCAGTAAAGTCTGAAAAGTGTGGGACATATTGTCTGTTCCTGTTTAATATGTAGTGGTAGACATGCTCTCATTCCATATAATGGATTAATTACCTGCTGACCACTCAAACCAATCAACCCCAGATGAGAAATGCAAGTCATAGACAGCACACAGTTAGAAACAGTGTCAAGTGGAAAGCTTCAGTCACCTCAGTGCCCCCTGCTGGTTGGAAGTGGAACAGTGCTGCAATTTATGTAAGGCAGCCACATTGGTTTAGGTAAGAGTCAAGATTCAAAGCTTTATTGTCATGTGTAGAGAAAACAAGTCTGATCTGTCTGAGCTTTCACTGAGGGTCTATATCTTCCCACAGCCACAGTCATTCCCTAGTGTTCAAGTATTCTAATTAATAACAGTGTTTCATTTACTCATAACACCACTATCAGAGATTCCTGACATTTTAAACACAGAAAATGTGTGAATATTAAGAAATCAAGTAAAACAACAGACTCAGCAGGAAGGTCAGTACACTCTCCAGTGGGAATAAACAGTATTTTTCAGACATTCTGCACTAACATTCACTCATCCAAACAAGATGTTAATCAAGACAAAATCAGCCTCTTTCCTAACAACACTGAATTTACCAGTGAATTATACACTGTACTTAATAATAAGCCAGATAACAAAGCAGCAGCAGAGGATGGTTTCCCTGCTGAGTTCTACAAACCTTTCTGATCTATTTTAGATCACTCTAATGGCTGACGTCAAACAGACTTCCAGCTAACATGAATACTGCCATCATTACACTCCTCTTAAAACCCAATAAAGATCCCACCTCACCATCTTGCCACCGCCTCAGTCATTAACACAGACAGAAAAATCACCAGTAAGACTCTGTTCTCCTGAACTGACATAGTCCACATGCAGTCTATCTGAGGCTTTAAGGGACTATGCTGTAGAGATAACCATGAATGTTATAATGTTAATGATAACAATGATTATTATTATTGTAACATATCTGTTGCTTGGCTGTGTAAACATGCTGTTGTTGAATGAGCCGCAGAGATTCTGTCTGACTGTTACGACTGGTTTATTGTTTAGTTCATCACTCTTTAGTTGTGGACACGCCTGATGTTTGTTCAACTGTCATTTTCATATTTGTCCCAGGTTAAAAACCTTGAAATTTCAGACCTGCTGTTGGCAGCTGTCTTATGTTAAAGTTACAAGTATGATAAACCTGTTACGTTTTTAGATTTAATAGGAAGTTGTGAACATGATGATAGCTCTCAGAGTAAAACCAGAGCCAGCTGACTGCTACAGATAATCCAATGATTAAGTTGTTCAGTCCAGTGATTCCTCTTCCTCCATCTTTATCCCCTCAGGCTACAACCACCCCGCTCTCCTCAAACTGATGGCCAATCCCAACAACCTGGTAGGTCCTGTCCACACACAGCATCACTCTTGTCATCAGCTGCAGTGACAGAGTAGAGTGGTACTGAGTGATATAGTGTGTCTGATACATGGGAAAATAATGCATGACAAGCAGGCTAAAAGAGACAGAGTTTGTGGTTCTCAGCCTTTAGAACCTGCACTCTCTGCCATAACCACCTGGTTCTACTAACAGGAGAGAGAGCACTGTCCTGAGGAGTTCAGGGTGAACACAAATATACACAACAACTTTTTAGGCGCTTTGGTTGTCTTGTCTTAATCATGTTAAACACGTTGTGATGCTTTAGGAAAAAAGTTGAATAGTTTTTAAATAAAAGTTTCACCTGTGCTTTGTTGACTAGAGTTGAATGTGTGTGTGTGTGTGTGTGTGTGTATGTATGTATGTTCATGAATTTATTTGTGTTTTCTTTGTCTCAGAGCACATTTGTGAACCGACCTGCCCTGGGAATCCTGCCGCCTGAGAACTTTCCAGACAAACTCACTGAAAGTCTTCTCTCAGTAAGTAACACATAAACAGTATTTCCCACTCAGAACTAAAGTACTGAACAGTTGAGATGATGGTGTTATTACTTCATCCGTTCTCTCAGGTGGCTCCCAGTGGAATGACTCGGGTTCAGACCATGGCATGTGGCTCCTGCTCCAATGAGAATGCCTACAAATCCATGTTTATCTGGTACAGGGTGAGTGAGTGCACATTCACACTGTGTTAACTCTTACCTGGTGAACTTGTGTGGCATCAAAAACTGATCATATCTGTTAGATTGCACTCCTATGAAGCTGGAAGACTTGTGAGAGACATAAAAAACGAGGGGTCCAAATCCATATATCGGAGGATAACATGCTCTGACTTTAGGTCCAGACAACTATGTTAATTTCATCAATGAAAATGAGTAATTGATGGCAATGATGCACAATGAAAGTGAGACTCAAACCGAAAGAAAACCATGAGCTATGATGAAATGTGTCAGTTCAATCTTCCTTTAGATGTTGACTCTATCACTATGTTATCTGATGTTTTAGCTTCTCTTCTCAAGATAAACCCAGACAGAGAACAGTGTTTCAGTTAACGGGTCAATCAGTGACACCTGTAGCCTCAAAGCCTCTTTCACAGACTGAGAGTCGTCTCTATGGTAAATAAATGAGGGAATACTCACCTGACAGCTTGAGTTTCTTTTTTCCTGACTGCTAACTGTTACATAGAATACCATTTTGTTTTGTAAATATGTTTTCAGATAAATATTTGATTAAATTAGAACCTAAATTTTATCTCAGTAACCAAATGTGACTTAAGCTTCATGTCTGTGTGAGGTCCTGACAGTGTGTGTTGGCTTTTACTGTAGAACAAGGAGCGAGGCCACAACACACCATCTGATGAAGACATCAGCACCTGCATGATAAACCAGGTGGGGGAAATGCATCTCACCACCTATCCTCAGAGTTTGATCTCCAGTTATATTGTTCTAAATATTTGTACCTTCCTCTGTGTGCTTTGTGTTTCTCTCTCTCCATCTCCGTCTCAGGCCCCGGGCTGTCCAGACCTCAGCATTTTATCCTTCATGGGAGGTTTCCATGGAAGAACTATGGGTATGTTCAATACAAAAACTAATCATTACAGTGAGATAGAACAAAGTCACTATAGAACTCCCCTCCCCTGCTAGATAAGCAAATATAGCAGTAGCAGTCCTGTCATGTCTGAACACAGCCAGAATAAAGCTTTTTCAAGACAGAGGCCTGTGTTTGAAAGCTGCTCTCCTGGAGAAGTGATCAGTCTTCTACTGAGATAGAAATTTGACCTGACATAAATACATCAAATCTGATTCTGCTCATGAAAGTATGTGCATGCACATACATGATGTAGTGCAATACAGGCAATCACTGCATGTCTTAGCAGTGATTGTTTCAAATACACGTGTCAATATGTTCTAGTTTCCATTCGCACTGGTTTAAAAACATTATCTGACACTTAAAGGATCTGTTGCTCTGGTCGAGATAACAAGATGAAAAGGCTCATTTCTTCCACTGAATATGACCTGGAAAGGGAGAGTGAAGTGTGAGAGTGAGAGCTCTGATTTGCTTTGACTTTATGTAAATTATGCAGTCACACACATCAGCTGCACATTTCTTATTCTGTTTGCATACTGTGTGGAAATGTTTGAGCCAGCAAAATGGAGAATAGAATAATAGAAACACACTTTTGAAATGTATGATAATCTTGATGTCAGTGCTGAACACTAAATGACTGTCAATACAAATTAACACTTACTGTAAATGTTTCACATTAAAAGCCTATCTATTCTCCTTTGAGCTGGGTACAGAGATCCACAGTAGATTTATTAGATGTAGGCATGTTATTTAGTGATATAGATACTGAATATTATTATTAGATATATAACTGAAGCGCACTGCTGCCATGTTGTAACATTGTAGATTCGTGGCTAACAAAATGCGTCTGTCTTCTTCAGGTTGCTTGGCAACAACACACTCAAAAGCAATCCACAAGCTGGACGTGCCATCATTTGACTGGCCCATCGCCCCGTTCCCCAGACTGCAGTACCCATTAGAGGAGTTTACCAGAGAGAATGCACAGGAAGAGGCTCGCTGTCTGGAGGAGGTAGGCTGTGTGTGTCATGACGTACTGCTACAGAGTAACATCAATCAAAGGCTGGCCAGACAGTGTGCTGTATTTTCAGACCATACATGGCTGTGATGAATATTCAAAAAAAAAAAAAAAGACCATAGACCATACTCTTTAAAATAGGTATTTACAGAGAGAGACCCAAAAAATCCCACCATGAGCAGCACTAGGTGACAGTGGCAAGGAAAAACTTCCTTTTAAGAGGCAGAAACCTCGAGCAGAACCGGACTCAGGGTGGGTGGCCATCTGCCTCGACTGGTTGGGTTAAGAAGGAGAGAAAGAGAGGAGGGGGGGAGAGGGGGTAGAGAATAGCGAGAGAAGAACATAGCATAACACAGGTTCAGATGCTCAGTGCATCATGGGAGATCTCCCGGCAGTCTAGGCCTATAGCAGCATAACTAAGGGATGGTTCAAGCCTGAGCCAACCCTAACTATAAGCTTTGTCAAAGAGGAAAGTTTTAAGCCTACTCTTAAAGGTACAGAGGGTGTCTGCCTCCCAGACCCAAACTGGGAGAAGGTTCCACAGTAGGGGAGCCTGATAACTGAAGGCTCTGCCTCCCATTCTACTCTTAGAAACTCTGGGAACCACCAGTAAACCAGCATTCTGGGAGCACAGAGTCCTAGTGGGATTGTAGGGGACTATGAGATCTTTAAGGTAAGATGGTGCCTGACCATTAAGGGCTTTCTAAGTGAGGAGGAGGATTTTGAATTCTACTCTGGATTTGACTGGGAGCCAATGTAGAGAGGCTAACACAGGAGAAATATGGTCTCTTTTCCTAGTTCCTGTCAGTAATCGTGCTGCAGCATTTTGAATCAGCTGCAGAGTCTTTAGAGACTTGTTGGGGCAGCCTGATAATAATGAATTACAGTAGTCCAGCCTGGAAGTAACAAATGTGTGGACTAGTTTTTCTGCATCCTTTTGAGACAGAAAATGTCTAATTTTGGTGATATTACGCAGGTGAAAGAAGGCAGTCCTAGAAGTTTGTTTTATGTGTGAGAGAGGACATATCCTGATCAAAGATGACTCCCAGATTCTTTACAGTGGAGCTGGGAGCCAGGGCAATGCCATCTAATGTAACTACATCATTAGAAAATTTATTTCTGATGCGTTCAGGACCAAGTACAATGACTTCAGTTTTATCTGAGTTCAGTAGTAAAAAGTTGCTTGTCATCCATGTTTTAATGTCCCTAAGACAAGCCTGGAGTTTGGCTAGATGATTGGTTTCATTAGGCTTCATTGACAGATAAAGCTGTGTATCATCTGCATAACAATGGAAATTTATGAAGTGTTTCCTGATAATATTGCCCAAGAGAAGCATATACAAAGTGAAAAGGACTGGTCCAAGCACTGACCCTTGTGGAACTCCATGTCTAACTTTTGTGTACATGGAGGAGTAGTTGTTAACATGTACAAACTGAAGCCTATCAGATAGATAGGACTTAAACCAGTTTAGTGCAGTTCCTTTAATGCCAATAAAATGCTCCAGTCTCTGTAAAAGGATGTGATGGTCAATCGTATCAAAAGCAGCACTGAGATCTAACAAGACAAGTACAGAAACAAGTCCGTTGTCTGATGTGATCAGGAGGTCGTTCGTAACTTTTACAAGTGCTGTCTCTGTGCTGTGATACAGCCTAAATCCTGACTGAAAAACCTCAAATAAACTCTTATCCTGTAGAAAGTCGCACAATTGTTTTGCAACTGCCTTCTCTAGGATTTTGGAAAGAAAGGAGAGGTTAGATATAGGTCTGTAATTGGCTAATACGTCTGGATCTAGAGTGGGCTTTTTTAGAAGAGGTTTGATTACAGCTGTTTTATACGACTGCGGCACATAACCTGTTACCAAGGACAGATTTAACATATCTAATACAGGACTGCAAATTAAGGGCAGAGCTTCCTTAAGCAGCCTAGTTGGGATGGGGTCTAAGAGACATGTTTAAGGTTTAGATGCTGAAATAATTGATGTGAGCTGGGGGAGGTCGATGGGAGAAAAAGAGTCAAGGTTAGGATTTGCAGTTGAGTCTATGGATCCTGTGTTTTGACATAAATCAGTGCTGGTTGAAGGCAGGATGTGATTAATTTTATCTCTAATGGTAGAAATTTTATCATTAAAAAAGTTCATAAAATCATTGCTGCTGAGGGTTATAGGGATGCGTGGATCTATAGAGCTGTGACTCTCTGTCAGCCTGGCTACAGTGCTGAAAAGAAACCTGGGGTTGTTCTTATTATCCTCTATTAATGATGAGTAATAGGCGCCTCTTGCATTACAGAGGGCCTTTTTATATCTTTTGACACTATCCTGCCAGGCTAAGTGGGATTCTTCCAGTTTGGTGGAACGCCACACTCTTTCAAGCCTACGTGCTGTTTGTTTCAGTGAACGGGTTTGGGAGTTGAATCATAGAGCTTGCCTCTTTCTCTTTATTGTTTTCATTTTTAGGGGGGGCGATGGAGTCTAAAGTTGTACGCAGTGAGTCTGCAACACTGTCAACAAGATGATCAAGCTGGGAGGGAGTAGCTTCTGCTAAATTAAGATGAGTCACTGGACCTAAGTTAGTGGGAATCATTTCCTTGAATTTAGCTACTGTATTATCAGAAATATTTCTAGTCACGATGTTTTTTGCTGATAATACATAATCCAGCAATATGAATTCAAAAGTGATTAAGAAGTGGTCTGATAGAACGGGATTCTGTAGGAAGACTGTTACATGTTCAATGTCAATACCATAAGCTAAAACAAGATCGAGAGTGACTGAAACAGTGAACGGGTTTATTTACACACTGAGAGAAGCCAATACAGTCTAGTATTGAAGAAAAAGTAGAGCTAAGGCTGTCATTGTTGACATCAACATGAATACTGAAGTCACCTACGATAATAACATTATCTGTTTTAAGAACCAAACTCGACAGGAACTCTGAAAATTCAGATAAGAAATGAGTATGGACCAGGAGGACGGTACACTACAACAAATAGAACTGGCTTTAATGTTTTCCACCATGAGTGGGACAAACTAAGACCAAGGCTTTCAAATGAGTTATAATTGAGTTTAGGTTTAGGGTTAATTAGTAAAGTGGAATTGAAAATGGCTGCGACTCCACCTCCACAGCCGGTGTCCCGGGGAATGTGAGTATTAATATGACATGGGGGGGTGGATTCATTCAGGCTAACATACTCATCCTGACACAGCCAGGTTTCAGTCAGACAGAATAGATCAAGATGGTGATCTGATATCAGATCATTAACTAGTACACCTTTGGATGAGAGAGATCTGATATTGAGTAATCCACATTTAATTATTTTATTTTGCTGAACATTTGAGGTGGCTGTGTTGATTTTTAGTAGATTATTGTGACTAACTCCTCTTTTGTTGACCTTTGGTTTGATTAATTTAAATGGTGAGGGGCAGACACAGTCTCTATAGGAGTAATGGGGGGTGACTGTAAAGGAAGGCTGAAAGCATGTAAGACTAGCTCTGTCTCCTGGTCTGAACTCTGGATTATCAGGGCTTTGGCTTCCTAATAAACTCTGTCAGATTTCTAGATATGAGAGATGCTCCGTAAAGTGGGATAGATATATCTCTCCTAACCAGACCAGGTCTCCCCAGAAACTCTTCAGTCTACAAAACCCACATCGTTTTCTGGACACCACCTGCGACAGCCAGCGGTTGAGTGAAGACATGCAGCTATCGTGTCATCACTGGTCAGATTGGGCAGGGACCAGAGAGAAATTCTGATTGTCGACGATGCTGCAAATGTACACACCAAATCAATAACTTTAGTGACCCTCCGACTGGTAGCAGTGGGTGTCATGGCGCCCGGCGGTAATAACAATTTTATTATATCTCGCTTATCCTTAGTCAGCAGCTTTAAGCAAAGACTCAATGTTGCCCACTCTGGCCCGGGAATACATTTAACTATAGTCGCTGGTGCATGCCTGACACCCCTGACACCTGCCCTGACACCCTGTAGCAAACCAGTAAGATTCAGGACTGACAGCGTCATAGTAGTCTGTTTATTTTCTAAACTGATGTGAACATGTGAAGGCTACACCTGTTTTGTTGACTGAACAGTAGCTCAAGCTTTGTCTTAAACCCCCTTCATGTTTTCTTACATCACATTTATGTCCTCAAGGAAATGTTGTTGTATAAACCAGTTGCATGAACTTTTTGTCCAGCAGTATTTTGGTTTATTTAATCAGGTGTGTGTGTAATGCGCGTGTGTGTGTGTGTGTGATCCCCAGGTGGAGGATCTGATCGTGAAGTGGAGGCAGAAGGGAAGCCTGTGGCAGGGTTGTAATTGAACCAATCCCAGGCTGAAGAGGTGGAGATAATCATGCTCCCCAAACTTCTTCAGGAGCCTCATGGTACCGCATAAGGTACCAGTTATCACCATGGCAGCAGGTCCTTCAAAGGACTCAGCATTGTGCTTATTCTTAGTTGTATCCACTTGAAATGTATCTGGTTTACCAACATGACATTCATCATAGTCTCAGTAATTATATAATTTTAATTATTAGGCTGCCCCATATTGAAGTACCAACAATTTACAATAAGCAATAATTGGATAATAGATACTGGTTAAATGCATTATATTCTACAACACTGTGATCTGAGTGTGACCTCAGAGTGAGAGATTTGTATGCAGCACCATCTGTCTAGTGATGGTTGAGCTCATTGTACTTCACTCGACCCGACATGGATTCCAAGGCTGCAGGATAGTCATCAAAGTTTTACAGACAGAACAGTCCATGACATGCGACGAAGTCTTTGCCAAGGGAATGAAGTCTGCCAAGTGCCCGATGAGCCAGCAAACAGGAGGTGAGGGCACCACAGATGCCGAGGGGTCTGAGGCATCACTTTTGTTATGTGAGGTGGAGACAGGTCACTAAAGCCAGTGATGTGTTAGTCAGCCTGTCTGCTCTTTGAAATTAAAGTCTGTATGGTGTTCACATTATGTCACCCCCTCAAAAAAACAACTATAAACCCAGCCCTCATCTTGACAGTGGATCCAGGTATTGTCTGGTCACTTAAAGAAAAATAAACCATGATATTACACAATTATCCTCCTATGAAGACTTGCATACAGTGTCAGTGGTGAAAATCTCCCTTTTTCATCCTCTCCTCCTGCATCAGTGATCTGTCTACCTCCATCACTTTCCCATGTGTCAGTCTGTTGTTTATCTCCCCAGCATGCTGTGCCTTCCATGGATGAAGTCCAGACTGGTGGGGGCACAAGGAAGTTTGAGCCCATAAGGCACTGGGGTATGGATGACCCTGCTGACATTATGCTCGTAGTAAGAAGCTTCTGACTGGGCACTACCTGAGGCGAACTACGGAGCTGACAAGGTTCGTCTTTTTTAATATTTTCTGGTCAGCCCAAAGGTCAGAGGATCACCATCATTAAAAACTATCCTCTGGAATGATACCAATCAGCTTCTTGCAACAGAAAGGACAGTACTTGACTAAAGCTTTAACTGAAAGTCCAGAGCTCTGTCCATTCAACATGAAATCTGGTGACAGTCGGTCTTTGGCTGTGGCTGCTGCCAAAAACAGCAGAAACTCTTTCTAACTGTCTCTTTAATCAGATGTGTTGCCATGATGTATTGACACATACACATTTAAATTCTTAGTTTTGACTATCACCTACACATAGACAAACACATAGGAGTGTGTCACTTTCATTTTTATTGACAGAGTGTTGCTTTTTCAGGCATACGTATACTATGCGTGGATGGGTGATCCATCCAAGAACTTGTTCCTGGCTGAGGGTTCTGAGCGTGATCCGCAGAGAACCTTCTAGGAGGTGACCCGTTCTGGGTATAAGCGGTCTTTATGAGCTACAGGTACTGGGCTTGTGTGTGTGTGTGTGTGTGCGTGTGTGTGCGTGTGTGTGTGTGTGTGTTGCATATGTGTGCACTGCCATAGTCTGCCTAAGTGTGCCGACCAATAAAACACCCCCCACACACACACACCAGCAGTACCTATCAGGCGGTGAATCAGCCAGAGAGGAGGACAACAGGGGACAGCGACTGATAGTGACAGATTCTTTTAACCAACAGTGTTTTAATGTCAGAAACAATGTTTTGTTATTTTCAAAATACAAATAGATTCTATTTCTGACCTGAATTTATTATTTTTCTTGCTGAAATAAAAGATCAACAATGTATCAATAAGGAATCAATAGGTAGTAGTATCAATAAACTATTTTGTTGATCATTTTATGTTCTCAGTCACAAAACAGGCTTACTGTAGTTTACTTGGATCATTCCTGAATTGTGATTGTGACCTAAATGTGTGTGACATGACCTACATCGTCTGGTCCCCAGGCTCAATGTCCCCAGCATACAGGCAGCGCCCGAGGACAGGGACCTTTGCTGCATTGATATCTGTGATGATTCAATAGCAACAGCATCTTGCTCAAGGCCAGGAGACAAGGTATAAATACATCACCATTCAGTGTTTTTCTTACACTCTCATGTTGACCACAGCTCAGTTTAGGTGTGCTCAGGGTTTAGCCAGCTGTGGGGCTGCAATAACAATGAGCATGCTGCATGACTGCATCCTTCTCTTACTGAAGACTGAGTAAAAATTATACCAATCTAATTACTTGTTGATTATGTTAATTAGGAAGGCCAGCACATAAACATGTGCAGTGCTAAAGGTCTGATTAGTGTTCAGACAAGGCTTTGGTACGGCCTGTGAAAAAAATCTAAATAAAAGACAACCTTCTTCACCACTGGTTGGTTTTGAAATTCATGCTGGGATACTTTTGAACCAAGGATACACACACAGGTCAGCTGTCAAAGCACCCTGGATAAAACAGGCAGAGCAAGAGCAGGTACTTGGGCTGTAGTGTTCTGGTTTGAATGTGCTTGTGTATTGTAAAAATGTAAAATAAACAGAAACAACAATTGTCTGTCATCCACATTCACACTTAAACGTGGTGGCTAAAACTAGCAGAGTTTTCTGAACCCGTGTTTGTCATTGACAGGTGGCCCTGAGAGTTTTGTGAGGATCGATCAATCCGTTCCGTCCAGCGTTGGTCTTCAAGGAGTACCACGTTCACTGCCTCTTCTCCAACATCTTCAGCGGCGATATTGGCCAGCACAAATAAATCCTGACCTAGAAGGAACCTGAGTTACGCTACATGAGCCTGAGTTCATCCAGAGGGAGGAGGAGACTCCAGACAGCCCATGTCATGATAAGCACAATCCACATGCTAGCACAGATATTTCCATACAACCTCACTTCAAGATCCAGGGCCAGTTCAGTTTAGAACAGGGAAGACTTGACGATCTTCATCTCCTTAGCCAGAAATAATAATGGTGATATCCTCTTACTTGTACCCAGTAAACCACTCATCAGGTGCCAGTGGTTTTAATGTTCATATTATTGCTGTAACAGAAACTACTGCAGTGACACCAAACTCAAACAGAGACAGCAGATCATGGTTTCATCGTAGACTGACTAGACTAGCAGTGCTCTGGATGAAGTCCTGGCAAGTTATCACAATGTCAGCTAATCTAGCACCCTCTGTTTCACACACACTTGCTGCCAGTACCATTGTTCCACAGGCTAGTTTGGCCATCTGCCCACAGTCTGTGAGCTCCAGAGCCAAGAGTGATATAGATCTTGCCTGATTCTTACTGGGCATTACTCAGCACATTTCCCAAAATGTAGCAGTTCGGCGTTCAGACATTTGTTTCATGTGAAACGCTCACCAATTTCTGTTTATCAGACTAAACCTTTTGTTAAACCAATTAGTGAGTGGGTCCGTGCTGCCTGCATAATTTTCAGTTGGCACAGAAGCGAGGGCAGTTGATGTTTCATGTCCATTGAGAGAAATATCTTGATCTGGGATATATTTCTGTATGTCAGCTGAAAACAACAACTGTACAGCTCCATTCATCTCATCCCTCTCGTTTCACGCCTCTGGCACAGAAAGGTAGCGTCCCTTTTCTTAATCTGGCCTGTAAAGTTCTGAACAGCTTGGATGTTTTTGTCCTGCCTGGGAAGGGGAGCCGTTAGCTGCCTTTTACAGACCTTGTTGGTCTGAATAAATCTGAGATGTCTGAGGTTCCAGAGTCTGGAGCAGGCCTAAATATGGGTCAATTTCCTTTTGCAGGTAGCACAACATTAGATAAATGTAAATAGTTTCAAAGATCCCAAATCTAATGAACCTCATTTAATGGCTCAGAACAAGTCTTCATTCAACTTCTTTCATGCTCATATGCCACCGTCATCCCACCACCCGGCTCACAGTCTAGAGGTGATCACAGGTAGACTGCCTTTGTTTGAAGAAGGCAGACAGTCATCCTGGACACAACTCTGTGTCAGTGACTCTAATAATAGGAACACACAATACAGCCAAGATGCCCAGCCTGCATGTCATTTAATGCCATTAGAAATATCCTTGTTATGATTCATGTTGTGTGCTCTTAATAGGAATGATTTTTCAGCTTGAAATGTTGTAGCCCAGAAAATGTGAATCTTGGTGGACCATGAAAATGTCATAGATTATTTAGTGCCTGCATGTTACTAAATGTTTTTTTTTTTTGCTACTGGCTCAGATGAGGAGGCGTGGTAACCTTAACTGAACTCTACCTTTGAACATTCACTTTACTCTTGAACAAAGCTTCATATCAGTTGCATTTGTTTCTGAAACTTATTCCACTATTACTGTGTTCAAGTCTCAACGTTATTTAGTTCATATTAATGACTGGGGGAACAGAGAAGTGGTCTCATGGTCAGTGAATGTCAATAACAAACAACCACTCAGGCTAGTTACCAGTACTTGTTTGGGACTGTCTCATCACTGAAAACAGAGCAAAGCACAGACCTCACCGTTGTCTCTTGACAAGGTAGGTTTTCCGGTGTAGTTTTCCTCTTTGTCTCATGGTCCCATTCCTACCTCCCCTGAGACAGGGTACTCAGCTGTTGCAGAACTGTGGTTGTAACGGCACCACAACAACCACAGGGGTAACTTTCGTGAGCCTGTTCCATGCTTGGAAAACAAACTCGAAACATATAACAGCAGGCTTTATGTTTTATTGGAAGTGTTTTTCATTCAGATTTTCACTTCCTCAAGAGAAAAAGACCTTCTTCAAACGCTTTGCTTCTTCCTGAAACTTTTCTATCACTGTGGAGTGAGACAGGCAGAGCTTCTCTACCTGTCAGTGGCTGGAGTTGAACTTGAAGCACAGGTCCATCAAACAGGGCAGTCTACAAACACATTAGATCATGGGTAATACAAAGATGTAGTCTGTAAAGTCTTAAACAATTTTACAGCACAAATTTTATCAATGCTAACCATTTTCATTTGTCAGTGCTCGAACTGATGTTCTGCTACTAAGTAACACCTGAGATATTCATCCAGTGTCTGTGAATGTTCCATGGAGCTTTGAGCAGGAGTGTTAGGAATGTGTAACAGTTCATTTAAAAGTGTTACCACATTAATTTCTTTCTTATAACCCTGGGATCTAATTAAAAATATATATATAACATGTTTACATCTTTTACATCATGTTGCAGAAATGATATCCTGTAAGCCTAATGTAAAGTATTTGTTACATGTAGTTCACAGAGTCGTTTTTGTCTCAAGTATGAATTATGGTCCTACACATAGATTTTAATTAAGTTTAATGAAGTGGGGGTGGGGGTAATGAGGTTGAGCAATCTGATGGTGATGATGACAACAGTGCTTGTCTTCTTGTTATCAGTATTACATAGAGTCATCCTTGATGACCTTCTTTAAACATTTTTGACATTAACTATTTGCCAGCGATCCGAGATAGATGATTATTAGTTGTAATTATTTTAGGTAAACCTAACTGTTGTTGCCTATAAAATATTCTGTCCTTGTGCTTAGCACTGTCCTTGAGAAATAAATGACGTTTTGATTAACTTAGTCAAGTTTTCTTTCTTTGACCTGGAAATAAATAAATCAATAATCAACCTTCATATTAGCTCCATCAGAATGTGTTTATTGATTAGTCAGCTGATGTGATGGGGAGTGTGATTAGAATCTGATCAATGAATCATTACAGCACATTTCTTAGCAAGACTTGTCTTCTGTCTTCTGTTGGCTTACTCGAAGTGACCCAGCCTGTAATTCCAGTCTATAAGCCTGAAGGGCGACACACTAATGATGCTGGAATATAAACGGCTGTTGTGGTTAGTCAATGAAATCGTCCATCCTCACACTCTCTGTCACCCTTGGTCTCACACCTGGTGGAGCTCAGACATGGAGACTAGCTGTGGGACAAAATAATGAAATGAATAACTGATCATTTCACTACCTGGTCAGGCACACGTGCACCTACAGAAATAGGCAGGAGACGGCGGCACGGAAGTGTAACAGGACCGTACCTCAAAGCCACCACAACGCGTTGCAATGACAACGTGGCAGTTAACAGCCAATAGGAAGCGTTTCATAAGGTGCTACTTCATCTCACACCTTTCATTATGGTTGCGAATCCCCGTCAGGTCGCCGGTGATTGGGTGTCTGGAGAACAAGACCCGCCTCACTGACGTCGCTGTTGGTAGAGTGCCAGCAGCGTACTGACCTGCTGCTCACTAACTACACAGGGAGGTGTATCGCGAGAGAGCTGGCTGCCTGAAGGTGGTGATTCATATCTTATTACCTGTGTAAAGATGTTGGAGATTGAAACTGTCTCCGGTATTTGTAGCTCAGTTGATAAACATTCCAGCATCATGAAGCAGGGGGGATGGGAATCATGTGGTCTGGGTCCCCCACCCTGCAGACTACATGACCCCATCCCATGTGTGTGGGGGGGGTCAATCAGACACTACAGACTCACCACTGTGGCATGTTAATGTGATTTTGACTCAGTAAAATGTTGATGTGAAAGTGTGATTTTAGCTCAGCTCTGAACTCTGTGATGAGTCATCCCTCTGCGAGTGAGCTCATGGTTCGTGCAGAGGTTTCCCAGAAGTCAGTGTCAGTGGACTGGTGTGGCTTGTTCACTGCAAGGTCAGATGGATCCTCGAGGATGTGTTCTTGCTCATACATGTACAGTTAAAGAGCAGGGACTCTGTTGGTGCAAGTACATTGATGACATGGCTGTGGTGATAACGTTCCAGAGACTGGTGCGAATCAGCACCTTGGAGATGAATGTAGCTGGGATTAAGAAATGATGATTGGTGCTTTCAGAGCAGGGGCCTGTTCTCTGTGAACATGTTGAGCTGTGAACACTAGTGTCAAAGAAATGTGCGCAACATTTCATCTCCTTGAGAGACTCACAGCCTCAGAGTGACTCTGCCAGTTGTGAAAAGTTTAACTCTCAGTAATAGCGTGCTAACATCCACCCACCACCCTGCTCTGACCACTTGGTTTGCTGGCTCCAGGAAGAGGCCAGCCTGAACACAGGAACTCCGGCCCAGCTGGATCTGAGTGACCTGTGCCTGTAGAGGAGGACACCACGTCAGCAACACTGCTGGGCCCTTATTCCCTCAGTTTGACACTCCTGACCTTTTGGAGGCGCTGTTGTGTTTTCCCAGCACTTCCGTCCAGCTTTTTACAGGAGCCCAGGCTGCAGATCCACTGCGCCAGTGTTTTTAGTTTATGTCTTAAAGTTTTATGCCTCAGGTTCTGTTCTGTTTCTGTACTGAGCAGTCTGTCATTGTCTGTCACCTCACCATGCATCTCACAACACCTCTCCTTCCAGTCGATCATGATGCTGCTCAAGTCACTGGCATCCCTCTGGGCTGGCAGCTGCTGCCTTGGCTGGCCCTGCTCAGGAGAAGCGCATCCATCCTCAGGCTGATCTGGTGACCACGCCCGATAGCGCTCACAGCTTCCAGTATGACCGAGGCCTTCCTGGGCAGGAGGAGGCCAAGACCTTTGACCAGCTGACCCTGAAGAGAGCAAAAGACAGTTAAGCGTAGGTTTCATTGACCTTCAGCACTCTGTCTGAACCATCCAACAACAAACTGTCTCAGCAGTCAGAAACCACAGCTCCTAGTGCCTCAAAGGTTTTCTTGTACTCCACACAGCATTGCTATCAGGGTGTGTTTAGGCCAGAGTTAGTTCTTCTTTATTATTTCCAAAAACATGAGGGGGCAGATTATTTCACTTCCAGTCAAATGCAGGCAATGCTAGAGAATCTAAAAACCTGCTCTCTTGACAGTCTAAAACTTGGTATTGATTTAAACCTTTAGAACACTATGACCCTCCACAGGAAGATTGTGGACCGCGTGACGGCAAGGACTCAAGTCAGCCCACGCGGAAACTGCACTACTGGATCAACACCGTCAGAGGAGGTACATTGAGAGAAACGTGAACAAACACTGGAGTGACTACGACCCAAGAACCAGGATGGCAAGATATGGGCTGGAGGTACAAAAAACACCACCGGCTACTACCTGGGTAATTCTGTGTGTGACAGTTGTTTCTCTATTCTATATCTAACTCTTCTCTCTTCCATCTTCTATTTCTTCCTCATTTTCTTTTCTGCCTCCTCCTTGCGGCCTGAAACTGGTTTAGTGATCTGAACACCGTGCCTGCAGTGGCTTCAAACTTTTGTTTTTCAGATGAGGTTTGATATTGAAGATAAGGCCACCTATAAGTCCATGCTCACCGGAGACCTTTAAGGCAGCTGACAGAGACCGTGATGGTATTGCCACATTGAGGAGTTCCTGCCCTTCCTTTCACCCTGAGGAGTTTGATTACATGGGGATGTGGTGGTTTGGTAGAATGTGTTCTCTAACACCAGCAACCTTTGGTTCTGTTAAAATATAACTTCTAATAAGGATTGATATCTTTATCTGTATATAGCTGTGATATGCAGTTGAGGACAAGGTAATATAATTATAATTATAATTTAAAGTTTTTCAAAATTCTTTCAGGAGTGCTTTTAACAGAGCAAGGAATTTTCAACATATCATTCTAAACATGCTAGTTTTTCTTTAGAAAGCATAAATTATTGTTTGCACACAATAACGAAACTACTTCAGAAAAAACAAAAATGACCTGGATCAATAGCCTGGCCCTTGAGAACTGACCTTTTATTGACCATAGCTCAAACCACTGTTGTGCAGTGATGTTCTTTAACTTAATGCTCAGAACATGCAATCAAGTTAAAACTGAGGGTTATCTCGATTTACACACAATAAAAGTTCCAGTAAGAGTTTGAGCTGTAACTTCGAAACATCACGCCAAAAACAAAGAAATCAGTTTAGACTTGAAAAAGAATTGTTGATGCTCACAAAGCAGGAGGGAAAGGATATACAAATTGTCAAAGTTTAAGTGCTGTCAAGAACTGGGTGAGAAGTATCTTCAAGGGGTCAAAGAGCCACAGGTACCAAGAACAAACCTGGCAGAGGTGAGGCGAAAGATTTCAAAGACCCTGGAAAGAAAACTAGTAGGAGGGCGTGTCTAAAGAACCCCAGAACAACTGCCAAGACACTAGTAAATGACTTGAATAAGTCAGGATTGTAGTCTCAAGGCAGACAATGACTGAGAGCTCTGCACAGGAATGGACTGTGAGGTTGCAGACCAAAGAAAGAAAGCCAAGGCTGAAGTATGCTAAGGACAACCTGGAGAAAGATTATACATACTGCAGGCACTCCTTTGGTCAGATGAAGAAACTAGAGCTCACTGGCCATGAGACACTGCTTTAGAGAAGGGCGTACACCAAGAACACCGTTCATAGTGAAACACAGTGGTGGGAGTATTGTGTGCTGTGGGGATGCTTCAGTGCGTCTGGAACTGGGAATCTTCAGGTGGAAGGAATCATGAAGAAAGAAGAAGGGCGTATGTGATGATTTTGAAAGAAAACGTAACAGTAAGCGGCAAAACTGGGTCAAGTCGTTGCTTTAATCTTCCAACCGACCAGCCCCCAAAACATATGTTGTTCCTGGTGAGCTACTTCCAGAAGACCAGTGAATGTTACTGACAGCCTGCTAAAACCCTGACTTGAATCATTGAAAATCTGTGGGGTGAACTGAAGGCAAAGGCTTGAGATTTGCCAAGAAAATGGGCTGTCAGAGACTTGTTGAAAACTACAACAAAGCGACAAAAGGATACACAATTGGGGGGATTAATTTTGACCCTGGTAGTTTTGTGGAATAATTTGTTTCTGTGTGCAAAAGTAAAATAATGTAAGCATCCAAAAATAAAACTAGGCTGTTTTGAAAAAGCTTGTGTTAGCTGTTAACAGCACTTGGGAAATACTTTTAAAACAATGACATTTTCATGGGGGCTAATAATTTTGTTGTTATCTGTAATTCCAGATATGAGAGGAATCATAGGCCTCGCTACACAGGCGCTTTGTTCAGGAAACCTCTGAAGAAAATGACTGAGCTAAATCAATAAATCATTTTCTTCTTCAGAAACTGTGGAAGACATTGATAAGAATAGTGATGGAAGATCAACTTGGATGAATACATTGGTGGTGACTCTGCGACCTGCTACCCTTCACACATTAACCTGGAGGTGATCTGCCTTAAATGTGTGTGTACTGCTGTTCACAGGTGATATGTACACACCTGGGTCCGGGAGAGTGAACCTGACTGGGTCCAGACAGAGAGAGGAAACATTTCTCAGAGTTCAGAGACACAACAAGGTAAAACCTGCTCAGATATTCGATGATAAACATGGGAAGCAACATGGGATTATTAGTCCCAGGTTAAGAATTACAACTCTCACATGTGGAAACACCATGGCCGGTGGGGGTGAGTTGGAGCTGTTTACAGGCTTAGGGGCGGACTGAACAAACACAAAAATAATGAACTATGAAACTTTGATGACAACTGCCTCTGGTATGAGACAGGCTTTATTGTGAAAGATGTCTGTGGCAGTAATCAACCTACAGAAATTATTAGCTGAATCAGCTGCTGCTCTCTTTCTATGGAGCTTTACAGTGAGTCTCAGCTCACTGTTTATCTGATGCGGTGGGTCACTCATAGCATAAATTTCAGCAGGCAGATGTTTTCAGAGAAACAGCTGTAAAAGCCACTGTCCTCTACAGCAGACTGACACAGTCAGAGAGCAGCTGGTGAACACAGTGGAGCATTTAGCAGCTAAAGAGATTTCTCTCAGGAGGTGGGTGAGCTTCAGAGATAATGCTGCCTCAAGTGACAAAAAAAAACCAAAACAGTATTGCAAGTGTAAAGGTAGATTAATAAAGATCATCATTTTTAGCAGAAGAACACAAAATATTCTTGTTTTCTCTCAATGATGTAATTCTAGCTCACAAACATGAATCTTACTTCTCATGCTTCTTTCTTCCTCCACCCTCCCAACCTGGTAAATGGTGGCTCCTCCTGTTTACACAGGCTTAGTGTTACCGACCACTGGTAACTGATGAAGTTATTCTGAAAGCACATTACATTTGCAGAGATGCAAACATGCCGCAAATCTGTCAGGATGGGCAAGAAGGAAAACATTCTAGCTGTGAAACAAACTCCATCCAGTTTAGCTCAGACACCTCCTCCATCTGTCTGCTCCAGCTGCACACTCAGATGTTTCTGTCATGATATCTGTTGCAAACAATGTAGCATCAGCTTTCCTTCTCTGCTGCTGCACTATGGATCAGGCGTGAGGAGAAGTTAAGTCCTCCTGTCTACTCTGTTTATATATCCAGTATACTGAAGCCCAGGCTTTTATCAGAGGTTGATGTTCTCATAATGCAAAATCTCTCTTCTGGTTATTAACTGAACTTCAGAGGAGTACATGTTTTGTGTGTGTACTGCTTAGAACTGCTGGTAAAGCCCATTGCTGCCATTGCTGTTTCATGTGCACAAGGTGGTTATTTCTGTTCTCTAAAAGCAGTGTGCTGTTCTCAGTCACCTCCTGTGTGTTTGCAGGATGGCTACCTGGATGCTGGTGGCCCGTGGGTTTTTGCCTGGAGAGGTTGACCACGCTGACAAGCCAACCATGATCCACGAGACAGGCGCCGACAGGTAGACCTGCCACTGCTCAGTTCTCTGCCACACACAGAGTGTATTTCACACCTGTGGAAGTGAACCACACCCTCCATATTGATACCATAGCCAGATGCAAACATTTTGGGGTTGACATTACCACCTAACGTTTTCAGGCGAGTAATGCAGTTGTAGCAGTGAGCATTGAAAACTCTACTTGATGGTGTGTTCAGAGTAATAACGCAACATTGAAACAGCCAGCAGCTAAAAATATATATGTGTAAATACCATGCAGTGAGACTGGAACTGACAAAGTTTGAGGTTTGTGTGTCTGCAACATGGGTTTTATAGTGAAGACATGAATCAAAGAGACTGCTTCCTGGAAGGTAGAGGAGAAAGTCATAAAGAAGTCTCTAAGGCTGGTTATAATCTAGATTTTCCTTATTATCAACAAATCCATGTTCACAGCCAAACCACAGTGAATCTGTACTACTGACAAGTACTGTGTGTCAAAACCCTAGTGTCTGTTATTCCTCTAGGCTATAGATCTCTACCATAGATCTAGAGAGCACATCAGTGAACCATACTGTTACACTGGGTATGTTCCTTCATGTCTATGAACACACACTGTAGTCTATTCAAATACTCACCCACAGCACCAGGGTGTGGATTAATCATCTGCGAAATAGTCTAACAAATCACCATTTCTTTTGTTTGATTGAAAACTGCAGTTTTCGAAATGACTGAGGCTTTTTAAAAGTGAAAGTGTGTATTTGGGGGCCAAGGGTTACTCTGTGTCTGCTGCTTGGGAACCAGGGGCTTGGGCTGAGAGCCACAACAGACAGGACAGGAAAGACAATTAACGTAAGGACTGAAGCTGACAAATTAGAATCTGTAATAGCGAGTCAGGAGTAACTGAAACTCATTGACTTATTGTGCCAGACCTGAAGAGAAAAACAGCTGAATTAATCCCAGAGCTGCAGTGTTACAGAAACCAAGTCACAATCACAAAACAAATTATCCAGATACAAAATGCAGAGGTAATAAAAATAAGCAGACTGAAATAAAAACTTGGAATGGAGAGAGAAGTAAAGGACCAGGACACAACTTCCAGTATACTGGACCACACAACAAATAACAACAGCAGGACAGAACATCAAGACTGATTACCAGAGCAGACTGACAGTCTATCACCTGTCCTGTACTTTGTATGCTAGTTAACATGTTGAAATGAATGGAGCTAGTGTGTATTGAAATTATTAACAAGCTTTTCTCTGTGTCTTGCTTTCTCTTCCTCTCATGTCTCCTCCTCCTCTTTCTGTCAATCACAAACCAATAAACCAAACAACAGGGGCGAAAAATAACCAAGAGGAGATTCTGGCCAACTGGAACATGTTTGTGGGCAGCCAAGCTGACCCAGTACGGGAAAAGATTTAGCAGAGACATGATGAACTTTGATGAGCCTTCATGTCCCAAGAGAAGCTCATCTGGTTTATATTCACTACTATAGGCTTTGGTTACAGGGTTATGCATTTCTGGGGGCTCCAGCAAGTAAAGTTCTGATGTTGGGTTTTGCCATTATCAAGGTATAATCATGTACCCTTTTTATACATGCACATACACAACTGCATACACACACACTTACTTTAGCATACTGTATGTGATACAGATGACCCTACACACACTCCTCTTTGTTTTATTTCATATGCATTAGATTTTTTTGAAGCGAGATGTCTGTCCTCAGGTAAAAACTGTATGTCTCCATCAAACTCCATTCTGCAGATAACGTCCAACGTGCACTGGCACCCAATGAAACTGTGCGTTTTCTGTATACAGAGGTTCCAAAATTGGTACCAACACATGGAAGTGCAGTTCTTCTTATACAATTAAAGCCATCAAACATCTGGGATACTCAGTTTTATCTGAGACTGACATTGTTACATAGGTCAGAGAGCATGTGTGAAGTGAATGAGATGCACAAAGGGAGGAGAGAGGAAAAGACAGGTTTGACCACCAAAGAGACTGTTACTGACTTTTTTTTGGGTTTGACTTAAATAAAGTCTTGTTTTTCTATAACTGTGGTTTTTGTTTTCACTAATATTCAGCAACAGCAGAGAAAAAAAACAGCAGAAAATCATAAATCGTAAGTTTCAATATGAAATATGACAACTTCTGAACTGAACCCACCTTTACAGAAAGTGAAACGTATATACATATATATATATATATATGTGTGTGTGTGTGTGTGTGTGTGTGTGTGTATGTATATATACACACATGTATCTATATATATATATATATATATATATATACACATAATATTATAACAAGTTGTCCATCATTAGAGGCTACAAAAGAAGAGTCTCTTTGACCACCATTTATAAAATCTTTACAAATCCGATAAATGCTTATGCTTAAATATAAAGTTAAATAAAAAACAAAATCCTCCCTGGTAGGAGAGTACCTTTTTAAAATGTCAGTACTCCAGCATCCTCCTCCTCCTCAGTGAGGCTGGATTATCATCAGGCAAAGCAGTACCTGTCAGATTTAAAAATTTAACAGGACATCTGTGAACTGGAGTGTTGCACCATAGTATTATTTGAGTTGATGGTGTTTTCATACAGCGCTTAATGTTGTGTTCATCCAATCACCATAAACTAGGTGACCTACAAGACATGTTGGGCTGGGTGGTTTCTGAGTCTGTGCAAAAATACACTCATTGAGCACTTTATTAGAACACAGTGCATCTTCTCATGGCAGCACTGCAGTATATTAAATCCTGCAGGTCAGGTCAGAACTTCAGTTAATGTTCATGTCAAACATTAGAATGAGGGAAAACTGTGATCTCACTGACATTGGTTTGAGTATTTCTGAGCCGCTGATCTCACCAAGTTTCACACAGTCTGGTTTTCTCAGAAAGACCCAGAGACAAAAAAACACATCTGTCATTATGAAATCCTTTCCTGTAAATGACACCTTTATTTTACAAGATCCCATGACAGTTTTCATAATTACTGTCCCTAGATATTTGGATTAATTTACACCACTCAATACAGTCATCAATAATTACTTGTTGGTGTGTCCTTCTGCTTGCTCTGAAGTTTTCTTAGTATTTATTCAGAAGAAAACTGTAGGAGTGTACCTGCATCTTATTGTCGGCTGGGATAGGCTGCAGCACCCTGGGCCACTTAGTGGTATGAATAATGAATGCATGATAGGAGCATCAGATGGTCATGGTTTGAATGTCTACGAATACGGAGTGTTGTTGCTGACCATGTTCATCCTTCATGGCCACAATTTACCAAATACTTTTAATAGCCACATCCAGCAGGATAATGCTCCATGTCACAAAGCTTAGAGTCGTCTCAAACTGGTTTCATGAACGCGGCAGTGAGTTCAATGAACTGGTGACCTCCCCAGTCACCAGATCTGAGATCAGTAGAACACCTTTGGGATGTGAGTAGAGGAGCAAAGAGATTGGCAGCATGAATGTGCAGCTGACAACATGGGCTGAGACTCAGAGGGAGGGATTTCAACATCTGGAGGAATCCAGATGGGGAGGAACTACTCCAGTTAGTGTGGTGTTCTAATAAAGAGCTCAATGGTGGTAATGACCTATAGTGAACTCGTCTCCATACTTGATGGTAACATGAAAGCATGGCATGACAATGTCCTGAACGGTGAATCTGGCCGTAGTGGTCATGGTGCTAATCTATAAAGCTCTGCGGCACCATGTTGCCATACATGTGGACAAGGACCTGTTTGGTGTTAAAGCTAAAATTGAGTTCAGTAAAGTCTTAAAAGATTGCTTTCATTATTATTATTTTTATTTATGTTCTCAAAGTTTTAAAGGCGGTCAATTACCTTTACCATGAGAGAAGTTGTGCAGTGATTTAATATTCACTTGCAGGTTACCCAGGACATATTAGTGAGACACTTCCAGCCTGTACTGTACAGATTTTTAATATTCTTTTCTATTTTTTTTTTTTAATCTAATGTCTCTCAGTACAGGTCAGTTTAAAAGCTGCTCTGCTGGTTTCCATAATACAACCTGATACCACCACACTCTGACCCTCCCTGTGTAGCTGACCGCACCACCTATCACATGTCCAGGTTATGTGGGCTCTCTCCTTAGAAATTCAGTTTCAAGTCCAAACTTGAAAAGCCTCTTATCTCCTCCAGAGTGACTGATTTCACACAGGTTTTACTCTTCAGAACAAGTTGTCTTCATTTGTAAAACTGTAAAACTTTAACCCTCTATAACTTCTTGGTCCACTTTTCTCTTACATAAGACTAACAATTTACAACCACAATAGCATTATAAAATAGCGCACAAACATTCATGAGCATAGATCTAATGATATATTAAGCTCATAAGTTTGGTTTGTGCTGCTCTGCTGAACATCACACATTTCTGATGTGTCCATCTTCATGGTGAATTGATGTGATGTGTGCTCTGTGTTTTAAGGAAATGAGGATAGGTGTGAGTAGAAGTGATCACTGGATTCTGATCTGGCTGCAGTTTATAAAGCTCTTTGCAAACACTGATCTGAGAGGAAACCCGGGTAGGACATTGTGTCTCTCTAGTTAGCTAGGTCAGCTAATAAAGCCCATGGGCCCACCTGAGGGGCCTTTTGGTTTTAAACCAGGCCTGGATGTCTTGGTGGAGGCCCAGTCCTGGGTTTTAAGTGCATCAGCACAGACAGTTAATACCAGAGCAAACCTGGAGCATTTAATATTTTCCTGCTTTCCTGACTGGTAATCCGGCCTTGGTTGTTAATTAGCAGTGGTTACAGTGACCTATACTGATGTTCATGTGTTCATAATCTGGATATTATGGACAATGCCAGCCACCCTCTGCACATCATCTTCAGCAATAGGAGCCTGTTCAGTGAAGAACTGCTCCTGCCCAAGTGTAGACAGACTGAAGAACTCCTTGTCCATCACGCCATCACGCTCTACAACTCCTTGGGGGAGGAGGAGATGAGTTAAGGGTATATGGAGGACAGATGGGAGGTAGCCCCATGTGTGCAATAACCACCCAGACACTCAATAACCTCATCCACCGCCAGCCATATACAGTTCAGTATGTTATATTTATTTATCTTAATGCCATACACAGTCCAGTATACTCCAGTATATGTTTATCCAATTATATTCTATTCTATTATTTATATTCTGTGTCGTTTTGGCTTCCTGCATACTCTGTCAATAGTCTGCAAACCTCATTGCAACTGCCCTGTGATGTGTCTGTCTGTATAAGCTGCTGAAACTTAATTTCCCGGAGAGTCATCTAAAAGGATGGCCAAGTCTGTCTGGAAATCTAAAGATGATAAGTCAGTGTAAAGGAAATTAGGGGCAGCAGGAGATGCATGCTGCAATACAGTAGCACTGTGTGAGTTAATAATTCTTCATCAGAAACCCTCAGATTTAACACAGTGTCTGTTGTTTGAAGACTATCCACAATGTGAAGGAGAGATTTTCACAGAAATCATATGGGGAGGAACACCTGATGAATGTAACAAGTACCGTCACATTTTAAAAGTATCTTTATCACTTGAAACTCGTATAATATCATATACATTACAGGAGTGTACATAAAAGACCCTCCACTGTCTAAGAGGAAATACAGACATGGTGACTGTATGAAGTTCTCAGTCAAAACCCGCCATGACCTGATCTTAGATTTCCAAGGATATTTTGTTAACCATGAGACCATGATCGTGGTGGAGACTGTCAAATCAGGAGCATGTGGTTTGAATCTCCCAGGAGAATAAATGTCCTGTTATTCTTAACACATTAACAAAGAGGAGATCATTCCTTCATGAAACAGCCAGAGCCTACTGCTGCCTCAGTAGATGATTGCATACTGAGGTTCGTCCTCAGGGTTTCAAATTGTTGGGCCCATAACTCAGTGTATAAAATACATATTTAATATTGTAGAAAAGTATGTGTAGTAATTAACTACAAATAATAATTTAAATCTACTTATTAATTTATCCAGGAGCTTAACGATATCACATGGTTCTCATCAACAGTTTGCACAGGAACTCTAAATAACAAAATGTTACAAACTTTGTGGAAGACTCCAGACTTAGTGAGCTGTGTTATAAGCTGCCAGATAGACCAACAGAACATGTTATCTGACTGCTGAGATTCTCTCACTGTTCACTTGCTTTTCACCTTCAGTTTTATTTGGTTGCACTGACCTCCCAGGTGTCAACATTTAATGATGTAGAGTAACAGCCCAGAGTACAAACTGTATTTATGTCCATGTTTATATCTCCCCGTCCTCTACTCATCAGGATGGCCGCCTGACACTTCTGAGCTGCTGATGATGGATCATATCAAGATCAGCACCATCACTGACTACGGAGGCATGAGGGTGGTGATGACCATGATGAATCAAAAAATGTACTACAGCATTAGAAGAAGTGCTTCCATGGTGTTCTGCAGATTTGTCTCTACGAATCAATGTGAGGACGACAGTCTGGTTTGAAGTGATCATATATTCTGAGTGGAGCCGCAAACCTGCTGAGGAGGGGCACATCCATGTTTATCTGACACTGCACATGGAGACTGAATTTACTCCTTTTTACATGATTCACAGAACATCTGTTTATTTAACTAATGGTAAAAAAACAAAAAACAAAAAAAACAATTATTTCTGTGAAAAGGAAAACAACAAGGAAAGCAAATAACAAAGATAGGTAGGAGTCCATAGCAAAATATACCACCTTTAAATACTCCACACAACTACAATATGATGGGAGAGAATTTGCAGTCCTCAGATCCTCCATCACACTTGCATCACTGGACGAGCCTCTTTGAATGGAGGCTCACCCCAGACGCAGCGAAGCCGGGTTCCACCTGTCAGAACAGGGATCACTAGCCAGCACCAAGGTCACATCTGAGCACACACTCACTCTGTAGACATGGAAACTAAAACAGAATAAATCCTGGCTGCTACATTGGTGTAAAGATGCAACAGTAAGAAACTTAAAGCTTGTTTCAGACAGTGAGTCATTACTGTTGCTACACCAGGCAGGCAAATTCCCACCACCCTTAATCTCCTCACTACTACCAGTGACAATGTGCTCCACATGAGGGTGCGACACCTCATTACGCTGTCTGAAAGGACCTTGAAAGTCATATCAGTCTCTGACCCAGGATTATTCAATTCATTGTACACACAGTGTTTGGAATTAATAAAACAGTTACCAGTCATCAGAGGATCAGCTTTTGGACACGTGGCCCCTGCAGTGGTATGATGTCTCTGTCAGGACAGTTTGTCTCCTGTCACTGGATCAACTGCGTCCTTGATCAACTTCCACACACCTGAGTCACAGTACCCCTTGAACAGAGGACAGAGAGTCACCAGAGTCTCAACTGCTAACATCTGAATGTTAGAGCAGGGGCAGACATGTTATCATCACCACGGGGTCTCTAGACAGCACAGGGAACACTGTTGGCCAGGATGCCTCTGTTACTGCACATGTACATACCTTGTCCTGAAGACAGAGGACATTATAGCACACTATCATCTGTTCACTACACACAATACCATTTACTGGAGCATGGAGTTATTCTAAACTCAGATGTACTGAGCAGCTGATTTGTTTTTTATATAATATTTTGGTTGTTCAGACAAACAGTGCATGTGGCACACAGCTCCACTGTTGCTCTGAGTCTTTACCGACAATAAGAAAACACTGAATAACACCAGACAGTCTTTATCTTCCTGTAGAAACACTGTCATATCCAGACGCTTTATTTCAAACTGACGACATCCTCTGTAATTTTCAATCTCACTGATTTCTTATGACACCTCACATTGAAACCTGATTCCTGAACTGTTAAATGTCTTCAAGATCTCAGAGACAGAGTCAGACACTGTGCTGTCGGAGTGAAAGTAGAAAACAGTGATTTGACTGATGATCAGGAATACTACCTGCAGGCAAACAGTGAGCCCCACTACCTGGGCAGCAGAGAGCCCCAGCCAGGTATTTTATATATTTCCTTTTCATGCAGCTGTGTGGCAAGAGAAACTGAGAGCCTAGAGGTCAGAGAAGGCTGCTGTCCCAGCTTTCGCACGATACTAACAACCAGTCTGCTCTATCATGACCATCAGACTGAAAGTTATTTGTGTATATAAGACATGACAGCGATGATGATGAATTTCACAGTTCATTCTCATGTGATGGTGTTACAGATGCAGCAGACAGGCTGGATGAGTTTCAGGAGATTAGCCACACAGTTAGTGTAGAATCAGTAGTGCTGTGGAACAGGCCTGGAAGTGGTTCCTGGTATGATGTTAACACTGTGTGATGGGAGGCTGATGAAACTGACCTGCAGAGCAGGGCCACCCCGGTCCAGGCTCGCGGTCCAGTGGGGTGAAGTACTGTGATAAGCTCATTCATCTTTATAGTCGCCCTGACATGTGGGACACAACATGCCTACTCTGACAGAATGCAAGAGGAGAAGAATGGGGCAGAGCTGCCAGAGTCATGAACTGTGACAACTACAAAACAAATAGACAAGAGAATATCATGACATCAGAGAGCAAACAAGTGAACCTGGCAACTCCACCCACACACACAGTGTGTGACACAGGCCCAAAAGCTCCACTTCAGAGGCTGCAAGGCGTGTATTGCACCTGCTGGGAAACAGTCTCCACTGAATGAGATCCATGCCGGTTCTTGTGCCTAAAGTTGTTTCTCTGATGATATTTTGGTCACTTTTATTTACATTTCTACATACAGAAGTTAGGTCAGCCATGCTGCTTACTGCTGACAGACAATCAGCAGCTGAGGGAAATTCCAGTAAACCTGCAACACGCTTAACTGCCCTCAGGAATACAGTAAAGGGAGCAAGGTCTGAAAGGGGCTACAATTTCTGTCAAGGACATCCCCTTCCCTTTGTAAACAACAACAATGAAAGATGATCGATTTTGATTATCAAATTGCCTGGTCCAGATATGGCAGAGCAGCTTACCCACTGGTTTCTTGAGCAGAGCTGGCTTTACTTCAGTGAGGAGAGAGAGGGACCAGAACTGGGCAGGCTCTGGGCTGGAGGTGGAGGCTGGCTGCCATGAGGATTCTGCTGAGCTGCTGTCTGTCCTGCCCTTCTCACCTCCTTTACTCTGTCCTGTAGGAGAAACAGGTGGTTACCCTGTCTCAACACTCCACAGATAACTGTTAGTACTCATAATACGACTAGGGCATGAGAATCACAGACACCCCAGAGAGCATGAAACTGTTGAGTGAGTGCTTTGATCATGTCTCAGCAGCAGAGGAGGAGCTGCTGTTACCAGGTAAGATTTATGAGCTATCCTCCTCACCACAGGCTAGTGGAGATGTTTCCAGTAATGACCTAATGTGGACGATACATTGTGCATATTGTTTTGTGTTTTTACAGATGAACAACAGTTTTTCTAAATGATCCAGTGTTAAAAGATGTGGTCTCAGTACAGAGGACATGCAAAATACTGAAGACCCTACAGACGCACCTGATGTGAATGGGTTGATACGGACACGTATGCTGTTCTCCTGAATGTAAACCTCCACCTCTCCTCTGACTTGACTCAAGCTGTTGCTCTTTTCTGTGCTTGTTTCTCATATATGCCTGAATAGAGCAGGAAAATATTGAGATATGCTCAATCATTTCATTCTCTTTACACGTGAATAGAAAGTGGAGGAAAACATAGATTATTTAGCTGCATAAAATAAAAGAAAGTGTGTATAAATCTTAAAATGGCAGCTGAAACCTGGGAAACACCTGTGGATGAAGGCTAAAAGGTGGATGGTGACGTGTGGGGCTTAATTTCATTTTTGGTAATTTGTCTTCTGGTGCAGAATGTATTCAAGAATGGCCTAATCTTTCTATACAAGAATCCATTTGACTACGGAGAGCAATAGAGAAGAGAATTTACGTTTACATGGTCACCGTTGATGTTATAAGGTATATGTGTGGTTCAAAGGTTGGACAGAGAAACATACGTCACCACAGGATTCTGACAGGGCTGCAGGGACAGGCAGCAGCAGTCAAAGTCTTTAATGGCATCTTTGCCCAGTCGAATGCTCTGAGTCCCATAACCAGACGCCGCTGGGCAAGAAGACACAGAGAAATACAGAGAGACAGACACACACACACACACACACACACACAAAACATGCTTACATGGAGTACTGGCGGACTACGCAGGTTAAAGGTTCTCTGCAATACATTTACAGTGAGGTCCATGTAATGAAACAGATCAGTAGGGGTGTAACAATTCAACCAACTCACAATTCAGAACTATACTAGATACAGGGCTCACGGTTCAATACACTCATGATACATCTAAGGATATATTTAATGAATAAAGAATGAAAGCGAACTAAGATCTAAGAGTGTTGCCGCAAAACCCAGTTTCTCACAGTGGTTTCCTTATTGTAACTAAATTCCAGTTAAAACGTAAAAATAAAGTCTTTCTTGCAGTTATTCTCTTCCTATGCAGACTACAGTGCAAAAGAGAGGACACTGTTTTTGAATGGAATGAGTACTAATGTAACTACGGCATTTTGTAGTGTTGGGCTGTGGATCGTTTGTAGCCTTATTATATTACTAGGCTAACAGTGTTGTCAGGCTGTGTACAGTGAGTTCAGAGTTAATCAGCCTTCAAAGTGTTTGGTTAGTTCACTTTAACCTGCAGGAGTTTGTGAAGCTGCTGTAACATGTTCTGCCACAGAGGAAATAAATTCATAATGACTGAAAATGAGTTCACAGCGTCTACTGACGTCTTTACTGAAGAAATGAAAATCTGTCAAACAGCTGAGAATTATAACTGTTACAGATGATGAGTCTGAAAAATATCAACTGTCAGAGAGAATAATGATTAGAGAGGTAGAACAGTGAAGGAGGGATTGACTCCTACAGTCACTCAGTCAGCTGATTGGTCGTCATGACTGAACAGAACCTGAAGCAGCCAGATGCTGTTACATTGTCAGAGACTGTGGGAAAATGAGAAAACTGCAGTTCACATCTAGTCACTCTAAGTCTTGTTTTACCAGTGTTCTTTTGTATGGTGCATAGTGTCATCACTCACAGAAGAGTAAAGAATTACTTCAGCACAGCACTCACTTCATCAGGCACATCACGATACAGTTTTTCAGCGTTACAATGCGCATCGTCACGTTTTCTGAATTGCGATGCATCGTGCCGCGGTGCATCGTTACAGCCCTACAGATCAGTGGAGAGTGTGATGTGAGTTCACACCTTTTTTTAATCTCACTTTCTCCTCATTATTTTAACATCTACCTTCTCATGTCAGTTTCCATAATGTTGTACTGTGAGATGCCAAGCTGATCTGATATCTGTGGTGTCATTTCAACAACACAACACACTGACACCATCATTTGTTTTTCTGGACAGTAAAGGTCAGCGAGACATTTTGGTTCTGGTGATTTTCAAGCATTAAAAATTGGAATAGGACATCTTCATGCTCTCAGAGTAAGGTCAAGAAAAGCCTGCAGAGTGTCAGTGTAGGACAGTGTGATCACAGACAGAGAGGCAGCAGAGATGACTGAACTGTGTGAGGAAGGAAACCTCCTCCGAAGGCAGGGACCCCTGAGTTAAGGTGAACTACGTCGGAAATATCTAAGACAGGTTGAAACTGCCGTCAGTGTCTGGGTGGCGACACCTGACCTAAAACCACCACCACCCGCTCCTCTCCGCTACTGATCCAGGTGAAGTGTCCCCAGCACTGCTGTGGGACTAAGCTGGGACACCTGTCTGGTCTGGTCTGCCGTGGTTCTCACCTGTGTCCTTCTTTTTCTCGTGGTAGGTGTAGACAGCTCCGGCCGTGCAGTTCTTTCCGTGGCGGGTCATTGTTCCACAGATGTGTCTCCGTTAACCAGCGGCCTGGACAGGAGAAAGGAAACACGGTTAATGTCGCCGAGAGCAGTGATGCTAACATGCTAACATTAGCTGCTAGACGTAAACACAGGAGTGCGATGTCGTAGGAGGGCTGCCATTAGGGGAGGACAGACACAGGCTGAGGCTGAGTCCATCAGCAGACGGTAAGCCGTTACCTGTAGGAGGAGAGGTTGTTTGACACGTTCTAAACTACGCACCTGTTGACTCTCCTTCTTCCTCTTCGTCTCTTGTTTCCGCTTCCGCCTCCTCCTTCTTCTCCTCTGGTGTTTTCTGACAGCTGGCAGCCTCACGTCACATCACTGCCACCCTCTGGTTATTACTGTCTCCCTGTTGACCTGAGTGGCTTCACAAACCATATCCTGACCCAGCCGGTCTGTTATGGTCATAATCTGGAACCAGGCCTTACTCTGTGTGAAGATGACCAGACTTGGACACCTTGTTCCTGTTGTATTTCCTGTGTGAGGAAAACGATATTCTCCTGTATATATTTTAAAGACGTTCTTAGTATTTATAGATCTTACTTTTTTTCTTAATGTTGTTACCTATTGTTGTTGTCTCTTACTGTCTCTGCTGCTGTAACACAAGAATTTTTGTCACGGGATCAATAAAGTACATCTATCTATCTATCTATCTAGATGTTTCTGTCCATTCTTCAGTCTTACTTCATCTTACTTTTCACTACACCTAAACCACTTAGATAGATTGCCATCCTGCAGAATTTGAATTCAAATACAGTATAATTCTTTACCACCATATCAGATTGTATAAAACAGCTTGTAAACCAGTACAGATATTTGGTTTGACATGTATGCTAACATACACTATCAGATCCCAGTAGATTTATCAGCTCTAAAACTCTGGTTGGGTTTCCCCAGTCTGCCTTAATTATACAGCAGCAATTCCAAACAGAAGTTACCCCAGGGTACTTTTCATATAGAACAGCTCTGGACCGTACTCTGTAGATTATTACTTACAGAGAACCATCATGTTCATGAGCTGTTCTTGGTGACAGTGTTAGCAATAAATATTTGGTATTACAGGGTTGATCAGATGAAGTGTTAAGATGACTGTGAGCAGAAAAGTTTTCTTTGAATGAATTTTCCTTTGATAAACTTGGGTATAGTTGAACCTCAGTAGACTGAGAGCTACAACAGAAGGAGAGAACACAGAAGCTCTGTTCTGTTTGTTCAATTTAATCTGGTGTTTAGAGATTATTATTCCTCTTAGAGTTATAGTTACTGTAATCGATGAGTTGTACCAGGGTTAAATAATCACATAAAATAATCATACAATTAAAAACCTCAAGCTGTGTGTGTACTCTGTAGAAGGTTTTTTCCAACACCAAGAGTGAAATATTTTGACTTCTTAATGGCTGTATCAAATAAAAATATTCAACCTCTATTCTGATGGTTCATTTGCAACACACTTTCCCCATGTTAAGCCTGACAGTTTGAATATTTGGAAATGCAGGTCCACAGCAGCTGCTGAAAATCTGACTGATGTGTGACTGTATGAGTCTGTGAAGTTAGGCCTGTTTTGTGTCAGTAGATCAGGGACATCAGTAGATGATAAATGCCATTTCGAGTGAACCCTGACTCTAAGGTTGGTGCGAAAACCAGTATGTCCTGAACCAACAGTGATTTTAGCAGTGTTGGTGTTTCCCGCACATGTCGTGTTTGTTTCTGTGTCTGAACAGCAGCATTTCCTGCCTATGTGACTGTGGATTTCCTGTTAGCAGATCCCTACACCCATTGCAAATAAAGCTCCAGCTAACAGATGCACAGACTGAAATGTTGTTGGTCTAAACCATCAGCAGGATGACACATCTCCACTGCCGTACAGTGGTCAAAGCTGAGGGTGGAAGTGGCAGTGGTTTCTATGTGGATTCTATAATTTACACACTTTATATTTAAGTAAAGATCAGACTGATTCAAGGCAGAAAAATATTAACTTTCTATTGCACTGACTGCCTTGTTTTAGTATGCTAGTGGACATGAAACCAGAAACATTTAGAGAAAATTCATATGATTCTGTAGCATGGTTTCCTGCGAAAAAAAAAAAAAGAATCATGATAAGCATAATTAGGGAAGAGTCACATCTTCTTGTGCAGATAAACACAATAAACTCCCCGTTGACCCTGCACTTATCATCTTAGCTAATAGCAGCAGGTCCAGACCATATATGGTCAGATATATTCAGGTTGTTGGTGTTGGTGAGTTGTTGGTCTGGAGTTAATGATGTGGTCAGAGTGGTAAAGGATGCTGTAGCAGATAATAAGTGGGACTGGACCTCTTTCATAAACAGCTATCCCCTAAAGACTCCCCACCCAGCAGTTATCAGGGGTACTTCTCTTTATCTGCACTCTTTGAACATGAGCCCATCACTATCTCTCCATCAGCACCCTGCCCTCCAGCTCACCATCATTTCCCATCCTGACGCCTGCCGCACATTCTTCCTGTTTTCAACACTAATCACATGTCATAATGTGGTAACTTTCTTTCTTCCTTTCTCATTTGAAGTGACTATTCTTGATTTTTTTTTTTCAAAAAGACTATATCATAATCTTGTCAAAAACTTTGTGTCAGTGTGAAAGGAGTTGCTTATAATCATGAATTATCAGCTCAACTTTACTGTTCTGGTTCATTCTCTCTGCTCTCATAGCAGCAACAGTTTTTAGAGAAACAGCTGTATAAAACCACTGTCCTCTACCTGCTCAGCAGCAGACAGACACAGTCAGAGAGCAGCTGGTGGACACAGTGGAGCATTTAGCAGCTAAAGAGACAGAGATTTCTGTCAGGAGACCAAAAACTGAGCTAAAAGAGAGGGCATACTGGACTTAGATTCATCAGGTGAAGAACACCACTCCACATGAATCATCATGTTGCTTTGTAGCTGCTTTATTTACAGCTGCAGCAGTTAAATTGGATTAAGAGTCAGTCAACAAAAAAAACTTTCCCCCTCAGCAGATGACAGTGAAAAGCACTCTGCACACACTGTACATCATAATGGATTTGTTCACTTTTCCTTTAGGAGTAGGAGCTTGTCAGACAATAGTTAGAGCGAGTCTGGAGCAGGGAGCTGCAGTGCTTCTACTCTGAGAAGAGAATCCTTTCTGGAAGACAAAGGCCATCACCTTTGTTCTGAGCAGAAATGTATTCTAAAGTTCAGCCAACACCAGTATGAGGATTCAGCAGTCTGAGTTGGTCTGATTGAGCTAACTAGTCCAAAGTTAGTCTTTTTAGTACAAATTTCTCTCTCTGTGCATTTTCCCTGTCTCTCTGGATCTCTCTGTATGCAGAACAATTACATCGGCCACTTTTGTTCAAGTACATGTTGGTATTGTTGTGAGACTGACTGAGAGTTGCAGAGCTGTCACCCTGTGTGTCTGATTGCTGACCTGTTTACCTGTACTATGAACAGGTGCCAAAGCTTTAGCTCTGAAGAATCAGATGTGAGCGGCTGGATCAGTAACACAGAGACAGACAGAGCACACTGACTCAACAACAGAGACGCATCAGTGAGATCTGACTATGATTATATTGTATGATTATACAAATGTGTTTTAAAGTCAGATTTATTTTAGAAATTGACAAACGCCATATATAGTCTTAGTCTTGACCTTTTCCTGACCTCTACAACTGTATTTAGAGCCATCAAACATTTGCATCTGTTTATCTCTCCCCTTTCTCATTAACCCCCTCCCCCTGCTTGTGGTCTCTGGGTGTTTGTTGTTAGTTTCCTGTCACAGAGGAAGTGCCTCACCCTGCTGCCTGGCTCCTTATTGGCCCCAGCTCTGATGAACAGTGATTTCTTGGGGGGCAGAGACAGAGTGACGGGGGGGACGGGGGGGACGGGGGGCAGTACAGGAGGATAGATAGAGGGATCGGAATATGGATAGGCAGACAAGGGCACGAGCTGGAGCTGAGGGCAGAAGGCAGGAAGATCAGCTCCAAATATAGATAGATGAGAGCTGCAGAGAGCAGACGCTGCACCGCCCGGGAGGAAATGGCTTTGTGCTGCGGGAGGTAAGTATGCACACAATAATGCTGACTGAAAACTACACTAACTTCATGTTCTGCCTGTGTTTCATGTTAATTGTTCACACAAGAAACAGAGACATGAACCAGTCATTCTGCCTGTTAAAGAGCTCTAAATATCTCAAAGTAACCCAGTGAATCTAGTGTTAAGTGTGGAGAATTGATCTGTTTCATTCTGTATTATTTCAGAGCACTGATACCTTTCTTCTCTAGTTTTAACAGAAGATATTTTCAGGATTCAGAAACAACGACTTGTTAGGTGCTGGTCCTCCTTCATGCCTTCTTGGTCTGGTCACTCCCAATCCTTGTACCAGTGTCTTGATACCACAGCGACGCTGGACAGGTTTGGGGGGGGCTGTGCTGAGGACTGCTCCACTATCTCCTGCTGACTGTTTCTGTCTTCTTCTAAACAAAAGAAAATCTGTTGCATGAAACCATTTTTATTTTCTGGCACGCGCTTTGAATTTTTATATGGTTGCTGACTGGTTGTGATGCTTTTTAATCCTGACTGCTTCACGGTCAGTGACATCATGTTTTCTCAGCTGAGTTCAAAGTAATGAGAAGGACATAGATATAAAAATATGTATGTATAATGTATAATGTATGTATATGTATATGTATGTGTGTGTATATATATATATATATATATATATGTATATAGCAGGATCAGAGTCTGAATCTTGTCTGTGTATGGGCATTTTCTTGGCTCTTGACTGGCTGTGATGCAAATACAAGAACTTTACATTTATCTTATTGCAAATAGTTGAGAATACACTGAAAGTAAACTCAGTAAAGAGATGTCCAGTTTAAATGCACCTGATTTCACAGAGTCACAGTCATAATTCAGTCAGATTCAGTCAGAGCTGTGGGGAAGTTAAAGCTGCTTCATCTCATGTGTAGTTAGTATTTTACATTATAAAACATATACTGATGTGATGCTTGGTTTGAGTCTGGCAGATAAAAGCAGACTGATAGAGCATTGCAGGTGCAGCAGGACCAGCCACAGGATATAGAGGCTCATTGGTTTCTGTACAGACCAGATTTTACTCTGTACTCCATCTTTTATTGAGTGTGTTATACTCAGTGTGGGTCTGTGGGATTGTTTGTTGGTGTTTGCTGTCATTTTGTGATCTGATGCTTGGCTGCAAATAATAAAGCTGAAGTCTGATTCTCCTGGTGCTGTTTTTCTTCATCAGGTAGCAGGGCCCTGATCCATGAGATGAATGTCTGTGTTACCTAGTAGAAACATGCACCTCATATACCCTCAGTCCTGTTTAATCACAATCGTGACTGTAGATATGTGTTGAATCACGTCTGCACATCAACAGGCTGATCTGAGATGAGATTATACTCATTATGTTATGTCACTTTACACATGACAATTATTGTCATATATATTATGTGATATATATTTTCAGTTGTGTTAGTGGATTATTCTTCCATGTCTCAGATACACATTTATACTATCAGCATTATATAATCAGCCTCCTCACAGCTGGGTCAGGATTATCTCTGTTTTTTATTTTACATCAAAGCACTACTGACTTTCTTTGACTAAAAAAACAAACAAATAAACAAACAAACAAGATCTCAGGGAAAAATCAGACATCAGTTAGGAACCATGGTCCACAGACTGAATATGTCAAAACAGATCAGGATAAACTGGGTCCTGTAGTCCAGGGTCAGAGGGGAGCTCGTGAAACTTCTCATTTCTGATCTGGGATCAGATAGCAAAAATTATTTGACCCAGATCAGACCCAGAAGCTTCACAGGTTCTGTATAGGATCTGGGCTGAGTCACCACAAAGGAATCCTCATCTGGTCTGGAGGTGGCCCTGTGCTGGCCCAGATTCTCAAAAATGGATCCACTTCAGCATTGGCCTGTTGTGCCAAAGGACACTGGCCCAAGTCCATCATGCAAATCTGAACCAGAACTTATGAAGGCATTGGACCTTATTTAAATTTACTGTCCATTTATTGGTGACAGTAAAATGTGAACTCATAGTGACGACACCCATATACACAGGAACTGCAATGTCTTATCTTCTGAAGTCACTAATAATGAGTAACTATAGGAGAATGTCTGGGAATTTTGACATTAAAAATACCATATGCAACTCTTTAAATGAACACAAACAGAAATTAAGCTAATTCTTTTTGTGTAAATTGACTATGACTGTAACTGTGAAACAAAGAGTAAATTCAGTAAAACAATGAATTAAAAAGAGCAGTCTGTCCTTCAGTTTCTGCTGTAGTGGTCCAACACAACAAGAACATGTAAATCACCTGAACAAACAATGTCACAGGAATCAAACACAGTTACGATGTGGGTTGTGAAAAATTAGTGAGGTGTGATATAAATGATGTAACTGCATTCACACACACACACACACACACACACACTCTCACTTACAGACACACACACACACACTCCTAGACATCATTGGTCAGACACTGAAAAAGCTTTGGGCAGGCGACATTTGTTGTCTCAGGACTCTTCCATCCACAACAGGATAATCAGATAAACACAAGACATCAGCATCAGATGCTTAGTAGATGGTTGGTACATTTGTTTAATGTTTATAGCATTTTAAAATTGATAGGTGTCTCTGTGTTTTGGGTGTATCACTACCAGACTTCAGGCTGGATAAAAAAGGCTAATTTTACTAAGTAGAATAGGAGCTGAAGAAGGATTACCAATTGACTTCCATCCTTTAGATTGTCATGTTATTGTCTAACTTCAGTGGTGGCATTATCTTGATCATTTGCTGTAATAAAAAGTGGCTAGCAGCAACAACACAAACAAACTAAGAGAGATTGAGGCAGAAGTATTCCAACAGCCCGTGTACTGCTCACAAATTACTGTTTTATATCGGAGTCTGTAGGGATACATGGCCATGCTGTTCCGTAGTCCTACTAATAATTTATATGCAAAAATGGGCAAATAAGGTCCAGGGTCTTTTAAAACATTTATAATCAAATCCATGTCTAATAGGATCCATAAATGCCACACAGACAACTAGAAGACTCCTCTAAACACACTTCCTGCCCAAGTGACCTGGAGCTTAATGAGTACAGTTTCCTTGGAAGTGATGCTTCCCATTGTCCACAAACCCTGTATGTATATGCATATGGTCACCGGTATAATGGCAACATAAAACAAACAAACCAATGCGGCTCTGATAGTAATGATGCGATGGCCAGCAATGTGCTGCTGCTGATTCTTCACCTACCTAATAAGAAAATGTAGAACTTTTAGGCAACCTGAGGTCCTGAGTGCAGGACTCAGCCGCGCCCTGGCGCGATATGTTAGTCCGAGCAGATGGAACTCCTCAACTACATTGTGTATTCAATTCACAGAGCCGCAGTTTGCATGTGTGGCTCGTCAGAAATTCCAGATAGCAAAAATAACCATATGCTTGACTGGTTATATGGTACAGGCCAACGGAGGGCGATCAGAGCCGGGCGCAGTGGAGTAAACTACAACTACACCATAGACCATCTGCAAATCCCACAGTGAACAGGCCCGCGGCCCAAAATTGTAAGAGCATTGGGCACACATAGAGCTGCCAAGAATATTAAATGGATTTATGAGCACGTCATTTTACTAATCTGATTTTTCCTCTCTTTTACTTTACAATATCAGACTGACAGTCCTACATATGCTCCATGTCCAAAACAGAGACTCTACCCCACCGTAGTAATGATTATTATATTATTAGCTATCTTGATAGTGAAATGCTGGGGACACACCATCTAGAATCAAACATAGCCCTGAATGTCTTTATACAGTCATTGCGGCAGTAATTTTCATACAGAATCCTTCCTTTCATTTTACTACAAATAAAAGCGCGCGTCATTTTTGCACTGGCTGCTTGCCTGGGCTTTTGAAGCTTTATTCTGAAAGGTTCTGATTGAAGTTCAATTCGTGTTGCTTGACAAATCTGTGAAATAGGTTACAAAAAAAACATGTAAGACTGTGACCAGAGCTACATGTGACAATTACTGAACAAAGCCCAGCTGTATGTTTTAATCTCATTCTGAGATGAGCCTGTGATTAAGGACCACCATCTAATGACCGGTGGCATGACTGTGGTTATCACTGATTCATAAAATGATCTAAATATCAGGATGAACCTGATCAGTAGAAACACTGCGCTGTTTCAAAGACACTCATGAGACCACACAGGATCAGGTCCTCCGTGTTTCAGAGAGAAACTAGAGCTCAGGATGAGGAGGCATGGGCCCTCCTCTGCTGTTACTGCGCGCGGTGAGGTGTCGCTGGTGCCGAATGCACACACACACACACATGCGCGCATACACACACACACAGCTACACACAACAGCAATCGGGATAGAGGATGGCAGTGAAGTGGACTCTGCTGAACCAGACAGAGGATGGACAGATGTTTTAACTCGGAATCTCCAGCTGGACGACTTAGAGCCCAACCAGGGTGGATACAGACTGGGAGCTGTAGTCGTCCAGGACCCACTGTAAGGCCGCCTGTAGGCCGCCTTCCTGGCCCTGTGGAAACCCGGATCCTGCGCTGTGTCGGTGGTGAAGTTATGTAGAGAGCAGAGATCAGTGTCCAGCTGCTCTCTGTGCTGAGAGGAGAAAAGGTACAGCCATTTCCTGGTCCTTGTAGTTTTCTCCTGTCCTGTCTGGAGCTACAGGCCCTGTCCTGTCTCAGCTCCGACTGATTCATTCTGGGGGGGTGGGGTGGGGGTGTCTTACACGAGATGTGTGTTAAAGTAGAAAAGGTGAGGTCTAGTGTGAGCTCCATATTCCTGCTCTTACTGTCCTTCAAGACTGAAATAATAGGCTGAGAGGAACAGTAGATATAGAGCCTGTGATCACTGGAGGATCAGCTGTGTGCTGAGTTGGCCAGTGATTGCAATTGAGAAACCCTATCTGTCCTAGAGAGTCGCTGTGATGATATCTACAGACCAGTGGTTGTCTAGAGCAGTGTTCACCTGACAGTGATATAGTGACTGTCTGTGTGTGGACGTCGTGCTTCTTGCGCCCATTTCTTATCATAGCCAAGGCATCTACTGACTTGACCAACAATGATAATTAATAACTTTGTTCTGTCCTGTTCTTACATTAACAGCTGATCGACTACTGTTATCAGTCTTACCCAGTCCAAATCTTCATCCAGATCCTTC
>BRZM01000044.1:3673923-4070299 GCA_033238685.1 Lates japonicus | reverse complement strand
AAAAAAAAAAAAAATACTGCCAGGAAGAAAAGAAGGAGTTGAAGTTGAAACAGAATTTTAGGGACTTTCCAACAACAGTAGCATTCTTTGGGGAAAAGCTAATGGTGTAATTTGATAAGATGGCCAAAAGGTAGCCAATAGGCTTGAACAATGCTCTAATGGTGTAATGTTGCAAACCAATGAAATGATCAGATAGGCATGGAAAACCACAGCCCAGAGAGGTATATAAGGAGAACACAAGCCATTGTTTCTTCAGAGCGTTTCTGGGGTTACTTGAGTGCACACCAGAGGGCTCTCGGGTCGACAATAAACTTAACTGTCTTGAACTCTGACTTTTCCTGATTTTTGAAGTCCTATAAGTAATTTTTGAACAGGGGCAGGGGACTTAATCAATGCAAGCTTATGACCCATTCTTAGTGGGAATTCCTCTTTCATGGGAAATAATTGCAATCCCCAATTCCTATCATAAGTGGGGTTCAGCGGGTTACCTACGCCTCTTGGCCAAGGGTAGACACACGCTGATCCACTCAGTGTGGCGCGCTTGCAGCCCTGGACATCTAAGGGCATCACAGACCTGTTATTGTTCAATCTCATGTGGCTGAACGCCACTTGTCCCTCTTAGAAGTTGGACACTGACCACACGGGCCATGTAATTAACCAGACAAATTTCTCCACCAACTAAGAACGGCCATGCACCACCACCACCAGTTCAATTTCATATCAATATAAACTCCAGTTATGAAAGAGGAAACATTTTCAATCTGCTCATTATTGATCATAATTGTTTACTGTTTTTCTTTTCTTTTTTGAAAGAAAACTTACTCCTTCCTCTAACTAATATTAATAATATTATATTTGTATAAGATTCAGGTAGGTGTCCAATCAGCTAACAGTTTACCTCATCTCTATATGTTTGGTCCCCACCATTTATTATGAGGCTACAAGAGCAGAATCATCAGGAAATCTTTGAAGATGACTGTGGTTATGCCTTCCTTCAGCTGTGTACAGGACAGATAAAACGGGTGACAAGACTGTCCCCTGACAGGTGCCTAACTGAAATGCCATGTCTCCTCTTCTCTCTCTTGCCTCATGGATCAGCTGGCCAACCATGCATGTGTGCTACATGCAGCCTGGCAAATCAGGGACTCCCGCCCTCTGCATTGTAATGTTGATACATACATTACTCAGGAGGTAATCAGTCCATTGTGCAAAGTTCTTGAAGGTCATTTCCTTAACTCCACTGACGCTTCAGAAGCTCCGGGCAATGCTTGCACAAATTGTAAGGGATGCCACTTGGGCCTGGGACTGAACTAGTTTGTGCTGCTCTGGGTTTTTAAAGATCTTGGTTCATTCAACTCGTTACACAGGAATTCTGGTAGCTTTCTGATCTTTATGCCTATGCTAATAATCAGGGTGTACATTGTTTGAAATCTTTAATGAGCTTCCCCTCTTTATATTGCTTCGAGGGCTGCATCCACATCCTTATAAAACTGGTGCCACTCCATGTGCTTGTTTTCAGCAGGCCACATAACCTTGTGTTCTGTATGTCTGCTTTAAGATGGAGCTTGTCTAGCTTGGAGTCTGGGGCCTCAACTAACAAGGTTCTGTAGTGGGCGTTTGCATCATTTGCTTCTTCCTCAGATAGCCCATCTTGGTCTGGTGGACTGCCACAAGTGCAAACTGCCATTGGCCATTGCCACACAGTCACACCTGACACACCACTCCTTTTAAAACAGTTTGCTCCATCTATCGCTCTAAGAAGAAGCATTATTATTTTTTCCACCAGAGGTGGGCAAAGACCTATCCCTACCCTGCCTCTGGTTGGCTAATCCCATGTCTGCTATTGTTAACGTTCCTCCTCCCCTTCTTCTCATTCCCTGTGAGGAAGCATTGGATGTCTTTCTCATTCACTGCAGAAGATCATCACAGTTATGGAGGAACTGGAACACCTTCACCTGTAATATCTGAGCATCATGTTCCCTGCCCTGACCCAGACATGCAGATGGATGACTGCTTTCATTCCAGCGAGGACCGATTGATTTATTTAAATACAATGGCTTTCTAAGGGAAGGGACTACATTTCCCCTAAAAACTGTCCAGACAAGACCAGGACATGAAGATAAGATGAAGATAAATGTCACAACTCAGTCATGTCTCCACCTGCTGTCAATCACGTTTTACACCTTCACTTACTACTTCCTGTGGCAAGCCAATCAACAGGCGTACCCTCATGCTGGAGGTAAAAGGCAGAAAAACTGTCTTCAGGGAATGTCTTCATCACACCAACTTGGTGTTTACATGGTGTACCTGAACTCCCCAAAGTACACAAGCACATCTTCAAGGTCATGTCTACAATATAAACCTGGCCAGGGCTGTATGGAAATGCTCTTGACCTCAAAAGCTGATGAGTCAATGCACACATAACAGATGTTAAAACATAAGGAAAAAGACCTCATGGTTGTGATTTTGTTTTAACTGACTTTTTTACTTTTTGCATAAAAGAGTCAGTTGGTGGTGTGCTTTTAGGTCTAGTTTTGCTTCTTGTTTCATATTAACCTCCAGTAGCTCTAACAACCAGGATCAACAACATGAGCAGCTGGGGCTGTGTTGCTCTCCCCCCTCTCCTGTCAAGTTCATAGCATCATAAATTTAAAGGTATCATCAACAGAAACAGGAAAGAGTTCTAAAGGAATTAGACTACTGAGCTTCATCATGAGAAGCAGATAAATAAATGACAATTTTTCCAGAATATTTACAGGTAGCTATACAGCTATAGCTCTATAGGATTAATGGAAGTCACAAATGTTCATCAAATGTTATCAAACTGATCATGAGTCCTTTCTTTACCTCTTTTTCCAGAAAAGCATCAACTATCTTGGGATCCTTCAAAGCAGATGATTCTAATTGTTGTGTGATATTAGCCTAAGCATTTTGTGTTTGCATATACATTTAAGTTAAATGGAGATTCAGTTCAATTTTATTTATATAGCACCAAATCACAACAGAAGTCTCTTTTCATATTGAGCAGGTCTAGATGGTACTCTATTATTAAATTTAAAGAGAGAAACCCAAAAATTGACAGTGACAAGGGAAAACTTCTCTTGAAGAGGCAGAAACCTCGAGCAGAACCAGACTCAGGGTGGGTGGCCATCTGCCTCAAATGGTTGGGTTGAGAAAGAGAGACGGGGGAAGGGGGTGAGGTGGGGGGTAGAGAATAATGACAGGAGAACATAGCATAACATAGATTCCATGAAAAAATGTAAAGTGGTATCAATAATACAACAGTGGTAATAATAGTAATGACAATTAAAGTAGTAATTGCAACAGTAGCAGTAATACTAGAAGGACTACTGATAATTTCTAAATATAACAGTAGGTGTTGAGTGGAGTTGTAGGAGCAGCAGGAGACTTGTCATCACAGATCAGACTCTACAGCTCCAGAGGGAGAAATACCTGCAGAAAGAGACAGAAGAGGAGAGAGAGATGGAAGAGCACAATACTACAGGAAATGGAGGATATCGAGTTAGTGACATGTATTTATGGGATATGAATCCATACCACTAACTCTGTCTCCCATTCTACTCCTGGAAACTCTGGGAACCACCAGTAAACCAGCATTCTGGGAGCGCAGTGTCCTAGTGGGATTGTAGATCATATTTTATGACCAGTTAATGCAGAAAACCAGGTAATGTTTATGCATTGCACAAGTTATGTTGCATAGTAAGAGGTATAGTTTTGTCTTACTGAGACCTGGCTTTTTTGTCATGATTATATTAAGTTATGTACTTTAAGGCACTGCCAGAGGAGGTGGAGTTGCAGCCATTTTTGACTCAATTCAATTCAATTCAATTTTATTTATATAGCACCATATCACAACAAAAGTCATCTCAAGGCACTTTTCATATAGAGCAGATCTAGACCATACTCTTTAAAATAGGTATTTACAGAGAGAGCCCAACAAATCCCACCATGAGCAGCACTAGGTGACAGTGGCAAGGAAAAACTTCCTTTTAAGGGGCAGAAACCTCGAGCAGAACCAGACTCAGGGAGGGCGGCCATCTGCCAGTTTATTAATCAATCTTAAACCTAACTAATTTGTAAGTCTTGTTCTGTACGCCATATCTATAGTGGCCTATAATAAATAAGCCCACTCACTGTTTTAACCACACTCTTGACCTTGTTCTGGCTTATGGCATATGGCTGAACATTTAATAGTTTTCACACAGAATCCTTTTTTTTAATCAGACCACTATTAATTTACTTTTGAATTCTTATTGCTGGACTACATGCCACTGAGCAAGAATATCCTTACTAGATGTTGATCTTATAGTGCTAAATTTAAGGAAGTGATTTTATTAACAATTAATTCGGTGCCATATCTCAATGTAACAGAGGACTCCTGTGCTAACTTTAGTCCCTCCCAAATTGATCATCTTGTTCATAGTGCTGCAGGCTCAATGTGAACAACACTTTACTATTGATAACAAAACAGGTTAGTTCCATGGTTAACTCCCAAACCCACATTTTGAGCAAACAACTCAAAAACTTGAAAAGATATAGCACTCCACCAAACTGGAAGAGTCCCGCTTAGCCTGGCAAAATAGTCTTAAAACATAAGGGAAGGCTCTCTGTAACACCACAGCTACATTAATAGAGCAACATATAAACAACCCCAGGTTTTTTCAACACTGTAGCCAGGCTGACAGAGCTCTAGTAATCCATGTATTCCCATAGCTCTCAGTAGCAGCAGCTTTAATATTGCCTTTAATAATAAAATTCTAATTAGAAACTCCTGCCCACTGCTGGCACTGATTTATCTCCAAATACAAGATCCTTAAAAACAGCTGTAAAACCTGATAGATACCTAAAATGCTTTTCTACAGTCAACCTTCACCAAATCAACAATATCTTCATCTAAACCACCAATTTAGACGTCATCCCAACTAGGCTGTTTAAGTACTTCTTTACTATATATTAGGGCTGGGCGATATGGGAAAAAAATCATACCATGATAGGATTTTTCATATCGGTAGATATCAATATATAGCATGATAAAAATCAATTTTTGTCAAATTTAAAGGTTCCTTTTTACTCCAAAGTGAGATGTGAAGATACCAGGTCAATTTTAGGGTTGCCCCCTATATGTTGACTATTTGATGCATCAGACAGGAAGGTCCTGATTCAACTCACACAATGTCAGTGGACGAGTCGTTACACAATTTTTTTGCTGCCTCACAGTTCACACACAGAGTATTGCAGGAGCAACAGAGCAACAGCTGAGATAACTAAGCTATGACAAAGACGCCAACTTTGTGTCTGCAGTGTCTCCACCATATACATTTTATAGCGGCAGCCTGCCACGGGAAAATTATTGCTGCTGCTGCAGTACTATAAATTTGCAACCTACCCAGTTGAGCCGAGACGGAGAGAGAGAAAGAGAGACAATGAGAGAAAATGGTAGAATGAACTAGCTATCGTTAAGTCAAATTGTGTTTTCATTCTATATTTTCTAGTGGGACAAATCCCACAGAAATTTTATCAGCTGTGTCTCTACCTGTGTGGGGCGTCTTCTTTGGTAACACTGTCGCTTGAGTTTTTGTTAACATTTTCTGTCATCATTTTCTCTTTTTATCTCACTCTTAATCCTAATGTATTGGTGTGCATGGCTGCATTACCCAAAACGTTAGCACATGTGCTTACTACTGCGCTTTGTGAGTCAGCCTAACCTGACGTGGCTGTAACTCCATTCCAGCCACATGATTAGTTCGGCGGGGTATTATTCTAATTGGTTTTTCCTGTTGTCTGTCAAAACACAGATGGAATGAGTTCTCTCAACGTTGTATCGACCTTGTCTTATATGTCTATTGAGGAAAAGTTATATTGCGACATATATCGTTATCGTTTAATCACCCAGCCCTACTATATATGATCAGTCTATCTTTATTAAGACACTATTTACCACAATCCTGTAAAGTAGCTGTAATTAAACCTCTTTTAAAAAACCTATTCGTGATCCAAGCATATTAGCCAGCTTTGACCCTTTAATTGCATCAGACCAAGGACTTGTCTCTGTACTTGGCTTGTTAGATCTTAGTGTTGCGTTTGATACTCTTGACCATCACATAGAGAATGGAGTATTTAGTTTGCATTAAAGCAACTGCACTAATCTGGTTTAAGTCCTGTTTATCAGATCAACTTCAGTTTGTTCCCGTTGACCACAGATCCTCCATGTACACAAAAGTAGAGTTCTGAGTTTCACAAGATTCTGTGCTTGGACCAATTCTATTTATCTTATATTTGATTCGTTTTGGCAATATTATCATAAACTTCCATTGTTATGCAGACAATACTCAACTATAGTTGTCAATAAACCCTGATGAAACCAATCAGTTAGTGAAACTTCAAGCATGCCTGAAAGGTAGGGTTAGTAATTCTAATCTAATGCAGAACTGCATTTGAATAGAACTATTCAAATTCAGGGAATATCTCCCCATAGTCTACTAGCTGTCCCTTCTGTGTGTGGGTTGAAAAGAAATCTGGCCGACCTGGCTCTAGTATTGGGATATAGATAAAGTTGATTGGTGCATTCTATCACAGCCAATAATGGCATTAGTGTTTGTGCACAGGAGATGGGAGAGTATAAAGGGGGCAGTAGTAGTAAGGAAGGGACGGAAACCGAATTCACATATATGCTAACGTTACAGAGCAGAGATAATGAGAGCAGAACAGGGTAATGGCAAATAAACAGCCAAAGAGGAAACAGACAGAGGAATGTAAGGCAGTAGAGAGAGACAGACAGACAGAGACAGTAGGGCAGTATTGTTTTGTCCTGTTTGGCCTTGGTGAAATGTTAGACCAGGAGGAGGGTTGTGAGTATTGCTGTCTGGAGCCACTGTGTTTACTCTGAGAAACCGCCTCATCTGTTCTGCAGCTGATGTGACACACAACTTGAGTGCTCTGTCGTTTGCTCTCTATTGTGACATTTGTCCTTAACAATGTTTGCAAAGGCTTTTATAGACATGAAGAAGTTTGTGAGCACAGCGGGACTGATGCATAATTTGTAGGGGTGTAAATCACAAGTTTCATTACGATATGATATTGTATCAGTTCAGTGGACAACGATTCAATGTTTGCCAACATCACAAAGTCTGCTATGATTTGATTTTGATTCGATTCGATTCAGGAGCCAGTGATCGATATGAGACGATATCATATGCTGATTTAACACAATCACTTCCCTTCATATCAAATCACAAACAGCAACCGTCTTTGATCTCCCTGGAGCTATTGTTCGATCCACTCGAATGGTAGTCCATTTTCTTCCACGTCTCTCTGGTTTTGCTTTTCATTTTAAAGCAATGGAGATCATTTTAGCTGAGCAGCCTATCATTTTCTGCACTTCTTTATATGTTTTCCCCTCTCCAATCAACGTTTTAATTAAAGCACGCTGTTCTTCTGAACAATGTCTGGAACGACCCATCTTTCTCAGGTTTTCAGAGAGAATTACATGTACAACATGTGCTGGCTTCATCCTTAAATAAGGGCCACCTGGACCTCACTGATTGAACTCCACACTGCTATTATTTTGAACACGCCCCTTTCAATTAATTATTCAATTACACAGACTCAGGAGCATGCATATCATGAATGTTGGGTCTGTTGGCTTCACTGACTCTACTACACCTACTGGTAAATTATTTGCCATGTAATAATATAATTTCTACCAAAAACAGTGATTGATCTGGTTAGTCATGTTGGACTGCTATTATTTTGAACACAACTGTATGTATGATGAGTGATCTATTAATTTTGTATCAATACTATTGGATCATTGATCATTGAATCGATGTATCGGTACATCCCTAATAATTTGAAATGCTATGCCAGGTGAAGTTCCTTGTTAGCTAAGCTATGAATGTGTTAGTATGTAGTTCTGTAAAAACAACCTAAACTAATCTAAACTCTTGCCAGTTTTTACACCCGTTACATTGCAGATGCTGTGTTTGTATGTTGTTCCTTTGAAGATGTTTTATATTGTTATTGTTTTGCCTCAGCTATGAATAAGTAGAAGCACTGGGTTTTGCCATTTTCCTCAGGCAGTTGTCAGTGTAGGTTTCCTTAGCAATGCACACCTGCGATGCGTTAGGGGAGGGGTGTGTTAGTTTTGCTGTCAACCTTTCTCCAGGATGCCATAGTGTCTTTAAAGACATTAAGAGATGGATAGCCAGCAGTTTTCTGCCATTCTGCTAAACTGAAGTTAGTTAGTTAGCAACTTTACCTCAGAAACACATTTTCTAATGGTATAGTTTCTATAGATGGAGTTATATGAACTTCAACAACTGCTTTTTTCACCTGCATAACATTGCAAAAATCAGGCCATCCTGTCTGAAAAAGATGCAGGAAAAGTAGTCCATGCTTTTGTTACTAAGTACAGCCAAGGCTATAATTAAATGAAATTTATACCAAAGATCTCATTTTTTTTCCTGTGATGTGGCTAGAAGACAACCAAAAACATAAAAAATGATTCTGTATGGGACATGAAGGTCTGATTAAATTTCCATTTAAATACATTACATAGTTGCAGAGAAATATCAGTCAAACAATAACATCATCTGTTGATAGCATCAGAGAAAAAGTCTGGGGTTCACCAAAGTTCAAGAGTACATGATACATCAGAAACATGGCTCAATTGTTAGTAATCGTTAGTAACATCTTGGCTGATGTAACCAAGGTCATGGAATGATGGATATTCTTAAGGATAAACTTCAAACCAAGTAGCTCTTGTCCAAACTAAAAGTCTGTACTCACCAAGATACATGACATGTCACATGAAAATTGTGCTGTTTTTTTCCCAAGTATTACATAAAGTCATAGGATTTATTCATAAAAAGGAACAGATAGCCTTTTCACATGGCCTTGGATTGTTGTTGTCCTGGTTGTGTAGTGTCAGTGTTGTTAAAGACTTTGGTGGTTGTTTCTTTGTTTTCCTTGCAGAGATGCTAACTAATTAAAAAGTGAGTTAAGTCTGTGGAAGACTTAGTTAAATGGCTCTCCTTTGTCTATGGAACTATAATCTCATATGTAACCAATGTTTAGCCATTTAGCATTTGGGCATGGAAGACAGAGATTAGATTTATATTTTCAAGTTTTAATGTAACAAGAGAGGAGGAGTGCAAATGTTTTAATATAACAAGAGAGGAGGAGTGCAAATGTTCACCATAAAGTCTGTGTAACGCAAATTCAGAAATTTGTTTCTAATCACAATATATATGTTAGAAGAAAACAGATCCTGAAAACATGTGAAAAGACTGTAAACTTAATTGTAGAGTAGACCATTACACAGATTTCGTCAGTTTTGGGTTCAGGATTTTATGGGTAGGTCAGAAATGGTGGCTCAATGAACCACTGGATCCACATAACCCCTCCCACAATACTATAAGCATTATAAATATTAGCATTGCATTAGCATCAGTGCTTCCCCCACTTATGGATGTCAGGATTTGCAGAACAGCTTGGTCACCAACTTATTTGAATTTTTGCACAAATGTCCTGTGCTCCAGTTTCGTTCAAACTATTTCTCCTTGCAAAACAAGAACATGATCAACCATTCTGACTTAGACCTTGACTATGTTAACTTCATCTGCACTCATGAATTAATCCTGGTTGACACACTGACAGACTAGATAGAGTTTTGCAATCTCCCCAAGATGTGACAACTAAACAGGTTCTGAGGGAAAAAGTAGGCAATAAATATAGGTACATGTCATGTTAATTATTTTTTTTTAAATCATTGTACTTTTACTGAAACATATTCAGAGAGGTCAACTCACAACATATGTTCTTATATAATATATTTTCTTCTACACTGTCGTAACAAACCCAGAGAAATTAAGTGTATCTTAATAAACTCGAATAATATTTGTGACACAACATTCTATCAGTAACAGACCCTTTGGTTTAGAACTTCTCACTGAAAAAAAAGAGAAGTGTTCCAGGAAATGAGAATGATGACTGTGTCTGTACTGTGGTTTTTAGTTCAGTTTTCTGTCTTCTGTTTTGACAAATGATGCAGAACAGCCTTTCCCTATGAACCATGAAGAGCAGACAACAGAAAAACATTTGCTTTTGGTCCCTTGGTAAGACAGATTTTCAGTTTTATTTTTATTTTATTTTTTTAAAGCTGTTTTTTATTTTTATTTTGAAATATATATAGTATAGAGAAGATTCAGTGCTTTGAGCAAGAAACGTGCCATTTTTTCCTGTTAAACTGGAGAATCAGCCCCTGTTTTTTGATGGATAGCTTAAATGTAAAGCTGGAAATTATTTGGATCGTCTCACCTTTTGCCTGGCACATTGCTGCATTCCATCTGTATGTATATCGATCAGTTCTCATCTGCCATCTTTGTTAATGAAGCTAGACAGAAGCTTCAAAGCACTTCTAGTGTAGTGTGTATCAGAACAGTAGAGAATTGCGGAGCCCCAGAGGATTAATTCATTCTTAAGCAAGTTTGTTATTGTTCACAGTTCACTAGGCAAACAGAAATGCATAGGCCTGTCACTAACTGCTCTAAATCACCTTTCATCTCAGAAGAAATATATTCATATTATAAAGAGTAGACAATACAGAGTAGACAAGTAAACAAACAGCAAAGATACATTGATTTCAAATGTGATATGTGTTACAAACGTTCCTCAGACACAATTGAGAATGCAAATTAGTTGTCAGGGAACGTAAAGGAGACAGGGTTGCTTCTACCATAATCCAAAGAAGTGCAGCTTTCTGTGTTGAGTTTTTGTTTTTATTTTGAAGAGAACAACAAAAAATGTATGATGTGTAAAACTTGATGAAATGGTAGGCAAAAATGGAAATGTGGGTCTCAGATAGTGATCTAAATCATAAACAAGGGCAACTCTTGAGCTTAATGAATGTAATGAGCTATGCCATTTTTCCCCTATAGTCTCTTTTCTGTTGACCTCATCTTCACCAGCTGGAGGTCAGTCCATTCTCCTGCGTCAAACATATAATCTTTTCACTTTTGAGCAAAATATTGAAATATTGTTGGTTATGTCTTATGCCTGACAGGTGTTCAGCTCAGATTAGCTGGGTCTCAGTCTAATCAGTGCTCTGGAAGAGTTGAAATCTATTACAGCAATGCCTGGGGAACGGTCTGTGATGACAATTGGGACATAAATGATGCTAAGGTGGTGTGCAGAGACTTGAACTGTGGGACGGCAGTGAGTGCCCCTCATTCAGCCCTTTTTGGCCAAGGAACTGGGCAAATCTGGCTCGATGAGGTGGACTGTTCAGGAACTGAAAGCTCTCTAACCGAGTGTCGGCACAGAGGATTTGGGCAACATGACTGTAACCACAATGAAGATGCTGGTGTAGTCTGTTCTGGTGAGATGAATTCAGAATCACTTACTGTATTTGAGAGAGTGCAGATTTCATACTTTAACAGAAAAGTTACACTGACAAAATATTCAGCAATTAGTTCTCCAAACTGGGCCAATATAGGAAGTGTGATTATTTTTTACACTGCTCAAAAAAATTTGGGGAACACTTAATCATCACAGTGTAACACCAAGTCAGTTAATTATCAGGGATATCAATCTGTCCATTTAAGAAGCACAAGTAATTGTGAATCAATTTCTCCTGCTTTGGTGTAAGTGAAAGTAAAAACAGGTACAATGGAGAGGCAAAAGCAAGACAACCCTGAAAAAGGGAATAGAATTGCATGTGGTGGCCACAGACAGTTGCTCTCTGATTGATTGATCTACTCTTCTTGTCTAGTTTTGTGTTCTGCTAGTGTCCTTGTCACTACTGGCAGCATGAGGTGGTACCTGCAGCCCAATCAGGTTGCACAGGTAGTCCAACTTCTCCAGGATGGCACATCCATATGTGCGGTTGCAAGAAGGAGCAGGAGAGCTGGATAAGGCCATACAAGAGCATCAACCCAGCAGCAGGACCAGTATTTGCTCTTTAATGCAGGGAGGAGCAGGAGGAGCACTACCAGAGCCCTATAGAATGACCTCCAGCAGGCTGCTGGTGTGCATGTTTCTGACCAAACTGTCAGAAACAGACTCCATGAGGCATGAGGGCCAGACGCCCTCTAGTGTGACCTCTGCTCACAGCCCAGCTCACTTAGCATTCCCCAGAGAACACCAGCTGGTCTGCCATTGGCGCCCTGTTCTCTTTCTCTTCACAGATGAGAGCAGGTTCACACTAAGCACACATGACAGACGTGAAAGAGTCTGGAGATGCCATGTTGAAAGTTGTGCTGCCTGTAACATCATCCAGCACGAGCCATTTGGCGCACAGACATCCATGTCATATCCAACGGTTCCCTGACTGCTGTTAGGTACTGGGATGAAATCCTCAGAGCGATTGTCAGACCATATGCTGGTGCAATGGGCCCTGGGTTCATCCTGGAGCAGGACAATGCCTGGCCTCATGTGGTCAGAGTGTGTAGGCAGTTCCTGAATGATGAAGGCACTGATGCCATCGACTGGCCCTCACATTCCTGCAAACTAAATCCAACTGAGCACCTATGGGATGTTATGTATTGGTGCATCGGATGCCGCCAAGTACCACCACAGACTGATGCCCTGATCCAGGTCTGGGAGGGCATCACCCAGGACACTGGTTTCCACTGACCGTTGTTACGTCATTTTGTTCTCAACAAATTATGCAATGTACATCAGTAAAGATTTTCAACTTGAATAATTCTTTTATCAAGATTTGATGTGCAAAGTGTTCCCTTAATTTTTTTGAGCAGTGTGAGTGTAAGATGCATTGTTAAAGATTTACTTCAGCTAACAGCTGTATTTGAAATATTCAATATTCACCCTTAGTCTTGAAGGGTAGATCTGAAATATCAACCAGGTAAATCACAAGTGCTAACAAAGGTGCAGTCAGTGCTATCATCAATGAGCAGCTGCATTTAAAAGGCCTGTGAATATTCTCATTCATCCAGGTCATAGTTATCTCAAGGAAATTTAAGTCGAAAAAAGCAACTGGACTTAATGTTGTCTAGGAAGACGTTTCACCTCTTATCCAAGAGGCTTCATCAGTTCGTGTTCGCATCTGACCAGGCTAGGACTGGTCCAACTGATTTTTGGTGTGGAAACCCAGGTATTTAACCTCTGTGGGGGCTTTCACAAGACCGATGATGTCATGGATCCTTAGTGCTCTATGTGTCAACGACAGTCGTTAGGGTGATAGTCGTTAGTATAAACCGTTAGTTTCGACTTCGTTAGTGCCCCATTGTGTTATAACGACAGTCGTTGGAGTCACATGAGCCCATTTGTGAAAGGTTGTTTTTCCTAGAGGCCAAATTGTTGAGTCTCCTGGGAAGGGATGAAAGGGTGGCATTGTAAATTGGAGATAGGTGGTGTCTCAGACCTCCTCCTCTGTTGAGGGATGGTTTCTCTATTTTCACATAGATGGCTTCTTTTACTCCTCTTTCAAACCATCTGTCCTCTCTGTCCAAGATGTGAACCTTGTTGTCCTCAAAGGAGTGGGTTTTCTCCTTTAGATGCAGATAGACAGCCGAGTCCAGACCTGAGGAGTTAGCTCTCCTGTGTTGGGCCATGCGTTTGTGTAGTGGTTGTTTTGTTTCGCCAATGTAGAGGTCTTCGCATTCCTCATTGCATTGGACTGCATATACCAGATTACTTTTGTGGGTGTGTGGTGTTCTGTCCTTAGGATGTACCAGTGTCTGTCTGTGTTGCTGGGTTTGAAATACACAGGGATACTATGTTTGTTGAAAATCCTCCTGAGTTTTTCAGATACCCCGGAAACATATGGGATGACTATGTTGTTTCTCTTGTTTTGTTTTTCTTTCACTACCACGTCGTTGGTTTTCTTTTTTCTGGAACCAGCTGTAGTTTTCAAAAAGGTCCAACTGGGGTAACCACAAGTATTGAGTGCATCTCTCAGGTGCTTACGTTCTTCCCCTTGGGCCTGTGAGCTCGTGGGTACGTTATCAGCTCTGTGTTGTAGGGTTCTGATAACCCCAAGCTTGTGTTCCAGAGGGTGGTGTGAGTCGAAAAGGAGATATTGGTCAGTGTGTGTGGGTTTTCTGTATACCCCAATGTGGAGGCTTCTGTCCTTTTCTATATGGACGTCACAATCTAAGAAGGGCAAACTATTGTCTTTGACATCTTCTCTGGTGAACTTGATGTTTCTGTCCACTGAGTTAATGTGTTCAGAAAAAGCTTGCACCTCTTTGGTTTTGATCTTAACCCAAGTGTCGTCCACATACCTGAACCAATGGCTCGGTGTTGTTCCTTCAAAAGAGTTTAAAGCCTTGCACTCTACCTCCTCCATGTATAGGTTTGCCACAATGGGGGATACTGGTGAACCCATGGCACAGCCGTGTTTTTGCCTGTAAAATTTGCCATTGAACTGGAAATATGTGGTGTTCAGGCATATATCCAGAAGTTGGCAAATGTGTTTTGGTTTGAGGTTTGTCCGGTTTTGGAGGGAGGTGTCCTGTGTAAGTCTCTCTCGTACTGTGGACAAAGCCTCCCTGGTAGGGATGCATGTGAACAGGGAAGTCACATCATAGGATACCATGGTTTCATCTATATCCATTTTTAAGGCCCGGACTTTGTTCACAAAGTCTATGGAGTTTTGGATGTGGTGTGGGGTGTTGCCCACCAAAGGTGCTAAGATTTTGGCTACATGTTTGGCGATGTTGTAAGTGACCGAGTTTATGCTGCTGACAATGGGCCTGAGCGGGGCCCCTTCTTTATGGATCTTGGGGAGTCCATATAAGCAAGGAATTGAGTCTTGTGGATAAAGCCGGTAATATTGTGCTTTGTCAATAATGCCTTCTTTTTGTAATTGTTGTAGACATTCTATCACCTTCTTTTTGTACCCACTGGTGGGGTCTCGTTTTAGGGTTTCGTATGTGTTGGAGTCATTGAGTAGTGCAGTGATCTTGGCATGGTAATCAGTTGTATTGAGTACAACTGTGCATCTACCCTTGTCTGCTCCGAAGGATTGTGATGTTTTGGTCTTTGCTCAGTGCCGTTAATGCTTTCCTCTCCTCAATGGAGAGGTTGGAAGGTGGGACCTTCGCTTCGGACAACGTTGCTGACACTTTTAACCTTAGCTGTTCAGCTAAAAGATGTGTTTTTATTGTCACTGTAAAAACTGAATGACCACTACAACTAAGAAACAGGAAAACATAATAGTCAGTCATAAAAGTCAAAAGAAAAGGGAGTGTCATCTATATAGATATTTATTATTTTATTATTAAAAATTGTTTATCTTTCCAGTCAATACATCAAATTAAAGACAGGGTTGTGATCATTCCATAGATGGCGCATCTCAAATTCTGCCCATGATAGCTGCTCAGGTGGTTATCTCACAACTACATGTTCATTGAGTACTGAAATACATATGTAAATACAAGTCAGTTCAAAGCTACAATACTGAATGTTGTGTCTCAACATGATTATTGTGTTATTATTTCAGTGAGCCTCCCAAAGTCCAGCATCTCCATGAATCCTACTAGTAAGGTCACCTGGGGTCAGAATGTCGTTATCAGTTGTTCAAATTCAGCTGAGCTTAAAGGTGGAATGTTCGTTCTGAGGAAGACATCAGGCTCATTCAGACAGACTAAAACATTAAGTTCCAACCCTGCTGCATTCAGTATCCCAAAAGTAGACTTTGATGATGAAGGATCGTATCAGTGTCAATATGAGAAGACCATTTCAGGTCAGACTTTCACCTCCAGCCTAACTGACACAGTCAACCTCACTGTTACAGGTAAGTAAAAGTAATTACAATTTGCTGTTTCATTTACTTGTGTAAATAATTAAAGGGTAGCAAAATAACAAGAAGAATAAGTATGACTCAAAGGCAACACATTTAATGCTGTGATATTGTGCTGCTTTCTCAGTGAGTTTCCCCAAGCCCAGCATCTCCATGAACCCTGCTGATGAGGTTACCTGGGATCAGGATGTCAGCATCACTTGTTCAATTTCAACTCAGGTTTTAGGTGGAACATTCATCCTAAAAACAACTCCAGGTTCATTCATAAAGACACAAGCATCAAGTACCAACACTGCTACCTTCAGAATTCCTAAAGTGGACTTTGACAATGAGGGATTTTACCAGTGTCAGTATCAGAAAAGGGGCTCCAGTCGTGACTTCAGCTCCCCTCTAAGTGATTTTGTCAAACTCTCTATCACTGGTAAGAAAAGCAAATATATCCACAAAATAAGTCAGAAAACAATAGTGTAGCAACATCATAAAATCCATCTAAAATGTTTTTATATTGACAATGACAATATAAAAACATACAAATTAGGTAATTGTAGACTGCTGATTTTTGAAAAACTGCAACAATATGTCATTAAAACAACTATAATTGCTATTTTTTAAAATAACAATGTGTCAAATGATGGTGTGAAAACAATGTGACAATGTGAAGGGGGTTGCAAGTAATGATGAACCTGCACAAAATTATCACCTAAATCTACAGCTCCCTTCTGCTTCATAGTATGTTTCATCTTGTTGTTTAGTTATCCGGCCTACAATTTTTCTGTTTGGGTTCACTCATACTGATCTCTTATTCATTCATTCATTCATTCATTTAATTAAAAAGCTGTAAAAACTTGTAGTGCAGTGCTCATGACTAAATAGTAGACACTCCGTGTAAATTATAAGTTTCATTACGATATGATATTATATCGATTCAATGGACAACAATTCAATGTTTGCCAATATCACAAAGTCTGCTATGATTTGATTTAGATTCGATTTGATTCAGGAGCCAGTGATCGATATGAGACGATATCATATGCTGATTTAACACAATCACTTCCCTTCATACCTTAAATTCCTATTTGTGTATATTAAAGAAGGATACTGTGTAAACCTGAGTATTTTATCTCAAAGTGGCATGGCTTACACACAGCATGCGACTTGAGTTGACCCGTCCTTTCTCCAAAATCCCAAATGTTTCCAGGCTGCTGATCTACTGCCCAGAGTGGAGACAATATCATCGTTAACTTCTTTCTAGCTGCTTACCATGGTGTCGCCCGCTTTTTGTTTGTACGTGTGCGCACTCAGGTGGAGAAAGACGTGCTGGGAATTTCAAAATGAATGATTATATTGTGACAGACTGTGATGTTATGTTAGTGTTGGGTTAGCAAAGAAACAGCGTTCAGACTATTAAGTTGAAGTACTGTTATTCCAGGGTTAATGACCGCATCCAGCTTAGATGCAGTGAAGCCTGTCTGTCCACTGCCTGTAATCGGCTGGGAGCTGGGTATGGAGACGGGTTTTGGGTCTTTCCACAGAAAAAGGAGCTGAAAGTGAGTAGTAGGTAGTTCAGGGTTTTTTGTTCTTTTTGTCAACGTTGGCTACACAGGAGCCCACAGCAGCCTGTGGTATTGGGCTTAATAAAAGTGACGAAACCAACTGACGTCTCTGCGCTTCCTTGGCGAGGGACGTTAATATATGTATGATGAGTGATCCATGTTTTCATTTCGGATCGATAATATTGGATAGTTGATCATTGAATCGAAGTATCGATGTAGATCAATGTATTGTTACACCCCTAGCAGACACAGTTGAAACTGGCTGGTGAATTAATCTGAATCTCATGGGATCAAACCATTTGTTTGTTTTTTACCTAGTAATACTGCAGAGGCCCAACATCTCCCTGACGTCTCCTAATGGAGGTATGGTCTTTAGTCCTGAAGGTGCAGAGATCACCTGGGCTTACAGCTTCGTCTTCACCTGCTCCATTAACTCCAGCTATTCTGAAGGCCGTTTCTTTCTCATCTTCTCTGGCTCCAACATTGCTGACACCAAGCCAGCAGTCAACCACTCAGCCTCTTTTTACTTCCCTGTGGCTGAGTATGAACACCAAGGCAACTATAGCTGTGTATATGAAGTCACACTGTCCAAATGGAGATTCAATTCTTCTGAGACAGCACCAATCAGGGTCATTATTACATGTAAGTAGAATTTAAGTTAATAATTTTCACATTTTATGAACAGCTAAATGCTAACATGCATTATACATACTATGATCATACATCACATCATTTACTTATACAACAAAATGTCATGGAGACAGAGGGAGAGAAAAAGAAACAGGAGCAGATAAAAGAAAGAGCAGGCAAGCATAAAAATGCAACTTAACAGAAACAGAAACAGAACTTAAACTCACGTCATCTGTTTTTAATTGTGGTTACTTACTAAACACAAACTGAATCTAGGGTTTGAATATTCACTCAGTGTAAACATTATATAATTTCAATGAAGAGATGAAACAAGATGATACACAACATATGGTATGTGTTACTGTCAGAGTGGATTAAGATGATTTTTCCACAATGAATAAGCTGCTTAAATTAAATAAAGGGGAAAAAATGGATGTTAAGGTGCTAATGAAGCTCTTCTCTGGATGAAATCTTATTTGAGTATTAACATTAACTAGTATATGTATTAACTGTTGTGTATGAATTAGGGCTGACCCGAATGCTTCAAAGTGTCAAAGCTTCACCTGTTGCCATGATAATGAACATACATCCAAACCAGCATTTGGATACTGATTTGGACATATTAAAACATTTTAAAAAGTATTCAAGAAAAAAATGAAAGTTAGCCGGTCATCCGTTACGATGTTCAGATTTCTTGCATTCTGATTTTAGTGAAGAGAGCAAGACGGAGCTGAGCTGAATGCTACTGTGCTCAACAGAAAGACTGACTAGGATCATCAGTAGTTCACTCTTACAGAGCCTGATTTGAATGTGGTGTTACATGAGCCATTTTGAGATAAGATTAAGATCCATGCTGAAACAGTAGGGTTGTCTGGTCAGGAAGGACAGTTAGAGTTGGGTATGATCAGAGTAGCAGTGTTAGAAAAAAACATAGTGTGTGTTTTGAGGGATAAACTGTTACATGTTCTCCCTCCTAGCACCTTTGTTACCGCTGGTCTCCTCAGTAGCTGCTGGGATCCTGCTGCTGCTCCTGCTGGTCTTGTTGGTGGTTTGTCTGGTCTGCAGGAGAAGACAACAGCAGCCTGGAACCCTCATCTTAAGTCAATGTCTGTGGTCACCAGGACACACATTTTCCTAATTTTAAATACATACAGCAAAATGCTTTCATACGTACTCACATTTTCTTTTTGTGCTTGTGTTTCAGTGGCTATCACAGCTGGGAACCCCTATGAAGATGACAATAATGATGACGAGGACTATGAGAATGTTGATCCAGTGGATGCCAAGAAGAAAGAAGATGCAGGAAAAGTAGAGGAAGAGGAGAGTGACGATTATGAGGAGCCAGAGAGTGACGAAGATCATGATTATGAGGAAGCGGGTCCTGATGCAAATTATGTAAAGGAGGTCTGTTTCATTGTAGAGGACAACAGAGAAGATGAATCCAGTGATGATGAAAATGACTATGTAAATGTGACTCAGTCATCTGTTGAACAAACTATGGACATTTATGGAGAACATGAGGATGCTTATCAAAACTTTTACTAGTCGACAGTATTACATTGATACCATTGTTAGAGAACTGATTTTTGCTGTATCAAAAGAACAGCTGCCAGTAAAACAGCCAGAGCAAACAAATATTGAATATAGCACACAGCTTGGTCTTTTCTGGCCTCAGGAGAGTATGATAGTCATTCAGTACTTATTTCAGATTGCTATCTCAGTGTAGGCATACAGTGTACAATATACACTGCAAAAAAGAAAAAGTTGAGAAAACGTAAAATTTCAAGGCAACATGATGCAAGAGATTTTTGAGTTTTCTCAACTTTTGCAAGCTGTTGTTGACTTAACTATGGTTTTCAAATTCTGCCAAGAGTTCTGCCAACTTGGATCTTCTTGTTCAGCCAATTAGGATAATCCCGTAAGGCTAGCAAAGAAATTCTTGCTTCAATGCCATGTATTTCTACCTTCATTAAACATAGATATTCTTGTTGAATAAACATACAATTATTCCTTCAGTGCCATGTATTCCTAGATTCACCAAACATAAATATTCTTGTTGAATAAACATACATTTTACTTTTATAAATCAAGGAAAATGTATGTGACTGTAGATGGATACTGAATAAAACAAAGACTACAGTTGAATGTTATCTGAAATATTTATTCTGTTTAACGGTAACATGGGTTAAGCGCCTCAAATAACAAAAATTGTTTTAAAAAAAAGATGGTCTGAATTGCTTCGAAGGTATACCTCATCTGTTTTGGAAAATCAATGTTCAGGGCATACAGAAGGCCAAAGAGGTATGCCAAGGCAGTAGAGAGGTCTGGAATGTCATGCAGCACGATGTTCCCTTCCAACACAACTGTCTGGTCTCGCACATGTATGGCGGCTTTGTCATCTTGTAGGGTCGGTGAGGATGGCAACAGACGCACCTTGCAGCACTGGTTCCAAAATGTCAGAGTCCTAAGGAAAAACAACAGATGCATTATTGAGAGCTAAGAAAAACTAAGAAAAAATACATTTTTATTTATTTTGAACTTACTGCTACTGACTTGCCATCCAAATTGTGGAGGTTTTAACTAGAAAAAGTATCTCTTTCTTTAATCAATGACTGTAGCTATCACCCACCAACCTTGTGATGAGTTTTATACATAAGTATTAGTAAAGTATTAGTAGTAACTAAGGAACACCGGCCAACAATGGCCAGCTGTTTCCCTTAAGCTGACAAAAGGGAGCCAAATGGTTAGGGCGTGTACTACGTGGGCCTTAGTGCTCTGCGCAGCTGGTCCCTGGTTCAACTCCCGATCCAGCTAGACCTTTACTGCATGACATTCCCCTACTCTCTCTCCTGTTTCCTGTCTTCTCTTCACTGTCCTTTCAATAAAGGCATAAAAGCCCAAACAAATAATACTTAAAAAAACAGACAAAAGGGAGTAGAGTGTCATTTAAAAAAAAAGTCATAAAAAGCTGCAATCATCACCCTAAAATTATCTGGATTGATAAACTGCACTGGGGGATTAGGAATTAGCAACATTACCTGAATTACTTGTCTTTTTTCCTACAGTTACTATTTGTTTAATTGTTGTTTAATTATTTATTTAAGCGAAAGGACCATAATGAAGATAAAGCACAGGTCAGATCCCAGTAACATGCTTAAGTTTAAAAACACTGCAATCATGTGGACAACTTTACTTTTACAAATTAAAATACTGGTAAACCAAATACCACCAAATAAGAACACAAGGCAATTTCATTTCATTTCCATTTTTACTGAAGCATGTCCACTAAGGTGGGTTTTGCTGCATCCAACACCTTTTCTGTGTCTCTGTTATAAGAAAGTATATTCATGCTCTTCTAAAAATACCAGGCAAAGGAGCACTTCACTCATCTGTCCTGACCAAAAGCTCTCTTCATAGACCGGTACAGTTTCAGCAGATAATTTGTCAAGGGACGCATTGAAAGTGCCCAGGAGGTCTTTGCTTATGATCCAATGAAATTCTTCAGATATCTAATCAAGACAATTAACAAGATATTGCAATTTATTCATAATGACAATGTCAGGATTTCTCTGTATTGAAAAATCTTGGGTAGCTTGTTCAGAGTCTGCACCATATGAAATGCCTGACCACATTACCAACAGCAAAACATATTTCAAAAAGCTAAACTCGACATGTGCAATGTCTTGTGAATACGTTTTCCCCACACGCTTCAACCAAGGTGGCAGTGGCCAAAATCACCCAGGCAGCCTGCCTTTGCCTTAAATAAGCAGGGAAAACCCTGGCAACGTTCTTTTAAAGAAGTTGCACTGGGCTTGACATTGGTTTTCAGCGGGCTTCAACCATACACCAAATTCACTTTCACTCCAAACTGCACCACAGGCAGAGCGTTATGTTTACATTGTAAAAATGAAACTTTGAGAAGTTACAGCAAACTTTAACAATGGAGACACCAGGCAGCTGGAGCGGACTGAGGTCTGGCCACGTTCATGTCATAAACATACTGTACCAGTGGTCAACTTAAAAACACAACGTTAGCTACAGTTAAAATATTTCACAAGCTACTTACACACACGCCTGCATACACAGATATGATCCTCCAAGCTCTGCTTCACATGTCTGCCCCATGAAAGTGTGATGGGCATAGTTTGCATGTCAGATTACAAAAGGAGTGCTCCTAACAAGTTTAGCCACAGCAGACCTACAGTCAAAATAGCTAGTCTGAGCGCGCGTAATTTAACGTGATGAAAGTAAAAACACACTTTGCTTAACTGCTTGAGTAAAATGGTTGTTGGCTCCCAATTCTGTCCCGAAAATGTCAGAACACCAACCACTCTCAGACGGCAGACCAGGTGGAAATTCGTAAAACTCGAAAAAAACAAAACTATGAATTCCCAACAGAAATTAACATCTAACTCTGGCCATGTTTGATCAAGTTTTTTCGGGTTTTCTATTCAGAAAATGTCTGAGGGCCGCTCAGGTTCAGCAGAGACTGCGTTAAGACCTGTTCAAATTGGTTCAAACAAGGCGTGCGCATGCGCACTCAGTTTCCCCAACGACCCAAAAATTTGCTCAAAGATTTACAAATCTTTGTTGTGCTATTTTGGAAATAATTGTTAGAACAACGAGAGAAATTTGCTGGGCCGACAAGTTTTTCTAGGTTGCATATGGCAAAGCCTTATTTCTGAGTCAGTTTAATTTGAAAACTTTTTACAGTGTACAGGGACTTTGCATGATGTAATTAGTTTAGGGTGCAGGTCTGGACCATTTCTAAAGTACTTTAGATTTTGTCCTATATCTCTTCAAACATGGAGTCTAGTTTCTTGGATGAAGACAAATAAGTATAGGCCGCACCCATTTCTGCCAAACCACATTTTCCATGAGGCATGGGACACCTAAAATATTAAAGTAGAAACATGACAAAATTGTTTGGTTGTGCTTCCATGTGACAACAACAAACATCCCAAAAAATTAACTGAATAACTTACCCACCCAACCAAAGTTTCTATTTTCTAACAGTACTACATAGAAATGATCATTCATCCAAATACAAGAACATTCAGAATGTTGTTTTATTAAAATTCAGAACTGACTGTGACCTTTTTGGTATGAGTCTAGCAGTATTATAAACACTAGCATGGCAAATGTTGCATATTTAACATGTTTTTGCATTTTTCACACGTTTTATATAACATGTTTTAAAACTGTAAGCAGAATAGCTTTAGTATGCTTTTACCATACAAAAATAAATGGGATGAAGGTATAAGAGCAGGAAAACCGAAATATAAAAATCCTCCTTGAACTAAAGTTAAATTACACAAACTTTTCAGTAGCACCTCTTAACTGAACAAATAATGTGCTGTAACATTCTATATAAAAACATTTTTCTTTTTAACACAGGCCCTGTGTTGAGTGTGCATGTCACGTGTATGGCATGGTGGTGCCTTGACGGACATGCTACTATACTTTGCTTTGAAGCAGACTGTTGCGGAGTCTGTGTACTTTGGCAGAACAATTTCCACTACCAATGCCCATGAAAACGTTTTGTATGAGCTCAAATGTATATTTCAGTCCTTTGGGATAGTCTATGTTCAGGCAGTAAAGAAGACCCATCAGTGTAGCAAAAACATTAGAAATATTTCTTAGCTCATGCAGAACGATGTCCTCCTCCAGAAAAACAGCAACATCAATGATCTCTTTTGCCTGCCACTCCTCTTTGCTTCCACCTTCCTCTGCAACAATGAGAAGGCCAACATCCACTCCTTTTGTAGCGTCCTCTGCTGAACTGGAAGTCTAAAGAACATAACAATGAATTCAGTAATTAAGCATGTATCGTCACTATTATTAGTCCTATTATCTTTTTTTTTTCATGATTAGTCTGATTTGTCTTTTTATTATTCATCTTTATGTAAACCTGCATTATGCTATGCTCTCTTTCCTCCTGCCCTGACTTGACTTGACTGTAACTTTTACCACACTATGTTGGGAAAGAGACATTGACAACAAAGGCAACACCACAAAGGAAACCCCAAATGACAAGGAGCCATTTAACCTAAATAGTAAAATCCTACTTCAACATCAATATTAATTATTAGACAACAGATATTTCAATGTAATTTAACTTTGTTCCCAAAATCAGAACAATGGAGATGTACACTGAAACACATGCCTGCCTAGTTTCGTAGTTGGCTTTAAGGGAAAAGACCATAATTATGGTCATGATAAGGCATAATTAGTTTTGTTTCAACACAAACTTACTCATATAGTTTTGCATGTTTATTATGTGTGTATGTTTTGGAAAACAGCTGTCAAAAATGCATAAGTTATAACAGCTGTACAGAATATGCCATTAGTAAGTACAATTAGTGGCATAAACAAACTGTTTTGGTTTTAAAGCCACAAACTTTGTTTTACTTGTGGTGATCCAGATATGACAGAATTTAGAGTAAATGTGTATAAAATGATGCATAAGACATGGAGTCTTAAACCAAATATCAAAACATAAATCTGAACTTGCCAGCAGGATCAAACTAAATGACAGTGCTGTCAGTAGCTAGACTAACACTAGACAATTATCAAACGTTTGTTCTGATGCTGTTAAAGGTTTGTTAATATCATATTTGTAAAGATGGCAGAGAAACAAGTTTATGCTTTTAGTTATGACTTTTAGACTATGAGATTTTAAAATGCTGTTTTTTAAAAATCTATGATTCAAGGTTTTCTAATGTATTGAAATATCAATTCAGGAGTATGTAACTGCATTACAGTATTAAATGAAAACCATGTTAAAATTACACTTTAGCTTTTTGTCTTACATTAATTCATTCATTGTTTTTCAATGTGAAAAACATGCAACATCAACACATAAAATGAACAGAAATTAAAATCTCAAAGATTTGAATGACTGCAAATCTTGATGTTTGTAAAGCTGAACTAAATAAAAAATGTAATATTATCTACAAAATAATTACCTGTCTTTCTGAGAACAATGCTGGCCATCTATCTTCAATTTCAGACACAGGAGGCTCATCATCAACAATCTTCTTCCTTCGCAAGGCAAAGGTGCTCTCCATCAGGGAATAAACCATTTTCCAATCTCTTTTCCTTTTATTCATCTCCTCAGTCAGAGCTATTCTCTCACTTTCAAGGCTGTCTGGCGACCTCCCTTCAGGAATATCTGACAAGAAGTTGATCTCGAACTGTGTAGGAGCCAGATTGGTCATTGCTTTGTTCATGAGTGTTGTACACATTTGTGCTAGTAGGTGGCAGTCCGTGTTCAGGCCGTTGCTTTTTGAGCCTATATAGGTAGGTGGGTTAATCAGCGCAGGTGCGCACATTGGGGAATCCATACGGTTTTTGACCATGCCATGGCATGTAACGCTGCAGGACAGAGTATTGTGTGTTATTGTGATAGTGAGTATATTTTTTGAGTCAGCTGTGTGTAGCCCAATAAATCCGCAAAAGAGAAGTAATGCTTGGACATTTGCTGTGTTATGCATCTACACCTGCATGCAGCTACACCTGCACTGGCACGCGTACAAGCCCTTTAAACCACCAGCAGATAGTGACAAAGGGCCACTATAAACTGCTTTGCTTTCTTCAGCTTCCTAATCCCAGTTGATGTGTCTGTTGACCTCTTTCAATTGACTGTAAGCTGTAAGGACACAGAGGAGGGTGTAGTGGGTGGAGCCTTTAGTATTACCTTCAGCCTTGGTCTCTCTTGGGGTAGCTCAGACATGTCAGTCAAGTTGCACAGCTCATTATTGAACTCTGGATCTTGAGACTGGATAACAATGTCACCCTCTAGACTGAGCTTACTCTTGAGAATCAATCTGGACCATCCAGATGTCATCATCCACAAGAATGATGTGAAGCAACATGCTAGCTATTAAACAGGAGTACAATTAGAACACTAAAGCTGCAAGCAGCGTTGAACGGGCCCTTGTGGCCACTGGTCCCCCGTTGGGCACGGGGTCCCCGCCGGTTGTACGAGCGGTGGACACAGAACAAATGAGTTAGAAGTCCCTTACCGCCCCCATCAGGTGGTGCTATGACTATACCTGAATATTGGCATGTAGATGTGTTCAGGCCATGACACTTAGCAAACATGTCAAGTTTGGGGCAGATTGGACAGTGCATGAGGGAGTTACAACAACTTCCTGTTGGCAAAGCCTCGAAATTCACCATGGTGACACAGCAAGGGCATCCCATGAACAAATAATGTTTGTCTGACCACCTTTGAGGTGAATCACATGAACCTACTTAGATAAAACACATAATTTCCTGTTTCCAATAGGTGGCGCTATGATTATATCTGTATATTTGAATGTATATGTGTTCAGGACAGGTCTGTTGTCAAACCTGTGAAATTTGGGGCAGATCAGACAAAGTATGCATGAGTTACATCAACTTCCTGGTTAATGGCGAAGCATCAAAATTCGCCACAGCGCCACAGACACACCCTTTAACAGAACATAAAAATTTTCACAGTAAGGCATCATGAAGTCCTTAAGGCTTTCCTGACCAAGTCTAAAGTGGATCATGTCAACCTGCTAGTTACAGAACTTCAAAGTCTAAAACATGTCATTTCCTGTGGCCAATAGGGGGGGCTATAACTTTTTGTCAATATTGACATGTGGGTGTGTTCATGACGGGACCCTCATCATCACTGTGAAATCTGGGGCTGATTGAACAAAGCATGGCTGAGTTACAGCAACTTAAAAGCTATTTCCTGTTTCATGGTGAGGCATCGAAATTTGAGGTGCCGCCACGGCCACACCCTTTGATGTCAACAAATTCCTTTGATAACTTTTAATCACAAAGGCCTTGAGAGTATCCTGATCAAGTTTGAGGTCGATATGATATAAGATAAATCTGATCTGTAGGAAGAGTTTGATCAAATACAATGTCCCCAAATGCCAAAAAAATGGCCAAAAATGAGCAAAATTTTCAAATTAAAATCAAAATGGCTGACTTCCTGTAGGTTTGAGGCCATGATGTCAAGAGACTTTTTGGTGCGTCTCGGCATGTTACATCATGCCTCTGAATTTTGTTCACCTCGGACAAACTAAGCCCAATGCCAAGGGGGTATTGAAAATTTCTGGGGGTGCTATGGAGCCATTTTTTGGTGGCAATGAATGAAGACCCCTATCAGATGTAAATTTTCGCCAGTTCTAATGCGTGTGCAAAGTTTCATGAGTTTTTGAGCATGTTTAGGCCCTCAAAAAGACAATTGTATCGTCACAAGAATGATAACCCTTACGATTACAATAGGGTCTTCGCACGCTAGTGCTCGGGCCCTAAAAATAGGTTGGGTTCAGTTCTGTTTTAAGTAGTCTGTTTAATGTCCTGCAGGTTGAACAGAACTAACATGCACAGATCTGAAAACACTTGCTAGCCTAGTAACATAATCCGCTTGTCAAGTCTGACGTCATGACTGACGACTGCTGAAAATACTGTTACCGGGTCCAACGTCGGTAAACAAGATCCCGTAGTGCTGTCTCCCATGTTGTTTGAATGGATTTGAGACAGCAAAACCTATGCAGTTTTCATTCTAGGTTAGCTAGCTAATGTTAGCAAAAATTGTTTATAATCTACTGCAGCCAAAAACTCTTTTTGTCACAAGGAAAGCGGGAGAATGGGTTATAAACCCAGCTATGTAAACCACAGTAGGCAAACAGATCTAAAATTGGACTGCGCAAAAAAGAAAAAAAAAACAAATTACTGCCCCAAGATTTACTTTCACGACCCTTATCTAGTTCACCTGTCCAACACTTAATTTAACAAGAAAATATAATATAAACAGGATAAAAAATTGTTTTTACCTTCTTGTGGCACATGGTGGTGGACAGCCGTTGCTCATTGTGTGGGGTCGCATATGCATTTTAGCAGGGGCAACGCAAATGTAGTTTAGTCAACTAAGACATCTATGTTGCCTGAACTAGTGCAGGGCACAGTTAAACTTGATATTTCAAGTACATCCAACATTTTAGTTGAACTGACTTAGGAAATTCAGCTGAGGTAGCAAAAATCTCAGTCTCACAGTGTACTGACTTCAATGACCCACTGACTTTTCCTCTGGTCAAAATTTTAATTTGTTCAGTGCTTTGTTTTATGATCAAATGCCTGCAAAACTAATAGCATTCCACTGAACCTCAGCTGTACTTTGTGTTTAGTGCTAATTAGAAATTGTTAGCACGCTAACATGCCAAACTAAGATAACAAGCAATGGTAAACATTACCACAGTATTGTGATATAATAGCATTTAGCTCAAAACATCATCGTGCTGAGATACAGGTTCACCTGCAGACCTGAGTTTTTGAAATTATTATTTGCATAAATGTCCTAATTTTTTGAGCACTGTGGAATTCTATCTATATTTGTAGAAAATAATTTTTATTTAATAGTCATGCTGGTTTGTGTAAAACCCATAAAACACTACATCACCTTGGCTGCCATAGCTAGCCTTTTGACCCTGACCCATAAATTGGTGTCAATCAATATCATTTAGAAAACCTAAAACCAGTTAGTATTATTAGTAGTTAGTAATATTGGTTTACCTCTAGACATTTAAGGATTTAAGGATTAAGTTATTAAAGCCCCAAGAAAAAATATTTGCCCTGGCTCACCTAGTAGATTAATCAAGCCATATGTACAACATGAGCAAATATAATTCATTTAGATATTTTGCGTTCTTAAATATTTATTTTTATTCTATGCATGTTTTTCATACACAGAAAAGTCATTTTTTTCCTAGGTAACCATGTAAATCCAGCAAGACCTCGCCCAACATTCTCTTTATGTGAATTTAATTTACTGGGTAATTTAAACCTACATTTAGCTTCTTGTACTATCAAATAGTTAAAGAATAGTTTGTCTGTTATATATTATATATACTATACTATAGCTCTTGTGAAAGCGAATAATCATATTTCCCAAAATGTTTAACTGCTCCACCCAGTGTTATTGACAACATGATTATTTGGTGCTATGACCAGTATATTTTATTTTTGATGAGAATAAAGCACAACACAAAATAACAAAAATATAATAAGACACAAACAATAACCCATTTTTCTGCACATACACACAAACATGTACACATAACCCATGTAACCATGGAGTGACTTGAGCCGCGTGGTCTTATACAACCATAAATAGTTACCAAACAGAGATGGGTGGTGTAATAATAACCCAGTAATTTAAGGCTAAGGAAAAGGCAGCCATCTTGAATCTTCCCCTCTATTTCTGTCCCTGGCATCCCCTTGTTCACTGACACTTGTTTATTTTTGTGGTAACCATTCTGATGACTCAGAGTTGACTCTGGCAGTCTGATGATGTCTTAATTCATACAACTTCAGTCCAAATCTGTTGCATTTACAATAGTTTAATAATTAAGACCATTAGAGATTACCAGAGATTTGGATCAGTTACTTATCAAAACCTGAACACAGCGTTAGACAGTAATTAATTAATTAACAGTAATGACAAAACAGTAATGACACACAAAAACTATATAAACAACAATCAACATAATATAAGATAAACTGGTGTCATTTTATCTATTTTGTCTGTTACAGGCAGAACTGGGAAATACCATATTGAGGCAGCTGCTCTCATCCAATCACATGTTAACCAGTTCACTGTTTGAGCCAATGATGTGAAAGCAGATTTACAATATGACGTCTTGACAGCCACAAATAGATATGACATACGCTCCTTGTAATGTGAGCAGGCTGGCTTCACACAGATATACACACATGCAGACACTCAGAATGTTTGCACTCTGAGCTCATCCATTGAAGAAGCAGTGATGAGCCTTGTAACCTGAGATAAGACAGGCTTTGTTTACACTACTGGTCTACATGTTCAGTGCTGAACAGCTGCTGGAGTCTGTGTCTTCTTAAAAGACATGTCTGTAAGCCATAACAGTTACAAAAGATCACTTTAAAGGAATTAAGTTCATTAATTACAACAAATTGAATGCAATATATTTTGCCTCATTGTCCCGTCTAATACTAGCTGTGGATGACTACACGTCAGGCTTGAAAAGACATTTTTTACATTTTGGGAAAAATGCTTTTTCACTTTCTTAGAGTTAGATGTTCAGATCAATACCTCTCCCATATCTGTATATTAAATATCAAGCTATCACTAGCAGCTTGTTAGCTTAGCTCAGTATAAATACTCCAAAAATTGGAGAACAGCTACAACAAACTGAGGTATAACTTTGTGTTCAGACAGAATGGAAGTTAAGTTTACAGATGCTGCAATGGAATAAGATAGTTAGTTTGACTTTATTGTTATTGACTTTATTCACAGCACTGTACAACAATTAACACATGTCATCACATAACCATGACAGGCAGAAATACAACAACACCAACACCACACACAAGCACATAAACACCAGGTAGCACAACATGAAAATAGGACACACAGCCCATAAAGGGGTTGGCTAAAACAGCATGCAGATGAGATACTTGAACCAGGGTACAATGTGTGTGGATTTGCAGCAGAACATTTGCCAGGACAAGTATATCTACTCAGTGTGAAAATATGAGAGTCAAACAAAGTCTAGTTTATTTATGTAGCAGGTGTAGACTCAATGTGCTTCAAAATAAAAAGCAACGCAAAATAGGCAAAAATCGTAAGTGACAAAAACATAAGAAGATTTTACAGTAAAAATGGAATACGATGGAAAGGCAGTATTATACTATTATTAAAAGGGAATGATAAGAATACTACCAGTAATAATACAGATAAGTTACATCTGCACATAACATCAACTAAAAGCTTGTGAGAAAAGGTCTGTTAATAGTTTGTTTTAAAAAGATACAGTTGTAGCAGACCTTAGTTCATATAGTAGAGAATTTCTGAGAGTATGACCATAAAAAAGCAGTATAAGCTAAGATAATAAGATTTTAGAATAGTAGTAGTGATTCGCTCAAACCTTTTGGCTTTAATGAATACTCTGCCTGCATCATTCTGAATGAGCTGGAGTCTATTTAACAACTGCTTTCTCCATCAAGCAGAAAGTGCATTACAGTGATCTAGTCTACTAGAAATAAATGCATGAACCAGCTTTACAGAGTCTGCCTAGGGTAGGAAGCATCTTACTTGGTGTCAGTCTTGGAGATGTTAGATATGTGCTTCTGGAAATTAAGATCAACAGACAAAATTACACAATTACACAGAGTTTTTGGCATGCTTACAAGGCTTTCTGCTAGGGGAGTTAGAATCAAAGAATGAATCTGATGCCTCAAAGCCTTGGCACCTATTTCTGTTTGGTCTTCCATCCTGTAAAAAAAGGGCATGAATTCACCAAGGGCAGCATGGATTGAGGTGGAGATGTACAGAGACAAAAGGACATTTTAAATCCATTTCATGGATGGGTCCACTGAGTTCCCAAAGCCTCGCCGTGAGGTTGCCAAACAATCAACAGAGACTACAGAAAGTTTCATTATATATAAATCACATAAAAGCTGCTGTTGTTTTTACCCTTTGGTTTTTGTACAGATTAAACAAATGAGATTCCAGTCTTTTCTTCCCAGGGGAAGACATAGTTATGCATAATTTTTCATCATTATTCTCTATTTCCTGGCAGAAATGGGCTTCCATCCTTCTCACCCTGTGAAAATGAGGCAAAATCTAAATTTCAATAAGAATGAATTGCTTTGCCTTCCAATCACACAAAAATACGTCAAGATATTACAAAATGTACATAGAACTTTGTTGAGAGATTGAGATTTGTTGTTGATAGGAGTGACTATTCACTGACCATCAGAATAATATTGCTATCAGGCTCTGTTTTTTTATGATCATTCTAGACCTGGTGTTCAAATGGATGTACTTTAAAAGAAATTTCACTGTGTTGAAATTTGACATCATATGGTTATGCACCATCCATTTAGTTACCAATAAGATGCCAAGTTAATAATAAAATCTGTCTTCAATAGTAAAGAGTTTTTAAACTTGTTGGAGGCTTTATATTTACTGAATAAGACATTTGTTGACATTTTTTCATGACATAACGTGACATTTTTCTACTTTCACAGCTATTTTCCTTTCATACCCAATATTCTCCCACTGCAGCATTAAAAATGGCCAGCAAACTAACCATTTTGCTGTCTATGCACTTTGCATTTTAACTTTACTTTACACACTGCATCTACATAACACATTAGGAATGCAAAATAAGAAACAGCCATAAGGACATTAATGGCTGCAGTGTGAACACTCAGACACAAACAGGATTTGACCATGAGCTGTCTTTAGCCTCTTGATGAGTAGCAGGGCATTCCTGACCTCGCTGGCACATGCTAACAAACAGCGGTGAGCTCATGGGGTGTAAATAACACAGTGGGAGGGTTGGAGCAGAGCTGCTGGGGTATATAAAGGAGAGTGCTGTGTGTAATGTCCCAAACTACCTGACAGAAGACTAAGGAGAAGAAACTCACTTGTCAGAGACTTGCCAGTTGTGACTTCCCACTGGACAGTAAAGATATTACGTCTGAACGAGGGAATCTGTAACGAAGAAACAAAGTGCAAAGTAAAAGTCTTTATCAAGAACGGTCTCTCAACGCTGACATGATGTCCCAGCATGCTGCCTTGACCAGCCTGTTTGGCAATGACCCTTTCTTCAGCCAGGAACAGTTGCTATGGCCTCTGCAGCATGGGGCCCTTTCTTCACTGCAGCAAGAATTCTTCGATCAGAGAGTCAAACTAGCTGACAGCCTCCTGACGGAGCTCCATGATGGGCACCCTCTGCTCAGACTTAGCCATCTGCCCCTCCTTTCCTCCACTTTGGCAGGGTATGTACAATAACTGTCAGTCTGAGTAGTGGACACACCCGTTAAGGTATGTTTGTGTAATAATGATGTTTTAGGGTGTTTCCAAACCTATAGTCAGTGGAGTAGTTGGTAAGGTTCATGGATTCTGGGGCTGATTCTGATCCTGGTTTTGACTGTCTTTCAGGCTGAGTGATGGAAAAAAGCAGCAGGAGACTCCCAGCACAGAACTGCAGAAGGAAGCCCAGCAGGATGCAGAAAACAACGGAGACCTCCTGGTGACCCTTGATGCTCGTGGTTACGCCCCCACTGACATCACTGTCAAACTGCAGGGGCGGACTGTGGTGGTGGTGGCCATGAAACAGGCTGGAGCAGAAGAGAGCCAGTCCTGCTCCTCCTCCTCTTCTTGTGCCTCCTTATGCACCTCAACTTCATCACAGATGGGGTTTGTCCAGAAGATCAACCTGCCTGCTCACCTGGATCTGTCCGGCCTATCCTGTTCCCTGATGGATGATGGACAGCTGCGAATACATGCACCTGTGGCCAGGCAGCCAATCAGTGAGGAGCACCAGCTGCCCATCCGGTTTAGGACATCGTTGGAATTTCCCATTACCGAGGACAAGACAGAGGGGAAGCACACAGACTAATGGACACATGGCACACAATCTACACTTTTGAATAAGTACATACTTTTTTGTGTCCACATACAAACATACACACTTCCACTAAAAGACTGTCTGTGAGTAAAGTTTACAATTACTAAATGAAGAGAATATTTATTTTGTAATTATCTGCAATTTGTATAAACAATATTAAGAACATAGAGTTTTAAAATTTCAGAAAATTATGCTACTGCAACAGTGTCTGTTTGGTGCAGGGATTTATTAAATAAATAGATAACTACTGTTGTTATGGACTTTAATGACCACAAGATGGTGCCAGCAGCCAATTTAAACAGAGAATGAAGAGAGAGCATAAAGGGAGAGGAGGGAAGACAGCAAATAGGAGGATGGAAAAAAAGGGTTTTTAACAATCATTTTCACACTTGTCTACCATATCAGTAGACTATCTGAGCTAAACTGAATGTTTTGCATTGGTTTGATAGAAGCAACATTACATAATCAGCCACAACATTAAAGCCACTTTCAGGTGAAGTGAATAACATTAATCATCTCTTTACAATTCAATCTTCTGCTGGGAAATCTTGGGCCCTTCATTCATCTAGATGTTACTTTGACACATACCACCCTGCTTAACATTGTTGAAGACCAAGCACCTCCCCAAATCTGACTGAGCATCTGTGGGATGCACCAGAACAAGCCAGATGTTGGAGGCCCCACTGTGCAACTTACAGGACCAAAAAGATCCACTGCCAATACCCTAGTGCCAGACACCACAGGACACTCTAAGATGCCCCCTGTCTATGCCCTGGGGTCAGAGCTGTTTTAGCAGCAGAAGGGGGACTTACACAATGTCATGCATGTGCTTTTAATGTTGTGGCTGAAGAGATTTTTTTTCAGTATTAATGCTGCATATGACCTGGTTGTCATTTCACCTAACAAGGTGTTTACCACAATCCGTCATGACATCTATTGTGAAGCAAACCAACAAAAAAAAATTAAGTTTCTTTTGCTGTGGATACCAAACTATAGAATATATTTTACAATGTTCCAAGTTATTTGTGTTTTTCAGTAGTCTTATTGGGAAAGAACATATACTGTAGTTATGGCAACATGAGTCACGTTTGGGGGAAATATGAAGTGCTTCGGTGGTTGAAGTGGATTTTTCACCAAAGGTTAACTGATGAGCTCAGGTGTGTGTTTAAAAACACAGTTTCGAAAAAGCGGACATGGTACTGAGACAAGTGTGAAAACAACTACTAAAATTACTAATTCAGTCAGTGAACCGAATTAGTAACTTTAAAAGTTTCTGCTGACATTTGGATTATTAGGAAGAAATTATTTGTTGAAATTTGTTGGAGAACCAGAGCAGGTGACAAATAGCAGCAGTTTAATGTTTTATGATTCCTGCTCTAAGGGTGCCACAACAGAGGAGAGAAGAAATAAAGGTATTAGGAGAAAAGAAAGGGAGATGCCAGGAGAGAGAGGAGGAGAGAAGATTAAGAGAGCCTATAGCCAAGACAATAGGAGACAATAGGAGAGTGGAGGGAAGAGAGGGCGTAGAAAACAGAGTATGTTAAGAAGTAGGGGAACAAAACAGAAAGAGCAAATAATGAAAAGTAGGCTGAGAACCTGGCAGATAAATCTTAAAAGTTCACTTTACATCCAACAGGTCTCATTAATGCCATGAGGCTGAGCCAGCTGAGCCTGTCCTTATGTTATGCAGGAAATTTACACATGAAAGACAGTAAATTATGGCACAATTACAGAAAATAGAGCAGATAGAGGACAATGTTAAAAGTATATTATAATATGGAAACTGTGTTTAAGGGTGGAAATGGTTATTTACTTTTTAAAGAATGACTGGACTGGAAAGATGATTAGAATGAATGGACACTGAGGGAAAATAAAAACTGAAGGTGGCTTTGATACAACAGTGTGAATGCCAGCTGCCATAAACTATGTAAGAAGCAGAAGAAGGAGGAGGAAGAGAAGGAGAAGAAGAAGAGGAAAGGGAGAAAACTTGGACCCATAGAGTTATCATCCAGTAAAAAGGACACATGGAGGAAATACTGTTCTACTCTAGGCAGAGAGGTGAAACTGGATGATGTATGGTTAATGTTACAGAAAATGCATAGCAAAAGGAAGTTCTCTTAAATTTCAGCGCCTGAGGATGGAGAGACTGTCACAGATAAAGAAAAGGCCTAAAACTCTTGTCACCAGGATAACACTGAGTGAGTTAGAAATAGCAACACAGCACTGGATACACAGCATCAATACAAGACCAGCTAAATAATGTTATGTTCTATATTACCTGATCAAGTACTGATTATCATCCTAGGACAGTTTAATAAGATTTGTAGAGAACAACTAATGTCAAAAAGTTGGAAGAGAACACTTATTTTACCTTTTAATAAACCCAGTAAAGTTACAAATAATGCTGGAAAATAAAGACTCATCATCTTAACTTCACATCTGTGCAAATGAACAGAAAAGATTTTAGTCTGAAGATTTAACTATTTTCTTGAACAGAGAGGACTAATAGTGCTATACCAGAAGGGATTCAAGAAAGGAAGATCTACCATAGATGCAGTTTTGTAGATATATATAAATAGGGAAATAATTTCAGATGAAAGAATGGGGGCAGCATGGTCGTGCAGTGGTTAGCACTGTTGCCTCACAGCGAGAAGGTTCTGGGTTTGATCCCCGGCTGATATGCACATACCACAGAAGCTAGACTACTGCCTTTGTTTGAGTGAATAAAAATGGTGCCTACATTTGACATATTCTAATTAAAATATTACAGTCAATACTGTAAACTTCTGTAAATATCTTTGAGTTTACAACTCTCTCAAATGCAATTCTATTCAATTCAATTCAATTTTATTTATATAGCGCCATATCACAACAAAAGCCATCTCAAGGCACTTTTCATATAGAGCAGGTCTAGACCATACTCTTTAAAATAGGTGATGGCCCAGATGAGTCTGTCCTTTCTCTGCAAGTCACTCAACAACCTTAGCTGCTTTTAATGCAAACATGTTTTGCTTTGTTTATGAAAGCCTTTATAGACAGAACACATGGCTAAAGAAAGAACAGAAGACATGCTGACAAAATGACAGCATGTCTTCAGCTCATCAATCGCATATCCTTAATACTGGATTATGGTGAATTACACATGGTCACTAGATGGCAGTATGGTTCCATGATCGATATTGGCTCAGATCTCCCAATACATGTTTCAGCTCTCCTAGTATCTAAAAACTTAGAAGTTGCACAAAACACTATAATAGTATTAACTAGGTTACTAGGCAAATATTAAATTTTAGTTGATTTCAGGCCAGTGTTAAAACTGAAGAACCAATTCTCAGTCCATATGGGAATGTGTTGCCAATTTATGGGACTGATTTATGATCTGTCACTTGCAACCCCCCTCATGAAATGAGGCAAACGTAGAGAGGAGAAATGTAGTGTTTATGTATGTAATTCCTTTTACACTTTAGTGGTCTGAAAGAAATAACTGCTTTGACAAAGGAAGTAACAGATGTTACTCAGATATTAGTCCTGTTGGCAGGAGAATAAACTCAGTCCCTCAGAAGGGGTCTTTCTGGCCTATCCCATATGCTTTATCTCCCTTAAATTATTTTAGATTTCCTAGATTGGGTAATAGCTGGTCTGAGAGAAAGCCTTCTCTGTACTTGCTTCCTGTCCACTGGATGGCTTGAATGATGGGAAAACTGAACAGGATGGGTGTTTTGGTCAAGAGAGAAATTAGAATTCTGAAATTTGACTTTGACCTACTTAATGGTGGCAATGAACATGCTAAAGCTATGGACATTGTGATGTGTGTGTGATGGCAGTTTGAGTTGAATAAAGCACAAACTCAACTTTAGTTTTTCTGTAAATTTAATTCAGCATCTGCAGATTGACTCAGCATATTCAAGTACATGTTATGCGCAAATAAGCACAGAGCACAAGAAATGTCAAACTTTACACATTTGTGAGTCACACATCATCCAAGTCAGGGTTACACACTGTCTTGTCCTTGGGTGCAAAAACAACATGGCAGGGAGACAAAAAATTTGGGCTACATTTTAGTTCTGTACTATGACTATGATTAAGGCACCAGCAGTCTGCTTCTGCAGAACAACAATAAGAATAACAGAATAACATGAAAAAAGTCAACAGAGGTGTCGATAATTTTTAATGGTCTGTCTGCTGTCAGCCAGGACCACAAACTTCATCAGTTTCGGATTCCTTGCTTTTCTTTTCATGCAGTAGATCAATATGGCAGCAAACAACATAAGTCTTGTTATCTGAAATGTCTGGAATCTAGGTGCAACAATCAGAACTGGTGATGTAGCAAACTCCTTCTTGACCTGCAAACATTATGTCTATTGCCATCCTGTTCTGCAGAGCAACATTTCTGATGCATGATCCTCCTGCTGCATCATCAGTAGTGTGACCTCAGATAATCTCAAAATAATTGTGCTGCCTCTTTGTGAGTTTGAGAAACATGTGGTCCTTGTGCCAATCCACACCTCTCTCTCCCTCTCAAACACAAGACAGGGGAAAGTGCTCACTTACTGATGTTGATGCACGCTTGATGAAAAGTCATAAGTGGGTTTAGGGACTCATCTGCAATGGCTGGTGTGGATCCAGGTTGTTTTCTCAGTGACTCTTACTGTTGCCTCTGTGGCAAGGAGGATCTGGTGGGGCCCTGTTCCAACTGTGAGCCCTAGAGTTCTCTCTCCTCAGGTCTGTCACCACAATCTAGTTGCCAGGTTCCAGATCATGCAGCTTCTTTTCTGTGGCTTTTGGTAAAGTTTTCTTTATCTGTATGTGAATATCAGAAAGCACAGGGCAGGTTTACATATGTATTACATCTTTGCATTTGCTGGTGTGAGGGAATTGTCTTTTGACAGGCCCGATCCCTGTTTCCATTGGTTATGCAAAAAGGATCTTTTAAGGGCTGAGACCACTACAAATCCTAAACCTAGCTCTCATGTGCATTAAAACATCAGAATTCAAGATGGTTGCTACTTGCATCAATAGTAGTGATCAGTACACTGAAAATCAGAGACACCTTGGTGCCTTTTATCCTCCTCTAAGGTGTTCCTCAGGTGGAGTGCACATTTGTTGTGATTCTCCAAAAGAGCAAGATCAACAAAGGCTTTTCTGCAAGCGTCCATGTTTTTCTGACTTCTCAACTGGAACACAGTTAACTCAGAGGTGACGTCACTCCCAGTTCCAACTTCCAACTTCCAGTGTAAATGCAACGCAGTATAACTCAGTAAACTGTTGCTGTTGTTTATAAAGTGACGTCAGAGCACAAAAAGAAATCAAAATTTCCATGCTCTGCTATAAACTGCAGATGTTTTTTCACAGTGAGTACGTGTTATAGATAAAGAGAGAGGAGAGGAGAATCAGCTTATAATGATATAAAAGTTTTCCTGAACATAAAACAATGGGGGCAAAGACAACAAACTAATGAGAATGGCCAAGATGGATCAGACAATGAGAGATTTTGTGTAGTGTTAGAATTAAAGAAATAAAAAATAAAATAAAATAAAAAATACATGGCCAAAGAAAGCGATTCTGATTCTGAAAAACCTGAAGGTGAATTCAAGTGAATTCAGTCCTATATGCTGCGGGAGATACAACAGATGATATTTTGGCAATGGCCATAATGTGGTTAAAGCTCCATTTGTCAAGGGTTGCAGTGTGGACACAGGCGCAGACAGGAGGCAGAGACAGAGTTTAACAAAAACAAGGTCCTTTATTCCAGTAGGGTCGGTACACAGGTAGGCAGTCAGATAAGGCAAAGGCACAAGAGGACTAGAGCTAAGGCAAGGTCAAAAACACAGGCAAGGGTCAAAAACTATGGCTACTAGAGAATAGATTGCTACGAGAAGGCTGGTAGGTCTGGCAAAGGCACAAGACGAACTGGCAGGGAGTGCAGGGAGACACAGACACTAAATACACAGGAGCAGGGCAGACAATAAGACACAGGTGAATCACATTAGGGCGGGGTAGGTATTCACCAGGAGGAGGGAGCACAGAAGGAAGGGGAAGACAAGACACCTGAAACATAAGGGAGGTCAGTGATTTCAAAATAAAACAGGAAATAATACAAACACAACTGAACTACAAAATAAAAAGCCCTGGCTCGGAGCTGACACCCTGACACCATTTGAACAGCATACCTGTAGATTATGGGCTATTTTTGAGGTACACATCAGCTAAGGCTACCATTTGAGTTGTGAAGGAGACTTTTGCTCATTATGAATATCCAGAGACTAGTATTCGACAATGGGCCACAGTTCTCGTCAGAGACATTGAGAATATTTGCACACATCACAAGCAGTCCCCATTACCCACAGCAAATGGCAAGGTTGAATGTGCTGTTTTGACTGTCCAGAGACTCTGGAAAAAAGAAAGTGACTAAATAACAGTACTGACAAACAGAGCCACACCTTTAGAGCATTGGTTCTCACCAGCACAGTTACTAATGGGGAAATACCTATGCATATTACTACCTTAGCCTTCAAGTAAGATGGATCCTAAATAGCTGGACTTGCAGGCTCTTTGCAGAAAGGATGAGGAAGGGAGGCATAAACAAGCATTATACAACAAGTAGTTCCGACCGAGCAATCTGATTGGTCCACAAGACATTTAGAATGTGCTCAAATCAGCATCACAGCACGCCTTACTCATCACTAAAAATATTACTCCGCCATATACATTCTACTTTGTTGGTAATAGTTGTATAATCGCAATATTACAGTCGAGGGTGTGCTTTAACATCATTTGAGCAAAGCGCCTCGGCTTTCTCCATCAGCTGTGTCTGTGACACGGCGCTATAACTTAAAATTCACGTAAACGTTTGCGGGTGCAGAAGCTACATCTGTGTGACTAAATAAATGCAGCGTCTTTGTTATAATGTGGTTGATAAAAGTAAGCATTTATCTGTGCATTAGGCTATTGATTTAGTTCGGTAAAGTCCGAGACCTCGATTAAAGCATTAACGTCAGCTCAGAGTTCACTCATCTGGGACTAGAAAATCATTTCTGTTGCTAGGTCGTTACTAAGGGTCTGATTATTTGCCGTAGTGGTAAACTCGGTTCCATTACACATAGGAGACCACTGACGTGACTGATTGTGTTCCAGTTAATAGTCAGACCCCATGTATTTCCATGGAAACGGGACAAACACTCGCCAAAACCTTTTAATTTTGAGAGCAAATTGCTCCTCAACATGAACAGATTTTGAGTATACATTTTACTTTGTTGGTCATAGTTGTATAATCGCAATATTATACTTGAGGGTGTACTTTAACGTCATTTGAGCACTTCAGTGATGCTTGCGGACCGCATCACTGTCGTGCTCAAATGACGTTAAAGCACACCCTCTCGGTTAATATTGCTTAATTGTATGTCATTAGACTCACCTGAAAGTCTGACCTGACATGGATAGGCACGCAAAGCCAAAATGTGGCGTTATGTGGTCAAATATTTTATTTTATTCTGATTCTTATTTCAGGTTACCATTTTTCCTTCGGCGGGTTAGGTCAGTCTCAATGCATCAGTTAAGCTTAGTAGTTAATTAATTAGTTAAATGTTGTCCATGATGTCCTGCAGATGAGATTACTATAAACCGTCTTAATATCGCTGCATCACTCTAACTGTGTGTTTCTTCCCTCAAGCACATTAGTGCCCAGGCTGTGCTTCTCTCTCTCTTCTACTGTCTCTTACTGCAGGGTTCTGCCTCCGGAGCTGTAGAGTCTCCTGCTGCTCCCATGATCCAGCTCAACCGATGATGCTACAACAATTACACATTTATTACTGTAGTGGTAGTGTTATTGCTATTAATGTTTCACTGCTCTGTCATTATTACACCTTTAGCTATTATTATTATTATTGTTATTACTACTTACATTTTGATGTAGACTGTGTATTTGCAATGTTGTCTTTCATCACCACCACGACCACCCCCCTCTCTCTGTCTAAACCCAACCAGTCAAGGCAGATGGTCCGGTTCTGCTCAAGGTTTCTGCCTCTTAAAAGGAAGTTTTTCCTTGCCACAGTCGCCTAGTGCTTGCTCATGGTGGGATCTGTTGGGTCTCTCTCTGTAAATTTTATAAGATAAAGAGTACGGTCTAGACCTGCTCTATATGTACAGTGCCTCGAGATAACTTCTGTTGTGAATTGGCGCTATATAAATAAAATTGACTTGAAATATTCCAGATTTAATTTTCTATACTTAATAATCAGGTCTGAGATAAATTCTCCACATTAAAAAAATGTGAATGATAGTTATGATAACCTTTTCTTCTACTGTCTACTGAATGCCTCTCACTGTTGCAAAGAATGTTTATCACAGTTTTTGTAATTGTCCTCCTAGAATGAAATGTCTTCACAGGCTCTACAGGGGTTTGCTGTGTGTAGGGGTATGTGATTGTGACTGTGCATGTATTTGTGTTATTTGTGTCTGAATGTTTGTATGTGTGCGTAGGCTCTTGCTTTCCTAAAATCGTTAGGACCAGATGTGCTCACCAATGTAGACTGAGGGCTTTCTGGTGCCAAATGAGTATTACAAATGCAAGTGTGTGTGTGTGTGTGTATGTGTGTGTGTGTGTGTGCTGGTGTGGAGAAAAGCATGCAAAGTTTGCAGATGACGATGAATCCTTCAGCATCACCATGACAATTTGCACCCCACCTCCCACCCCTTCCACCCCCCACCCCAAAACCCTAACACTATCTCCAACACTTCAGCACACATACAAATACACTCACTCTCTCTCTCTTGCCTCTCTCTCACACACAAATACAGTTTTGCAGGACACATTTTCCATGGTGGCAGTTATGAGGTCATAATGATGACGGATTCTACAGTCCGGTGAGGTGGTAAACTTTGTTTTTTCTTTAGACAGGCTTCCTCAGAGGAGGATGCTGTTTACACTGGCAGCTAGTTCAGTCTCATTCTCAATAATATGATTTGTGCTTGTGTGTCTTTGGAGTCCACGGAGAGAGAGATATCACATCAACTTAGCAACACACATTGTGCAGCTCTGGGCTGTTAACATTTTAATGTTGCAACACTGTACAGCCGTATCCCACCTGACTTGATGCACGAATGAACCAGCAGCACTGGTATGCACAGTGGTAGGCAATTCATCCTGCAGACCTCTTACATCACTGTATGCGCTGCTGTACTACAAACTGCCAAAATCTGATTGATGACTTAAATAAACATAATATCAGCATATCAGCTTACCTCTGTGTGGTACTGTATAACAACATATTAAAGGCTAATTCTGATCCCTGATCACTCAATCAAACAGACAACTAATATTAATCTTAGTTTTGACAGATTTCATTTCTGATGAATAATAACTAACTTGTGAGACACTGTAACCCAGCCAGAGGCTCCCATTGACAATAACCGTAAAGTAAAACAACTAAAATGTCACCAATACTCCATCTAATCCATTCCATTACCAAGCTGTTTCTTTGGTTCCAGTCTCAGGGAAAGCTGGTATAAAAGTCTGTGTCAATGCTTCGTATTTCTATCTAAAAGTTGATTATCATTAACAAATTTATGATGTATATGTTTATAATACTATTTCAGGGCTATGGATTTGGTAGATTACTAATTTTTCAATATCACTTGATACTGCATCTACCCCCACCATCTCTTTCTTTTTATCTCTTCCCCTTCCCATATTTTAGTTCACTTGGTCTATTTAGCTGCACTTCTTTCATTGTCTTTAAGTTGTTGTTGCTCCTGCCACTGTCTGCCCCTTTTTCTTTTTTCTGCCTTCATTCTCAAAGAGGCCAACAGGTGTGTGCAGGATGTGGATCAATAGTTGAAATTAGCTTTATTGACTGGAGGAAAGGCTATCAAATGGAGAAGCCCTGGGGTTCTTCATCCACTCCTTCACCATCTCTCATTTCTGTTTCTTTTCTCCTTTTTCCCCTCTTCTCTGTCTATTTGTCTCTTTCTGTGTGTAGTTATATTTTTTCCAGATATTTCTCACCATCCCACTCACAACAACTAACTTGCAAGGATCCATGGGGCTTAACCCTTGTGGAGTCCAGTGGTGGAAGAAGTAGTGGGATCCTTTACTTAGTATGAATACAGCAATGTAAAAATATAAAACCAAAAATAAATACTCAATTACAAGTAAAAGTCCTACTTTAAAAGGGTTATTTAATTAAAAGTACATCAGTATTAGGAGTAAAATGTAGTTGTAGTATTAAAGTAAAAGCACTGGTTTGGTCCCTCTGAATGATGTGTTATTGTATATGACATTATTAGATTGTTAATACTGAGGCATCAGTGTGCAGCATGTTAAGATATTGTATCATTTGAGCATTTATTGATATGAAACCACGTGAGAAGTTTAGAGAAAAAAGTAAAAATTTGGTAGAGCTGTTAATAACTCATAGGCTGAAATATGAAATGTGACCCAGACTACACATTGCTTTTTGTAAGACATCAGAAACCAAAAATGTGGTGGTCCTGAACGACAAACCACAATGACAATTCAGAAGAGCAGCATTGAGAGGATTAACAAAGAGCATTTCAGAAAACAAAACAATACTTACTGTATTATGTAAGCTATTTAATTAAGGTAGTTACTATAACTAATTGTGTTTTGCTGGCTAATAATCAACTTGCATGCTCCAGAGAGACTCTCTGTATATACACCTATCTCGTGCAGACAAAATGTGCACATGTATAACTTAAAACGTGGGAATGTAGTATAAAGCGCCCTCATTATAAATATATGTTTTCTTTCTATGACTTCAGGACTCCTTATGACCAAATCTAGCACATGAACACATCAACTGGATAAACTCTGCATTGACTGGGTCTCTGTCCAATCACAAACAAGAGGGGTTGTCCCTCCCTTTCCATAATCTGAAATGTCATTGTGAATTGTTGTTATGTTTTCTGAATTGTCATTGTGATTTGCCCTTCAGGGCACAAAAAGATACAAAAAAAGGTTGGAAACTTTTTTAATCCTTAACAATTAAGCAATATTAAGCAAGAGGGTGTGCTTTAACGTCATTTGAGCACTTCACTGATGCAGTCCGAGGTGCTTGCGTGCTCAAATGATGTTAAAGCACACCCTCGACTGTAATATTGCGATTATACAACTATTACCAACAAAGTAAAATGTATATGGCGGAGTAATATTTTTAGTGATGAGTAAGGCGTGCTGTCATGCTGATTTGAGCACATTGACCAATCAGATTGCGTGGTCGGAACTACTTGTTGTATAATATCTTATATTATCCATTGTGTCTTCATCTTAAAAGTAACTCATGACCTAAGTTGTCAAATAAATGTAGTGAAGTAGAAAGTACAATCTTTCCTTCTGAAATGTAGCAAAGTAGAAGTGTAAAGTAGCATGAAGTGAAAATACCTAAGTAAAGTACATGTACTTCTCAATGTTTTTTATGCAATTTCCACTACTGATCAAGGCATATAGAGTTAAAGCAGTATACAGGACACGGTAAAGCTGTTTCTGATATGTCATAAACAATGTTGGGGGTAGTGTGCTACAAAGTAGCATGTTAGAGTGCTAATGCACTTTTTTTGTTGAAATGAGTAATGTAATGGGCTGGTTTTGCAATTCAAGTAATCATCAGTTAGTTACATTTTCAAATAAGCAATCCGTTACCTTTACAACAAAACCAATGAGAAAACACATTTGTCTGTATCTTTCCTAATGCTGGCATAGGCCACTATTGGAAGCTATCCCATCCTACAGAGTGTCAGTGCACAGGTGTAGCTCAGCTTGTGAGATGGCAGAGAGAATGGCCCTTACCCTGTGGTTATTTTAAATTTGTTGGTGAAAAAGAAAAGGACATCACAGTGAAATGCTAATTTTGAGGTGAGAAGTGTCTGTCAGCTGTGAAGAACTCTACTTCAAATTTGAAGAAGCACCTGCAAGCAAAGCATAGCTCCACAACACTGGTGGCTAGGCCTGTTGAGGAGAAGAACACTGCAGATGCTACAGCTCTGAAACAGCAAAGACTGTCTTTTAGTTTGGCTAAAGCTGTCACTCTGGTGGTAATGCAAAAGTACTCTTACCAGCTACTTTTCTCAGTAGGTAACTAATATAGCTAATTGCTTTTTCATATCAGGAAGAGGAGCCTGTATAATGACAGGTAGAGGCTCATGCATAGGGAAAACACAATGCCTAGGGAAAACACATATACTTCTGTGACCATGGCAGAGATCTCAATGCTGACCTCAAGAAAACAACCAAGTCAGTGATGAGTGTCAGGTGAAATAATGTCACCCGCCCTATGTGATTTTGAAAGTCAATGGATTGTCTGAACACTTAACTTTAGAATAGTTAATGATATTGACTGGATATAGATCCAAATGTTATTTGATTGAGATAGACACCATAAGTCTGGTTAATATGTAATTAAAACTTACTTCCAAGATTTTTATTTCTTTAGTGTATATAAATCTTCAGTCAGTGCATGTATTGCTAATTGTTGAGATGCTGATATTAAAAGAGGCTATAAGGGACCATGATAGCATCACTTTGTTAATCAACGGGAACAGATAATTGAGTTAGCAGCAAGACAGAATTTCATTTACTGCATGGTATTGAAAAGGAAAACAAAAGTGTAATAATATGGCTATGAAACTTAAGCTCATTAAGCTCAGCCATTATATTATCTGTAGTTCTATTTAATAAAGGGGTTAAGGCCTGTTTCTCAGCTAGAGATTTGACTGCTTTAGCAAAAGAGATGTGCAGAGAATGAGCTGAGCATAAGACTAATGCACAATTTAGGTAAAAACATACACACAGAAATACATAATAATAGGTAAAGTGATAAATACACACACGCACGTTCACAGCAGGGTCCATTAGAATGATGGTTTGATTATCAGTGACGTCTGGCTGTCATATTGTTCTGACAGAGCAGAGATACAGATCTTAAACAAACACTGAAAGCATCCTGAACATGAAGACAGGAGATGGGCTTAAAAATCATTTGTGTGAGTGTGTATGTGTATGACTGTATGATTTTGTGTTTTTTGGTACATAGACACATGCTTACTAATGTGTCAAAATATATGTGTGTATATTATATGTAACATTCCTTAGGATGTGCTTTACAGAACAAAAATATACATTATTAAAATAGGTTATATTGTATATTGTAGGCTTGAAGATACAAGTATAAATGTATGAATGTATGCAGGTGTGTGTGCTTGTGTGTGCGTGCTTGTGTTTGTGTGTGTGTGTGGCATAGTTGAGTGACATGTTGTGACAGCAACAGCACTGTGTATCCACTGGTTAAATGTTTCCTGCCACTCTTCCTCCCCGCTTTCAGCGACTCTAACCTTTACAAGGCTGCTGTTGATATAATCAGACACAGACACAAAGATGCATACAGAGACACAAATGCTCTAACGTGCTCTTTTGCAGCAATGTTTTCCTTATGAATACAGTACATATACTCACATTCAAAGCTGGGATCATCCTGGTAAAACCACAGCCTGCCACAGGGCAGGCAGCTCAACGTGCTGTTATTAGTGTCATACAGTTTGCAGGTTGCTTAATACTTACAAGGAAATACGGGTTATTGTTGTGTTGTGTTGTGTTGTGTTGTGTTGTGTTGTGTTGTGTTGTGTTGTGTTGTGTTGTGTTTTTTTGCGACAGTAGTGATGTGACTTTGTGAATGGCAATGTTGGTCATTAATGTGGACCAGACTGAAATATCTCCACAACCACTGATTTGATTGTCATGACATTTAGCACACGTATTATATATTATATAATAATATGATATCTTATATTTTCCTGTATATAAAATAATGGGATGAAACCTACTGACTTTGCAGGTCAAAAATTCACTTCCTTATTAAAATCTCAACACCTACTGGATGGAATGGCACAAAATTTGGTGCAGGCATTTGTGGTTTCCTGATGATGGATATATATTCTTAGTAAGGAGGCTAGAGGAGGGTACAATGACACATACATACACTGCAGCCAGTGTAATTGCCCTTTCAATGAACCATTATCACAGGTAAAAGTATTTGTGGAAGGAACTATGGTGTGTTGGCTTCTCCAAACACATCTATATGCCCCATCAAGTATACACATACACACACACACACACACACAGTAGGGCAGTTAGCTCCTGTATTTGCTAAGGGAAGAGACTAAGGTTTAGAGCTAATCTCTGACATGTTTGTACTGCTTTTATTGACCCAGTGTGTGTAATACAGAGAAAGAGAGAGACAGTTAGGGACAGAGACATTAAGCTGGATGATGGTTCTTTGGGTAAAATGATAGTATATGGAGTATAATAAATCTTTTTCTCATTTTTATCCAATGTGCTTGCAGGGAGCGTTAAACAGGAAAAGAGCATGCATATGCATCCTTTATTTGTTTTGCTTTTTCTAAAGCTATGCCATATTCCAGCAGAACAATTACATTGATATAATCAGATATCAAGATTTTGAGCAGATACTGATATCTTATTACAATTTTCTCTACTATTGGAACAGTGTTACATATGTCAGGTTTTACACATTTATCCTTTGTGTAGACCAAGGGAGAAGTGAGAGTAAGAGAGACGATTACATATGACTTAATAAAGAAGGAGTGTGTTTTGATTTGAATATTAATATCCTTCATATTAGTTGTGTGTAATTGATATCATGAGATTTTCTTGATTGTTCATTCAGATATGTGATGCCTCTCTGCTATTAAACTTGCATCCTGATATAAAATAAAACCACAGACCAACCCTTAAACCAAGTGTCTATTGACTTTCAGTCTTGTCCACACTGGCTATGAAATGGCAACTTACGCTTCAGCTGTTCAAAGAACTCCACTACATACAGATGGAAGACTGACGGTTTGTCTTCATTATCAGTTTCACCTAAGCAAATCTCTAAATGCTAACACTCATAGTAATCATCAGATTAAACAAGACAATGTAAGCGGACCAGGGCTGCGGTAAAAAATAAAAAAAATAAAAATTCAAAAATAGGAAAATAGGAGAGGAAAACTGCAGTGCTACAAGAATCTATCAGCTTTATTTAATAACATATGAAAGATAAGTGCAGTGGCAAACAATTAAGGTAAGGTTTCCTGTCTAAAACATTGCCACACCTCCAAAGAAAGGATGTTTTCAATTTACAGCCAAAAAGGTACTGTTAAACATAAAAGAAACAATAGAACCAGGATTCAAATGTTAAAATGATGTAAGAACATCACAGAAATATACAAGTACAGAAAGTTGAGTCAAATAATAATTAAATACAAATAAGGAATTGAGCAAGGGGCCAGAATAAATTATATTCAGGCATTTTCTGGAATGCGTGCTTTGAATATATATATATATATTGAATATATATATATATATATATATATATATATATATATATATATATATATATATATAGGTATACTCATACTCTTGCTTGAGTCTCTAGGAACAAGCAGGTGTTTTACTCTTAGTTGTGCTGCTTCCAATACAGTCTGTTTATGTTAGAGCTTTTATCCAATCAGATTTCAGCCCTGTGTTGCCAAATTAAAAGAATAAATTTAGATAAAAATATAGATTTAATAGCTGTTTTCTCAACCCACGATGGCTGAAGGAGGAAGAACAGTTCAGTGACTCTGTTGTAGAGGTTATCTGTGTTGTCCCAGTTGCAACAGTAAGTCCTTTTCTATCAATATGGAGGCTAACGCTGAAAGTCAGGCCTGCCCATTTCTCGCAGAAGTTTGAGAATGAGAATGTTCACTCGACAGTTTTTTTTAAAAATATTTACAAATATTCAACAGTTTCAGTGAGTAAAGTGCATTGTACCTATATTTTATTGTTTTTTTTGTTGTTGTTGTTGTTGTCTTTGTTACTTTATTAGTTAATATTGATGCTTCTGCTGGAGATGATGTGTGTGGCTCAGCTCTGGCTGCAGTGTTTGGAGACCTATCTGGCATTTATTCTGGCCACATGACATGGTAAATAGACTGTACTTACATAGTGCTTTCTAGTCATATCGACCACTCAAAGCACTTCACACTACAGGTCACATTCACCCATTCACATATACATTCATACACATACACACCGATGACACACATCAAGGGCAAATTAGGGTTCAGTATCTATCCAAGGATACTTCAGCATGCGGAGTGGATCGAACCACCAACCTTCGGATTGGTGGGCGACTGCTCAAACTCCTGAGCCGCCTGTCTGTGATGCAAAGTTGTCGTACTACGTTTCTGTACAGTTGAGGACAAAATTATTAGCCCCCCAATGGAATTTTTCCAAAAATGTCCTAAATGCTTTTTTAACAGAGCAAGGAATTTTCAACATAGCATTTCTAAACATACTACTTTTCTTTAGAAAGCATTTTTTGCACACAATAACAAAACTATTTCAGAAAAGACAAAAATTACCAGGGTCAATATTTTTAGTCCCCTTAAGAACTGACCTTTTTATTGAGCCATAGCACAAACCACTGTTATGCAATGATCAACTTTGTAATGCTCAAAGCTTGTAAAATCAAATCAAAACTGAGGGTTATCTCCACATTTACACGCAGTATAAAAACTTCAGTAAGGGTTTGAGCTGTCACTTGAGAAAGCATCATGCCAAAAACTAAAGAAATCAGTTTAGACTTGAGAAAAAGAATTGTTGATGCTCACAAAGCAGGAGAAGGATATACAAAGTTATCACAGTGTCAAGAACTGGAGTGAGAAGTATCACCAAGAAATCCAAGGAGAGCCACACAGTACAGAACAAGCCTGGCAGAGGTAGGAAGCGAAAGATTTCAAAGACCCTGGAAAGAAAACTAATGAGAGATGTGTCTAAAGACCCCAGAACAACTGCCAAGACGCTATATGACTTAGCCAAGTCGGGAATTGAAGTCTCAAAGAAGACAATTACTAGAGCTCTGCACAGGAATGGACTGTGAGGTTGCAGACCAAGAAAAACTCCACTTCTGCAGAAGAGACACCTTCAAGCCAAACTGAAGTATGTTAAGGACAACCTGGAGAAAGATTATGCATACTGGAAGCATGTCCTTTGGTCAGATGAGATGAAACTAGAGCTCATTGGCCATAAGAACATTGCTTATGTTTGGAGAAAGAACGGAGAGGCGTATAACCCAAAGAACACCGTCCCCACAGTGAAACACGGTGGTGGGAGTATTATGCTGTGGGGATGCTTCAGTGTGTCTGGAACTGGGAATCTCGTCAAGGTGGAAGGAATCATGAAGACTGAACTGACAAAGGTCCATGCCAGAAGGCCATCAAATCTGGAGGAGCTTGAGAGATTTGCCAAAGAAGAATGGGCTGGGATTCCTCAGGAGACGTGATTGTTGAAAACTACAACAAACGACTGCAGGCTGTTATCCAGCAAAAAGGATGCACAATTGACTATTAGCATCAGGGTGCTAATAATTTTGACATTGGTAGTTTTTGGCTTTTGTGGAATAATTTTGTTTCTGTGTGCAAAGTAAAATAATGTAAGCATCCAAATTAAAACTAGGATGTTTGAAAAAGCTGTGTTAGAAATTCTTTGCTCTGTTTAACAGCACTTGGGAAGTACTTTTACAATAAATACATTTTCATATGGGGGCTAATAATTTCGTCCTTTTCTGTATATTGTTGATGGTTTCTATTGCTGTGACATCATAATGATAGTATTAAGAGGTGGGTTAATTCAGGTTGGACACCAGTGAAGGCCTAGGAGTGAAATACATGGCCTGCCAGTGATTGTATTGTTTTTTGTTTTTTTTATTCTACCATGCTCTGAGGACTTCTCACACCCTGGACACACTTCTCCCCTCCAGCACGTGCTACAGAACATTACACACTAAAACTACCAGATACAAGAGCAGCTTCTTTCCCCAAGCCATTACCCTCACTAACAGCTGACCTGAATTACTCATTTTACTGTATGTACATTACCTGTCTTTTGTAGTGTATATTACCTGTGATCTGTAAACATGTAAATTTTCTGTATTTTGTGTATTGTCCATTTTGTCTATGCGCTGTATTACGCACTGCAATAGCACTGTACATTAGATCTATGTTGAATATAGCATGTATATTATATTTTTATTTTATTCTCATTTTTTCCTTTCATATATATTTCTTCTAGAGAGACACCAGTGGCTGGAAACAAATTCCTTGCGTGGGTCAACATACATGGCCAATAAAACCGATTCTGACTCTAATTCTGATTCTGATAATATTCAAAGAGAGTGTGGGCTAGATGCAGTTTTCTGTGATGAAGACAAGAGGACAAGAACAAAAGTGTTGAAGAGAATAACATGGTCGAGGTACTGCACATTAGCATTTTTCACATTTTATTATGTTTCAGCCTTATGCTATAATTGTTTAAATTCATTTTTTCCCACATCAAGCTGTACTCAATGCCCTATAATGGCAAAGTGAAAACAAAATTTTAGCAAATTGACTATAAAGAAAAATAAATAAATATTGAATTGACATAATCATTTAGACCCTTTGCTATGAGCTTGAACTTTAGCTCAGGTGCCTCTATTTGTTATCTGGGGAAGCCTACAATTGAATTTCTGTTGCATTACGCATACGCAATCAGGGGAGAAGGGCCTTGGTCAGAGAGGTCACAAAGAACTAACTGTGGCTGAGCTTCAGAGATCCTGTGTGGAGATGGGAAAAACTTTCAGAAGGACAACCATCACTGCAACACTCCACTAATCTGGGCTGTATAACAGAGTGGCCAGATGAAAGCCTTTCCTAAGTGATAGGCACGTGGAAGCCTGCTTGGGGTTTGCAAAAAATCACCCAAAGGACTCTAAGTCTGTGAAAAGCAAGGCTCTCTGGTCTGATGAAACCAAGATTGAACTGTTTGGCCTCAACTCTTTGCGTCATGCCTGGAGGAAACCAGGCACTGCTCATCATCTGCCCAGTACTATTCCTAATGGTGAGGCATGGTGGTGGCAGCATCAGCTGTGGAGGTGTTTTGCAACAGCATGGACAGGGAGTGAGGTCATGGCTGAGGGAAAGCTGAATGGAGCAAAGTACAAGGATATCCATCTCTACCGCTTATCCGTAAGGGTCGCAGGGGGGCTGGGGCATATCTCAGCTGACACTGGGCGAGAGGCAGGGTACAGCCTGGACAGATCAGCAGTCCATCACAGGGCCAACATATATAGACAAACAATGGCTGTGGTCAAATAGTCAAAAAATTCTCCTTTCCTAACTACTTTTCCTTGACCTCGATGAAAAACGTCATGAAGAAAGATGTGAAGGAGAACTGATAAGGAATTAGGAAAAGAGAACTGTGGTATTTAGAGAATTTGACTGCATTTACACTATACATTATTTAAAACCAACTTTAAACAAACAAAACAAAACACACAGAAGATGAACTGTGACAAACCCAGTGCTGTAGGCTACAATTCAATAAGGTTTCCTGTCCAACATTAATAATATAATAACACGAAAGGAATATACAAGTTGAGAAAGTTGAGCAATTAAAATAAGGACGGAATTGTAAATGGGGAAAGGATTTTAAGAAGTTTCTGATCGTGTCACAAATTTAAAACAGATGCTCTGTTGCGTCTACATGTACATGGATCTGCTGTGGTGTAACAATGATGGCGCGTTGCTTTACTGTCAATATAAATAAGAAAGAAAGAAAGAAAGAAAATACAGGCATGCAAACTGATTTTAGATACCAATCACACTTCTCTGTATTTCATATTTCATTCATTGTAACATTTTTAGTGATATAAATTTGGATTGTAGTTTATGTTAGCTGATTGTGCTGGACTCATTCAAAGCCTGGCTATTTTAAGCTGCAGACAGAGGACGGGCCATGAAGCTACTATAGGTCTACAACTAAAGCAAAAATACACACACACTCCTGTAGCAAAACACTGATGTCATTATACCGAAGGTGAAAAGTCACAAGATTACAGGAGACTGGATAGCCTAGGGAGGCTGGATAGAAACAGTGTGATGCGTAAAACCATTGTAAATGTGTGTGTTTGTGCGTCAAAGCTTTGGAGAGCTGAGATACTGCGTCATCTCACTTCCTTATTGACTTTGACAAAACTACTTTCCAATGAAATGCCTTTATGTTTGTCTGTTGTATTGCTGTATAAAGACAGGAGCACCACCTAGTGACAGGAACTAGACCAGTTTTTGGTATAGTAATTATTTGAAACTGATTAATGTCTGTCTAGAGCATGACAAAGAAAATAAAGGTAACCTCTATGTAATTATGCAATGCTTTCATATTTTTTGATCAAATGCTACAACTCAAGTATTTATGTATGGGGGCAAATGCCTCCACTTGTCAATGCAATCAAATTACATCAAATCAAATCAGATCAAATCAAAAGATACATAATCAAGCTGGGCATTAAAGCAAATTACAATGATTCTTGTCAGTCATATTTCCATATGTTGTTGCCCACTGATTCCTTGTTGCAGTGTTGCGCCAAAACTAAACCACATCCGCAAATGTGAACAAATGCAGATGAGCAGTGCACATGGAGGAGCAAAAAAAACACACACAGAAAAAAAACAAACAAATACTCCGGTTGGTTGATTTAGACATGTAAAGTGATGTTTTGTTGATTTCCAATAGAGATTCTCCTTTCTTAATGCTGAGGTCAGAGGTCAAGATGCTGCCAGAGGTCCATGTAATTTTCAGGAGGAAGCAGATGGAAATCTACGGTAAATATTCCCTTTTTTCCTCCACTGATGCAGCCTTTGAGTGTCACGGCCCAAAATGTCATCTGTTAACTCTATCAATAACACAGGACTTATTGCGTGACCGGCGCGTTAGTAATGTGTCCATCATCATCACCATCTGACGCATTTCTCTTCACCCACCCTTTTCCTTCACACACACGCACGCACGCGCGCACACATATACTCTGTACTATAATGTAACGCCTCCTTTCTACGGTGCTTCTAAACTATATAAATCACCCCTGACTGAGTTTGAAACCAATGTGTAGCGACCTGCAGAGCATAAAACTGACAGAAGACGAGAGAAGAGGAAAATCCTTGACGGCGCAAACAGATCTCTGCTGCTGTGAGAAACCACCTGTAGCTCCTTAAAGGTAAGTCTACATTTCAGCAATCAGTTTTTTGTTTTTTGTTTTTTTTCACTGGGATGAATTTGTTTCTAGTACGAATCAGGATGTTTTACTTGATTCACTCAGACATCGATATAAAGAGCGATTTGCTTAATTTTGTTTTACAGAGAATTGCATGCACATCGAGCACTGTAAGACATTTTTCAACTTCTGTGTGCAAAAATTTCTAAATAAAAGCGTCTAGCTATTGTTCCATATCACATTGGTCATGGTACAGAATGTCAGATTGTTAAACCTGTGCCTCTTTTCTTCAACTTTTGCACATGAAAGAAAATCCCGTCATTTTACATCAGGCTATTTTCCTTTGACGCCAACATGCCAACATTTCTGTGGTCAGATCAGCAGAAGCTTGTGTCACCTCAAAAATTACAGGAGACTAAACGACTTGTTAAATGATTTGATAAATGTCACGGCTTTTTAACACAAGTAAGGTACTATAAAGCGTATTTTGTTTTGGACACACGATTTCCGTGTGCAAAATTATTTTCCTGGTTCAGTGTTATATTGACCAGTTCATAGCTCTGAGGTCGTGTTTGTGCTTTTTTTTTTTTTTTTTTTTTTTTTTTTTACCTGAAGAGAGATCAACTTAATGACGAGCTGGGAGATTCAGTCAGCACCCAGACTGAAAGTAACCGCACACAAACCACCTTAGCTGATACGCAGTGAGTGTGTGTGTGTGTGTGTGTGTGAGAGAGAGAGAGATAGATAGATATTTATATATGATTTAGTATGGTGGCAAACACACACACACACATACACTGTACACCAACCATCAAACCCAGCATTAGTTTCCTCCACTGGAGTCAATCCATTTTCTTCATCTTTCCAGGAACTAAACAACACTCCTGACAAGTGCCTGACAATAAGTCAATCTGTAGCCTGAAGGCCCTTTTCTTTTTTATGTTTTATTATTTATATATACCAATCAACTACAACAGTAAAACTGGAAAGACGTTTTTTTTTTTTTTTTTTTTTTTTTTTTGTTTTTCGTGTTGCTCCCCTAAAGAGGGCTTTGACAAACGCCAGACATTTTGTCTTTCATTACTTGTACCATTTTCAGAATTTTGATGCTACAAAGGAAAATAAGACTTTTGCTGCCTAAACTAAAAATTGATTTGGTAATTGCTGTCTTGCAGTCCTGTCTCAGATGGCCATGATGCTGAAGCCATGGACAGTGCTGGTGGCTGTAGCGCTGTGTGTGCTAGTGTGTCTGGGAACATTGGCGGACGCCTATCCCCCCAAACCCGAGAACCCCGGTGATGATGCCCCACCTGAAGAGCTGGCCAAGTACTACACCGCCCTGAGACACTACATCAATCTGATCACAAGACAGAGGTATATACACACATACAGTACACACACTTGGGCAGAATCTTATATATTTTAACCTTCCAATAAAGCAAGGTATAAATGTTTGTTTGGAACCAAAGCTTCCAGTCAAATAAAGCATAGCACATTTAAGGTAGTATACACTACTTTAGATCTCAGTGTCTAAACTGAATAATAATTTTCACAATAGCTACAAACGCACACTATAAGTAAAATCAGAAATTCATGGCAAACAGTGGTGAATATTACAACCACATATTACTTTTGAATGCTAATGAATAATAAGTAACCTGGATACTTGTATGAGTAATGGTGATAAAATAAAAATAAAAGGCCCTTCCTTGCTCTCCTTAAAAAGTCAGGCCACCCTAACCATATTTACTAATAACTAAATACCCTCATCCCTTTCTGAAGCAACTCCCACCCGAATTGTTTTCATACAGCCCCAAAGGATAAATCTTAAAGTCAGGGAAGGTTCTTATGAATATAGAAGAAGGTATGTTTGTTGTATCACGCCTCTGTGTAATGGACTATATGTGGATTGCCCAAGAATTCAAAGAACCATTCTCCAAATGTTAACAAATGTAAAGCAAATGAAAGTGCCACACGAGTTGAACTTCATTTAATTTTATTCAAGTCATTATAACGACTGAGTTCTATGAGTTTCTTGCTCATACTTAAGCCAGGAGGTCTGTCTATGTGTGATGCATCCACCCACCCTAACCCAACCCTTCACCAGCACACAATGGCAGTAGATTAGATTACTGGCCACTCTCCAGAACCTCCAGGCCTCCAAATCAACGGGACCAGAGCAATAAAATCGGTACAGATGGATCCAAGAAAGAATCCCAAATCCAATTAGCTGAGCCTGCTGCTGTAAGGTGTAAAAGTCGCCAGTATGGAATTGTCAGATGGCATATTTTTTTTATTTGAAGCTGCCTGGCTCATAAGCATCAGTTTTCATTCATGAAAGTCAAATAGGTTGTTGATATTTAAATGTTTGGTCAAAGTAGATTCCAAATGCCATATAAAGTCAATTTGTTTCCAGTAGAAAGTTTTCACATTTCACTTGAGTGTGGGCATTGAGCATTGAGCATTTTACTTGATATATCATATGTGATTAAGAGAACTATGCTTGTTTAAAGATTTGACTGTATCAGATAAATGCTAGAGATTGTGATGGTTGTCAGCTATAGAGCCACTCCTGATATAGATGATGGATCTGGGCAGTCCAGTACCCTTGGTTTATAAGTATACATGACACTTTATGTTATTGTAACTGGACAAAAATACTAGCGTCTATAACTAAAAACATGAAAACAAGGGCATCTTTTTGGTTGATTTAAGTTGGTTCTACTATTTTTAGACCAAGTATTTTTCCACCAAGATTCAGTATTTCTCTCAACAGAATTTTATCCCTGGCAAACTGAAACAATAATTCCAGATTGCAACAGATTTCTTGCTAAATGTATGTGTATGTGTATATGTATATGTGTATGTAAGAGGCATTTTAGAGTGTACTTATATTAAGTTTATAAACACTTGTTCTTGACAGTACTGCTCTGAATTTAAGTAAAATTTACAGAAAATGATGGTAGCCAGAAGTGACATATTTCCTTGTTCAATTTGTACAATATGAAACAGAATTACAGATTTTATTACCGGTTATATAGATATACTTTATGATGTTGCGTTCTGATATTTTATATTTTCATTCAAAGCATCATGCTATTATTATGCCTCTGTTTTCAAAGAAAGTGAGCAGATATTTAATTTCTGGTTACGTAGATAAGATCCTGCAACTTGGAAAACAGGTGAGAAATCTTTTTATTGTGCCTCAGACAAAATATTTTTTTCATCCCAATGGTTAGAGGAGTGATTGAGGATTCTGGAAATACCCTTCAAAAAATGTGATGCTTAGCTCTGTGCCTCAAGTGAGAGCTATAACATAGACTTATATTTCTAAAACAATGAAAATTACATTTGAGAGAGCAAAACACAAGAAGAGGTAAGTTGACCATTGGATTGAGAGGGCAATAAAAAAGACAGACAATCAGACAGGAAAAGACATGAGCAGACAAAGCTGATATAGTTGACCAGCAGGAAAACAGTCAGAGATAAAATAAAAGCAGGACCGACCAGGGAGATTCAGGAGAGATATATGAATGCAGACGGGCCATTATGAGGGGTAAAACATTTTACATCCTGCTGTGTCGCACTGTGTGACAGCTGCGTGAGAGAGCATGTGAGGTACTTGATTGCTTTCCTACAGGGCAAGACACGCCTCCCAGTGTGTGTAACGAAGCATAAGATTGGGTGCTGGGGTCATAAAGAGAGGTGGAACAGGTGGTTGATGGAAAAACTGAGGAACTGCAGGGTTGTGTCGAGTAGCACTGTTTCTTGCACATAGACACATAAACACAAACACACACACACACATTACCAAGTAAACTTCCTGTTAAATGGCTCCGTGATTTTACATTTGGGACTCTCTTGGACTCTTGGTTTCCTTATGAAAGGCATAAAAATAAGAAGACGAGTGCAGACTAGGAGATGACACCCACTTAGATACACCAGCGTTAAAACACGCACTCTCTCGCATGCACAATCTGAATCTGACTGTGAAATTAAAACATTAGGAGCAAAGGGAGGGAAACAAGAGACACATTTTTTTGTAAAGTTACACAGAGGTAAGAGGGCAATGGACAGAAAGAGACATAAGAAGTCTAGGAATATACAACATAACACTGCTCCATTCACACTGTGAGCCACAGTGACCACCAAAATTAAAGGTGTAGAGGAGACTAATGATGGAAGCAATGTGTTAATGGGAAAAGTAGTCCTTAACAGCTGTCTTCCATCTCAAACACAAACTCATTTTTTGAAGGGAAACTCAGCTGATCTCACACATAAAGGTCTGTAATTAGTCAGAGGATGTACTACTCATAACAACCCTGATGATGTTTTAGTGATGTCATCTGGGTTATCTCAGTGTGGGCTAAATTAGCCTATACATAACAAACTTGAGATGGGGCATATGACAGATGCAGATGTTTATGAGGAAGTTCAATGCTTTTAATGTGAAGCTGCAGCAGGAGGAAATGTTGGGGTAGCATCAACAGTAATTCAGTACAGCACTGTTATGGCTGCAGGACAGTGAACAGGTAAGTTGATATCACAAACAGTTATACTGGCTTACATTCATGCATCGTTTCCTGTGGAACTCTAAACCTCTAAAAATGAAAACCACCATATGGAGAAGTAATTATAGAATGAGAATACAAGTACAATACAAGAAGTGCAACTGTAAAAATAGTAGTAATTTTTTTAAATTATAACACATTTAAAAAATCTCTTTTATCTCTTTCCCAGGTATGGAAAACGTTCAGCTCAGGAGGATATGGTTGCAGAGCTCCTGTTTGGTGCCGACAGCAACAGAGACCAGAGATCAAGGTAAAGACCTTCACACACATAAGCTGAAGGAGTCACGTAATCTCATTGAGATCAAGACCTCTTTTACTAGATACTAGACAGTCAGACATATCGAAACCACATACAGCATTAGACACAATCACAGACAGCACTAAATAAATTAGAAGTTTAAAATTTGACAGTGGGATAAGAAGTTTAAGTATTAAAATCATCTGTAATTCATTCATATATAATAGTGGAAGACAGTCTTCCCATGTCCTGATGAGCAGTGGTTTTAAATTTGAGAACATAAGAGATATACTGAATATCTGAATGTTGAAGTATAACAGCTCAGCTAAAATAGTTGTTTTTGTCAGTGGAGTCTGGTAGCGATGTACAGTGATGTTTACTCTTGAATTTAGAAAAAGGTCTCTTGTCAGGTATACCATTCTTACTCATATCATTTACACCTAAAACCATGGGAAATTAAGGCTCAGGTTCAAAAATACCAGAGTTATAGTTACATGTTCTTTATTCTTTATGTGTCTATCCACAGATACGACGATTCCTACATGTGGTGACTCCACCATCCCTCTCCCTCTTCATCTGGAATTCCCTTTGTGTGTCCCACAATCTGTGCCTCTGACCTCCAACCCCTGAATCTGACCCCAACCAATGACCATTACTGACCAGAATACAAGCTTTCTCGGTTTCTCTTGTCACTGTCTCACATCTCACTCATTAGAACATATTTATACATCATTTATTATTAAAATAAAATATATATGAGATTAGTGCTACTAATCAGAAGTTTTAACTGTATCTATGTATGTGAGCATTAATGTCCCCCTACTCTTCAAAACTATTTAGAGGAGAAAAATTCTTGTTTTACTGTTCCTCCTGTAAAACGTAACATCAGAATAAATTAATAAAACTCTTCTGTGTGATTAAAATTTGTTGAGGACTCAAAATGTTTTTCTTTTCTAAATGTGAAGAGCTTATGCATCTTATATTCTAATTATAACCCCTCCGGATAATAAGTTCTGTAATTAAAGTTACACACTTACAACTAATATATGCTGATCATTACAAACAGTTTAAAGGTAAAATCTATGTAACGGTACAGCTGCAGGTCTCAGTTGTATGTATATGTGTGTGTGTGTTTCTCTAGCATAAAGTATGGAAGAGCCGAAAAAAAAGCTAAATGCAGAAATAAAAGTTGTGAGTAATAACGGAGAAGCCTGGGATCGGCCCGGATCGCGAATTGTAGAGATTAACTCTCTTAATTTTTCCCAGTCATTCTCTATGGTAGTCCTTATCACTACGGATGTAAGATATTTTTGGCCACAAGCGGGTTTTGGGGGGCGCTGTTTCACCCCGTTTGGTAGAGGTAAGGAGACCCCGTTGCCCTGGATACGGACAACAGAGCACCAGCGGGAAAACAACACAACTCGGTATTTTCTGTTCTTCTACCGGTGGTTCAACGATATTTAATTGCCAAGAGTCAAAGTAAGTGGCGCTCATTTTTCTGTTTTTTTTCCTGATACTTTGCGGTTAGGTTAATAAGCTATTTATCCGTGTTTACAGTAGCCGCTTTTAATACGATATACAACTGTTCTCCAATATACACGTTACTTTTTCTCATTTAGCAGACACTTTTATCCAAAGCGATTTACAAGTGAGAAATAACATTAAAACTACAGTACAGTACAGCATCATACAGCACAGTACTGCACTATACAGCACAGAACAGTAGCTTAGTATACATTTTTCATCTAGTCAGTGTAATATGAAATACTGTTACCTAGTTATTCAAATGCAGATTAATGTAAAGTTTGATTACATTTGTAGTAAACAATAGTAATAATAATAATTGTAACAAAGGTGTTTTGCTGTGCACAGGAAATGAAGAAGACTCCCCGCTTCCTCCCTGCAAAGATGAAGGTGGCATTCAGAAGGGGTCCATCAGGCCATCTACAGCAGGACCCCTCTGATGAAGCTATGAGGATAAAAAACAACCCCACGCCTCAGGATAAGTCACATGCTCAGAGACATGACTTGTGAGGGCTAATGCCCTCACTGTGGTCCTTCAGCAAGGAGGTGATGTGTCAGACCGTCAGGAGGTGATGGGGGAGTACATCCTGCAGTTTGGCAAATACAAGGGAAAATCCTTCAGATGGCTCCTTGAAAATGATGTTGGCTACACCATCTACCTCATCAATAAGGTGGAGGAGGAGAGAGATGGGACCTTCAACCCCCAGGGACACAGCAAAGACAGCCTGCTGTCATTTCTGGACTTTTCTATGAGCTTCCAGGAAATTGAGGACCTGAGGGAGTACCCACTCTCCAGGAAGCCAGCACCACCAGTGGCATCGGAGGGTGAAAACATTGTTGGTTTTGGAGCTAGGGCTAAGGACACCTGGAGGAAGATCTGGGCGAGCAGGACCGATGGGTACGCTGCATTCATCTTAGGAGTGAAGTGCGTCAATAACAGCAAGATGTAAATCTAAATCTGACAGGGAACGAGGTAGGTGGACTTAGTTTAATAAAGAGTGAAACCTGTTTGAAGACTTTCTTTAAACTCTTACTGTACATGATGAAAGTCTAATTTCACCTGTTCTTTCAGAGCTACCAGCCTCACTCCTTGGAGCCACACCTGCATCTCCAACAACAGGTTTTTTTTCCATCAGTGTGGAGGGAGGATTCTGTTTTCACCAGAATCCACCTGACATAACTTTTCTCAGTCAACTAGTTTGTTATTTTGGCTGTGTTCTGGTTCTGATGTTTGTGTTCTTTTTGTTCTCCCACTAACCTAAGGAATTAACATATCAGAGATGATGGTGAATATTTTCTTTTTTTAAACTGTCATTGAAGGATTTGGCATGTGAAATACGGTATAAAGAAAACATACCTTAGATATTAACATGCCGCATCTTTGATTGACAGATGGCATGTTTACAAATAATGATATTGTGTCTGTTCTTTACCTGTTTTCATTACATTTCAAGAAATGATTCACAATTTAACAAAACAGGTATTTACTACCAGTTAGCTAAAGAGACAACAGGTAAAGAAAGAAGCATAATCAGACTGGTATGTGTGGGGAAGATGACAGATTGTTTATTTTTTTATAGCACACAGCACTAAGCCAACAGCTACTGCTACTGTTTCCAGACATGCTGAGCCTGATGATGATTTTCTAATTTTCTCTGTAAGCCATCTTTGATATTATTCCAACTGCATGACTTTTTTTTCTTTTAATCCCATAGTCAAAGCAAAGGCCCCATTGCCAGTACCCCCTCAGCTGCTGGCCATTGCTTCACAGCTGGGGATACAAGAGCAGGTATCAGGTGACACAGGTGACACATGAATAGTTTGTATGTAATGTTACATAATGTTAACATCTGCCCCTTCAGAGTCTTTTCCCTCTATACGGAACAGTTTTTCTTAACCTTTGTTGGAACATTTTTTCAAAGCATACAGAGAGCCAAAATCCCACCATTCTTTAAGGCCTGGGATAACAGCAGCCCCACCTCTTCCTGATGGTAATTTTTTTTTTCTTAAATGCTATGAGAAAGAAAATGTAAGCACACATTCAGTTTTGTAACATATCACACATGCCTCTCCTGTTTGTATCTCACCATCCTAGATTGATCATCACAGAGTGTTGCCCCTGTGGAGCCACAGGAGGACACAGACCATGATGAAGGTATGGAATGTGTGTGATATTGTTTTACCCATTCCAATCACTAACACTGAGGTGTCTTTCTGTTTCTCTTATTGTGTATGTACCGTTGTGCTTTATTTTGTTTGTGTTTTACAGCTTTACCTTGTCCGCCCCCTCCTGTTGTGCACCTTGCAGCAGCCTCTGTCCCTTCTGTGACTCCACACCAGCTAGCTTCCAGCCACTGGGGCTATGGCCAAGGTCACGTCCCGTACGTCACCCCATGAACATGCTGTCCCTGCGTTTTTCCACCTCAGCCTGAGCTCAGACTCAATCTCTGATCTGCCATCACCACAATATTTTCAGCTGCATCCATTTTTCATTTGGAAGTCAGAGCATGCAGAACAATTACATCCTGCCCTGTCTTCATGGCTGTCCCAATCCTCAGGTAGCTTCTTCTGGCGTAGGAAGGCTGAGAGTAATTATTGTCATCAGTGACCAGTACTACATTTTAACATTGAGGCTCACCTGCAAGGTTTGCAAGAAGTACTGGTATGCTGACAAGCCCCAGTGAGCTGGAGAGGCTACCAAAACACTTTACTAACATCGTGCCAGCTTTCCTCACATATAAAAAGGCCATCTGTAAATCTGTGATGGATGAGCTGAGGCGCATTGGCAGATCAACTGAAGACATGGCGAAGCAGCTGACCGAGGTGCTCCATCTTAAATATGAGAGAGCTCATCTGGCCTACCTGCTCAGTGTGCAGAACATCAGGGATGCTGAGGCAGGAGTCTACGGCGAGAGAACCATCACTGGGCTCCTCAGACAGTCAGACACCCTGCTTCATTTGGTGGATACTCTGATGCTGATGGTTGGTGTGGAGTATCTATTTCCTCACACTACCTGGTCGACTGCCTGATCCAGGAATATCAGCGGCAAGAGCAGCTCCTCACTCTATTGCTGCAAAGCACATTTGACCGGGCACTCAGGTCAGATCATACCTGCAAAGTGGCAAGGAAGGTTGCATTGTCGTCTGGCACCATGTCCTCTTAATGAATGAAAACTGTCCTGTGAAATGAATCATGTCCTTGGTGATGCTGTAGTCAGAGAGTGACCGGTCCCGCAGTGCCAGCGAAATACATTTACTGCCCCTCCAGAGTCTTTTCCCTCTATGAGGAACAAGGCATGGCCAAGGAGATGACCTGGGAATTTCAGCAGTCTGTGTTTTATGAAGCTGAGAGGGACAGATGGGTTGCTGAGAAGAAGTAGCTAGCCAGCGGCACACATATATATATATACCACGCAGTGTAGATTGTCAGGGCTAATTCTGGTCATTTTGATTTTTCATATCTCTGTTTTATCAGGGATTAATTTGTGCATAAAGCAGTGCCTTCTATATTTTATTTGTTTTTATTTATATTTTGCTTAATATGTTTACTTATTTACTGTGGGCAGCACGGTGGTTAGCACTGTCGCCTCACAGCAAGAAGGTTGTGAATGTGGGTGTGAATGGTTGTTTGTTTATATGTGTTGGCCCTGAGCACTATTGCATTAAGAGGAATTAGATAAAGTATATCAGGCTTTGAATGCACATGCACACACAGACTTAATTTATTGTTGGATTTGGTCTTCTCATAGGTTTTGTTGACAATAAGAAAAATAGAGATATAGTAAGGGTAAAACACAATAGAGGCCAAGTGCAACTGTAACCCCGTATGACCCCCTCAGCCCAAGCTATCAAGTACAAGCCCCTTTGTTGGTGCTGAGGGGGACAGTTGCTTCTTCCGTGACAGTGTGGTTAACATACACAGCCAAGACCCATGCTTTCATGTACACATTCACCCAGCTCATAATTAGTGATTAAAGGTGCACAACATAGCTAAGCACTCCAGCCACCATGTCAACACCCCACTCAAACTCCAGTACTCCAGCCACCTGTTATCCCCATGCTCAGTATGGGGCTGTACACCACCTGCTGCGATCCACAAGAGACACTAACTATGGACAATTACGTAGAACAAGCACATGGTCAGACTGCACAGTTAAAGGGCTCTCCCACCAAATATCAGCAACCCAATTCAAGTGCACACTACAAGCTATCTAAGAGGAGGACTGTGGACACAGAAAGATCCCCGCAATTTTACGTTTGGTCAGTGGCACCACTCATGGAAAGAGAGTTCCCACCATTTTGAAAGCTGTACACGGCTAATATCATCAGAAAAGACTAAAGCTATTCATTAGGAAATTTGCCTGGTGGTGCTGCAGGGGCAGTCGTCCAGAAAACCTTGCCTTCACAGTGGGTATTACAGCCTTGGTGGAAGAAATCGACTGCCCTTAAGCACGTGGGCTGCAATGGCTGTTGAGCCGAGACAAGCTGATGACATATGGAAAAGTGTAAGTAGCCCAGTGACAGGACTGGGTAGAGCAGGATGCCATAGGCATTGAAGTTTTCACTAACATTGTAGGGGATGCAGAAATTGTACAGTACCAGGGGGCACACATATAATCCGAACAGAGGCCCTGTGCAGCTTTGATCAGAGAGGGAGCTGAGGAAATGGGGCTTGCTGCAACACCACCCCAGTAGCCAGTTGAGGCAAATGGAGCAGCCGCAAAGACATTAACAGAGAAGAGATAATTTTGTCAAGTAAATCCCCTCAGGCCTGGACCATATGAGGAGAAACTCCCTCACCAAAGAAAAATCACCAAAGCCCCAGCCTCCCCTAGCCCCTCACAAATTTGAATGGTTAAATACAGGCTAATATATAAATTAAGCCTAAAATCATGAACTTTTTTTTTTGTGATACTGGGTTTGAGATGCTGGGGCATGTCTGCTGAAGGCACTGGAAATCACCCACCACAGAACGGTGACAGTAATTCCTGGTTAGCACCCCTGCTACCATCCTGTTAGCACCACGACCTGAAATGGATACCAGCCTTGGAGTTGTACAGACATTCATGTTTGGTTTCACCAGAGCCAGAGTCAAGTTTTGAGCCTGAGGCCACCCACTCCTGATCCAAGCGGAACTGAGTTGGAAGGCAAAGCTCTCAATTTACCAGTCGATCTAACCTTCCAACCTTCCCCTATGGTCACGAGATCTGGGTAGTGACCGAAAGAATGGGAGATCGTGGATACAGGCGGCTGAAATGAGTTTCCTTTGGGGGGTGTCTGTGCTCAGCCTTAGCGATAGGGGTGAGGAGGTGGACATCTGGGAGGAGCTCAGAGTAGAGCCCTGCCTGTGAGGTGGTATGGGCAACTAAGTTAGGATGCTTCCTGGGTGGCTTCCTTTGAGATTTTCTGGGCACACCCAACTGGGAGGTGACCGCTGGGTAGACCAAGAACCCGCTGGAGAGACTATATCTTATCTGGCCTGGGAAACACCTTGAATCCCCCAGGAAGAGTTGGAACCTTCAGAGAGAGGAGTCTGAATGCCCTGCTTAGTTTGTTGCCACCGCAACCCAACTGGATATGGAAGAAACTGACTGACTGACTAGTCTAGTGGGGGTAGTGGCAGAGCAACATCTTCCCAGTTCATTGTTCTTTCAACGGTTGAGCCACCAGGGGAGACCGAAAAGGGAGTGTGGCTCACTGAATGTTAAGAGTTCATTAATTGTTTCTTTGAGTTTAAATGACAATATTGAGAGTCTACAGAAACATTATGGTTGTGCCATTGTTGTTTGAGCTGTTCGTCTATTTTATATGTTCATTTACACACACACAAAGGGGTTTATACTACAAGCTGCATAATGAGTTTAATTATGCCTTTGTTTGGCTGTAGTATGCACACCAACAAATGGACTGCTAAATACTTGTTCTGAAGCTGCACTTTGCTGCCATTCCACCCAAATGGATTTTGAATGAGAGAGATGCACTTTTAAGTCATGGTTACAATCTGCCATAAAACCAAAAGAAGAAGAAGACAGAGATGTTTATGGGTTGGAGCTGGTTTGTTTGAATAATAATAAATGTACATCGCTGTTACAGAAAATAAAGCTGCAGCTTCTCAAGAGGAAAGTGGAAGTCTGTGTGTGTTTTTCCCCATTGCCAGGGTTAGGGGTTAGGCATGAAAATCGCATCAAAACACTAGAAAACAAACCCTATCTGAAGGAAAAAGTCGAAGACGCTGAGAACAGAAGCCATTCTTCTAATCTTTCATTTATTTCATGTCTTGAGCAAGCCAAGGGCCGGGATATTTTGGACTTACGACCCAGCTAATCCCACTTCTCGGTAAAAGAGAACTTTCCAACACCGCCTGTTATTGAGCCGCCAGGCATTGTTCTCCTGATTAGCTGCCAGGATTCTGGTCCAAGGCCAATCCTGGTAAAATTCCTCTTCTTCTTCTGTAGCAGCGATGTACATTTATTATTATTCAAACAAACCAGCTCCCAGCCACTAAACTGTCTTTCTGTCTTCTTCTTTTAGTTTTATGGCAGATTGTAACCATGACTTAAAAAGGTGCATACCACCACCTACTGTACCAGGGTATGTAGCATGTGTTATTTATATGTTGCTATATATTTTTTTAAACTGCAGGTCCTACATTTAAGGGAATGTGAATCCACATTTATCCTGACTTCAGTGCAGGGTTACTTCAGAGACCAATCTGATTCTGTTAAGAAAGAACTTTGTGAATTGGACTTTAAATACTCTCTCCTCTATCCTGCCACTCTGAGAGTTGTTGCTTTGTTTCACTTCCCGCAGGATGTTGACGTATTTTTTTGTGATATCCCTATGAAGTCTCTGTAACCAAATAATTTGTTACAATGGTAGGCCTATTACATATTGTGACAAGCTTAGGTGAAGCAGCAATCAGGCAGCAGAGTTCAGCTACTGAACAGAGAACACTCTTTATTTTTACACACCACATACCTGCATGAACATTTTAGGATCACCCACACAACCCATTTCCATCAAGGTACAAAATTCTAAACTAAAAAATAACAGCATAAAGAAATGGGAACATAAATGCTTAACTAAACAGAACAGGGCATAACTTAACATTTTAACACAGTGACTTTCTGTCCAGAACACCAACCCACAAAGCATGCTGAGAAACCATGCCCCTCCAGCCCACCCCAGCATGCTAGATTGCCCTCACTTAGCTGGTTAGCTGTCCCCAGCAACCCAAGTGTCCTCAACAAAGTCTTGGAGGCATTGGGGGAGTTGGCATTGACACCGGGCGGCCCACTGGCAGGTGTGGGTCATGGAGAACATGCCTGGGGTTGGTTCCCTGCCCCTGACTCGCCCACCGGTGGAGCCATGGGTTGGTAGGGTGCAAGCCAGTCAGGGTGGAGTACTGCCACCTGGTTCCTCTTAACCAGCAGCACCCTGTACACAATGTCCAACAGTTTTTCAAGAACAGTACAAGGTCCAGTCCAGTCACTCATTAATTTGGGGGAAAGGCCTCTCTTACGGGGATGTAGACCCACACTTGGGCCCCATAAGCTTGTTTCATGTCAGCATCTGAGCTGGTCAGGTCATGTGCCTCTTCGATCCATTCTCAGTTGCTAAAAGTAGTCCATGGCTACAAGGATGTTGTGGTTGCCTCGTTCTGTGGTGGGGAGAGGTCCCAGGATGTTGGCTCCATGGGGGCCCCCACCTGGTACTGTTGCCAGGGCGTGTGTGAGCGCTGCATTGGCCCCTTCTGAGCAGTGCAGGTGTCACTCTGGTGCACGTAGAGCTCTACATCCTGTCAACACCCTGGCCAGTAGAACTAGGACCTGAGACAGCAGAGAGTTTTTGTGGCCTGTCCCCACTGATGAGCTGCACATCTTTGTGGTGGTGCTGGACAGTGGCGTGCAATGTGGCCTGTTGAACTGCTGTTCTGTTTATTTTTGGCCAAGGATATTTTATTTACCATTTTACCACTCTTCTGGAATGTACTTAAAAGTACTGTGTTTTATTTAAAAAACACACAAACATGTTTTCTAGACATTGGAAGTTTGCAAAAACTAATAAATAAACATGACTTTGTTGTTTAAACATGTATATGTCTATTCATTGATTAAGTCACCTACCAAAATCTGTTTGAATTGAAAAATGTTGCTTCTTGTGTCAAATATTGATATGCAATTAAAATGCAATTAATTGCAATTAATTAATTACAAAGCCCCTAATCAATTAGATTTATTTTTTAATCGAGTACTTCCACTAATTTACTTGTTTTTAACGTACTGTGGCATAACAAGGGGAATCGGTGTGGAGTGGCTAGGCCTGGGAGAGTTGTGTATGTGTAAGTGTATTGTCTGTATGCCTGTGTTAAAAAGCAAATTCGGAGATTTGTCTTGAAACACATTATTCATGTTAGAGAATAGTTCCTGAAAACATGTGTAAAGTCTGTAGACTATATATTACTGCATTGCTGATTTGATATCAGATTACCATCTTGATCTATTCTGTCTGACTGAAACCTGGTTGTGTCAGGATGAGTATGTTAGCCTGAACAAATCCACCCACCCACCCCCCACCCCCATATTAATACTCACATTCCCTGAGACACCGGCCAGTTTCACTCTGTTTACTAATTAACACTAAACCTAAACTAAATTATAATTCATTTGAAAGCCTTTTTCTTCATTTGTCCCACCCAAGGTGGAAAACACTAAAGTCAATTTTATTTGTTGTAGTGTACCGTCCTCCTGGTCCTCTGATTTCTTATCTGAATTTTCAGAGTTCCTGTCGAGTTTGGTACTTAAAACAGATAAAGTTATTATCGTAGGTGACTTCAGTATTCATGTTGATGTCAACAATGACAGCCTTATCTCTGCTTTTTCTTCAATACTAGACTGTATTGGCTTCTCTCAGTGTGTAAATAAACCCACTCACTGTTTCAGTCACACTCGCGATCTTGTTTTAGCTTATGGTATTGACATTGAACATGTAACAGTCTTCCCACAGAATCCTGTTTTATCAGACCACTTTTTAATCACTTTCGAATTCATATTGCTGAATTATGTATTATCAGCAAAAAACATCCTGACTAGAAATATTTCCGATAATACAGTAGCTAAATTCAAAGAAATGATTCCCACTAACTTAAGTTCAGTGTCTCATCTTAATTTAGCAGAAGCTACTCCCTCCCAGCTTGATCATCTTGTAGACAGTGTTGCAGACTCACTGCGTACAACTTTAGACTCCATTGCCCCCCTAAAAATGAAAACAATAAAGAGAAAAAGGCAAGCTCTATGATTCAACTCCCAAACCCATACACTGACACAAACAGCACGTAGGCTTGAAAGAGTGTGGCGTTCCACCAAACTGGAAGAATCCCACTTAGCCTGGCAGGATAGTGTCAAAAGATATAAAAAGGCCCTCTGTAATGCAAGAGGCACCTATTACTCATCATTAATAGAGGATAATAAGAACAACCCCAGGTTTCTTTTCAGCACCGTAGCCAGGCTGACAGAGAGTCACAGCTCTATAGATCCACGCATCCCTATAACCCTCAGCAGCAATGATTTTATGAACTTTTTTAATGATAAAATTTCTACCATTAGAGATAAAATTAATCACATCCTGCCTTCAACCAGCACTAATTTATGTCAAAACACAGGATCCATAGACTCAACTGCAAAACCTAACCTTGACTCTTTTTCTCCCATCGACCTCCCCCAGCTCACATCAATTATTTTGGCATCTAAACCTTAAACATGTCTCTTAGACCCCATCCCAACTAGGCAGCTTAAGGAAGCTCTGCCCTTAATTTGCAGCTCTGTATTAGATATGTTAAATCTGTCCTTGGTAACAGGTTATGTGCCGCAGTCGTATAAAGTAGCTGTAATCAAACCTCTTCTAAAAAAGCCCACTCTAGATCCAGACGTATTAGCCAATTACAGACCTATATCTAACCTCCCCTTTCTTTCCAAAATCCTAGAGAAGGCAGTTGCAAAACAGTTGTGTGACTTTCTACAGGATAACAGTTTATTTGAGGATTTTCAGTCAGGATTTAGGCTGTATCACAGCACAGAGACAGCACTTGTAAAAGTTACAAACGACCTCCTAATGGCATCAGACAACAGACTTGTCTCTGTACTTGTCTTGTTAGATCTCAGTGCTGCTTTTGATACAATTGACCACCACATCCTTTTACAGAGACTGGAGCACTTTATTGGCATTAAAGGAACTGCACTAAACTGATTTAAGTCCTATCTATCTGATAGGCTTCAGTTTGTACATGTTAACAACTACTCCTCCATGTACACAAAAGTTAGACATGGAGTTCCACAAGGGTCAGTGCTTCACTTTGTATATGCTTCCTTTGGGCAATATTATCAGGAAACACTCCATAAATGTCCATTGTTATGCAGATGATACACAGCTTTATCTGTCAATGAAGCCTAACGAAACCAATAATCTAGCGAAACTCCAGGCTTGTCTTAGGGACATTAAAACTTGGATGACAAGCAATTTTTTACTACTGAACTCAGATAAAACTGAAGTCATTATAATTGGTCCTGAACGCATCAGAAATAAATTTTCTAATGATGTAGTTACATTAGATGGCATTGCCCTGGCCTCCAGCTCCACTGTAAAGAATCTGGGAGTCATCTTTGATCAGGATATGTCCTCTCTCACACATAAAACAAACTTCTAGGACTGCCTTCTTTCACCTGCGTAATATCACCAAAATTAGACATTTTCTGTCTCAAAAGGATGCAGAAAAACTAGTCCATGCATTTGTTACTTCCAGGCTGGACTACTGTAATTCATTATTATCAGGCTGCCCCAACAAGTCTCTAAAGACTCTGCAGCTGATTCAAAATGCTGCAGCATGATTACTGACAGGAACTAGGAAAAGAGATCATATTTCTCCTGTGTTAGCCTCTCTACATTGGCTCCCAGTCAAATCCAGAATAGAATTCAAAATCCTCCTCCTCACTTACAAAGCCCTCTATCTCCATCAGTATGGATACATAGCCCATAAATACATGTTACTAACTCAATATCTTCCCTTTCCAGTAGTCGTGTGCTCTTCCGTCTCTCTCTCCTCTTCTGTCTCTTTCTGTAGGTATTTCTGTCTCTGGAGCTGTAGAGTCTGATCCTGCTGCTCCTACAACGCCACTCAACACCTGCTGCTATAATTAGAAATTACTTATACTGCTATTAGTTGTATTGCTATATTAGCAGTTAATACTTTAATTATCACTACTATCATTACTACTGCTGTATTATTGGCATCACCTTACATTTTATATGGAACCCGTGTTATGCTATGTTCTTCTCCCACTATTCTCCCCCCCCCCTCCCCCTCTCTCTCTCCTTCTTAACCCAACCGGTCGAGGCAGATGGCCGCCCACCCTGAGTCTGGTTCTGCTCGAGGTTTCTGCCTCTTAAAAGGAAGTTTTTCCTTGCCACTGTCGCCTAGTGCTTGCTCATGGTGGGATTTGTTGGGTCTCTCTCTGTAAATACCTATTTTAAAGAGTATGGTCTAGACCTGCTCTATATGAAAAGTGCCTTGAGATGACTTTTGTTGTGATATGGCGCTATATAAATAAAATTGAATTGAATTGAATTGAATGAAAAGTGCCTTGAGGTGACTTTTGTTGTGATATGGCGCTCTATAAATAAAATTGAATTGAATTGAATTGAATTGGATGAGGCCAAACCGATCATCTCCCTCTTCGGCCTTCACACTACTGTCCCGCCGACATTGCTCACTGTCTGCCTCTATTAGTGTGACATGATTATACTTTGTTTTCCCATATTAATAAACAACAGTGATATGACTGTATAAACAGTGCGACTTGTTTCTTGAGTCCCTGAAAGACAGACAGGCCATTTGATCAATAAAAATGTCATTTCTACACCTTACAAAACAATAAGAAATTGTCCTCAGGCTCTGAACTTGACTCTGGCTCTGGTGGCTCAAACATGTACATCTGTACAACTCCAAGGCTGCTAGTATCCTTTTTCAGGTCACGGTGACAGAATGTTAACAGGGTGCTAACTGTCACTGTGCTGCACCATTCTGTGAGTGGGTGTGATTTCAGAACCTTCAGCGGACACGCCCCCAACGTCTCAGAGCAGAGAGACCTCCTTATTTTTGTCATGATTTTGGAGCCTAATTTTCTATATAGCTGGGTGGTTAATAGCACATTTTTCTGTGGTGTGACTGACTCAAAACTCATACTGCTTTACACAGACTTTAAGGACCCCCTTGAAAACAAGATGCTTCATCTCAAGGGGCTATCTTAAATTAAAAAATAAAATAAAAGTATCTAAACATTATATCTGAGAGTCAAGCAAAAGCAAAACTACAGTCATCTAACATGCATTTCATCTTGAAGCCTGTTGGGCTGCATTGCAGGGATGTCTGTTGGATTGTTAACCAGCACCTAAAAGAAAGAGAGCATTCTTTTTCCAGAGCAAACAAAACAATCACTTTTAGGGCTTAGTGTGAGAACAGACAGTAAAGGAAAAAGCTGATGATGAAAAGCTCAGGGAGGGACAAGAAGCGCTCAGGCTGATGGGAAAATCAAAGAAAATGGTTAAGACCATGACCCAATTTTTCTACCATAATTAGCATACTTATGTTTATAATGATATTGCCATCTTAAAAATTGCTATACATTTCTTATTTACATCACAATTAAATTGATGTTCCAGGCATACTTTCCTAGTCCATCTAATGTACACTGAGAGAACAGTTATCAGTTAATGTAAGGAATGATGAATGATAAGGATCCCTATTTTTTCTTTTCCTCAAATGTGCATACTATTCAATTTGCGTTAACAAAAAACAAACACACAAAACAATCAATTAAACAATCAGCTGGATGATTCTGAAAAAAACAAAATTACCATGATATCACTGAGATGTTCTTTAGATTTTCATGGTAATACTTCTATGAACTGACAACACCAAGCTAAAAAAAACTTTCGACTTGAAGAACTTGTTAAAATAAACATTTGAGGTTGACATGACTTAAGACCCTAATATGTACCTAACTCCAAAAACATTAGGTCCTTCATTTCCCATAAACCTACATTCCATACAGTATTTTGATTAAACCCTCTCTTCATGGTCAATGTCTTTGCCTTTAAAAGAATTATAGTCTAGGCTAGGCCAGATATTCCTGATGACATCATCCCATGTTTTTTTTTTGTTTTTTTTTATGTAAGCCAAAAACAACACACTGGCCCTTTAATATCCCCTATTAACGTACCGCATCAATAGTTGTCAAGATCTCGGGAATACGTAGAATTTTACCGGAAATGTACCAAATTTGCCTTCAAACTTAAATTTAAACTTTAACATTATAAATTAACACACATTTCGAGCTTCACACAGTATAGTTAAGGTTAAAGGGATTCCTTTTATCTATTTCATATCGGTTTAACAATAATAATTTAGCATTCAAACTCCATTTAGGTGCCGAGAGGATTTTATTCTTAAATTACCTCGGAAGTCATGTGCATTCTACTGCTACAATTGACGCTTTTGCACTACAATACACCAGACGACAACAAAGAGCACACGGTGCAGCACGGGTAGCTGGAAGCTTGTCTTATTGTGTTGAAAGGTAGGTGAATAGGTTTGTATTCAATGCAGACATGGCGGCTTTGATAACAGGCGACATCTATTACAGTTGCTGCTGAGCATCTTGTTTTTCTCCTCCCACTGATGCTCGTTAGTGTAGAAAACAACTTCGTTGGTACTGGGTTGACAAAGGCGCGTGCCTGCGCGCGCGTTTATGTGTGTGTAGTTCATTTAGATAACAGTATGCTCATGGTAACATTGACAGTATTTATAATAGCCGAGCCAAATTGTGTTGTTAGGATTTTTTCCTGAGCCTAATCCACGCGTGTGTGCTTGGGTGGGGTTGATGGGTGGGTTGGAGGGTTAGGCATCCGTTTGTGATGGTTACATTTGTGTGTGTGTGTGTGAGTGAGAGAGAGTGAGAGAGAGAGAGAGAGAGAGAGAAAGTGTGTGTGTGTGTGTGTGTTTATTGTTTTCTGACTTAAAACTCTACACTAATGAGTGTTTTGCATGAAATTGGTGTCCTGCATTGTAATCAGAGACTAGGCATGGGATGATGTGAAAATTTAATGTCCCGATTATTCTGGCCAAAATAATGGCGATTAACAGTATTATCGCGATAATCTCGAAAATATACTTTAAACTCTTAAAATAGCTCCAAAACACACTGAAATTACTTTACATTTTGGTAAGAAACATTTTTACATCATCACAGATAAGACACATTTTTTTAGTGGTTAACATTAAAGGAAAAACTGTAGTGAACAGCTGGCAATTTGCCGGACACTGCAGCTCCACACTGGTTTGAGACAGCAGAGCTATTTACTGTTAAGCTACATAGCTAACGTTACCTGGCTAACATTAGCTTAATTCCAAAGCCAACTCTGGCCAACCAAAACAGCATCATAATGTAGCAAACATTTAGATAAACATCAACATTAGTATAACTAAACCAACATTTGCTATGTTAAGTAACAGACAGTAACATTACTTCATTTCACCTGGAGTTCTTTTGTTTGTCGTTTGTTTTTGGAATCCATAGTACTTCCACACATCTGATTTAACTTTCTTTTGTGGGGGATACAGTTGACAAGCCGAGCCTTCAACCATAGTATTTTGGAATGACTGGAGAGATGCAGGCTCCCTCCTGTGCCAGTGCAGTATAAATCAATACAGGACTATATGTTGGCATGCTAGACAGCTTTCTGTAACTCACTCGTGAGGATATTAAGGACTATCACCATTCATGATTATCCAGATGATGGAAATTCACTACGATCAATTTATTGTGAGGGTTTTTTATTGTGATGGCCAATAGAATCACATATTGTCCCATTCATATCAGAGACCATTATTTTACCACAAGAACAATGACTGACCTTGATGATCATTTTAATTTCATACACTGAATATTCTGTTTGTATTGCAAGTTTTATTTACTTTAATGTTATCGTTCCATTTAGCTAGCTATATATCAGTGGTGGAGGAGGTAGCCTATTTAGCACCAAGTACCAATACAGCAATGTAAAGTATATTAGCAGTAATTAGCAGCAAAATGTAGTTAAAGTGTCAAAGTAAAATGCTGGTTTTGGTATATAATAGTAAAAATAGAATAGACAATAGACAATTTTTATCATGTCTGTTTTCCCACAGCATGAAATGAGTGAAAAATATAAATAACAATAATGTAAACCCACAGTGCTGCACAGAGCAAGGAAGTTAACTTGCATACCAAAAAGTTGCAGTTTTCAAATGGCTGTTGAAAAATTCCACCTAGATTTAGGTCGGTATATATTCCATTACATTGGGACATTTAGGGAAAAGGACAGTATTGCCTCTTCAGAATTGGGCAGCTTAATTCAGAAATAATTTAAAACAAACAAACATTTTTTTTTGTTTTTAGGTATGTAACTCACTCTGTGTATGTGTGCGTGTGTTTGTGCAGCATGCACCTGCCTGTGTCTTGACATACTGGCGCAGTGGAGCAGATGGATAACAGTGGGAGACATAGAGAGGTGGGGCAGTGATGGGGGTGCAGTAAAGGGTGAGTGGGGTGTTTAGTGGAGGATGTCAGGAGGAGGAGGGAACATTGGAGGGGGGCTACAAGCAAGAGAAAGCATAAAAAGAGAGACGATGGGGCCATGAGAGAGAAGGAAAAGAAGAACAAAGATGTGTAACAGCAGTAAGGAGAGATGAGGAGGAGGAAAAAAAGATGATGGGATGAAACTATTTGAGGAGAAAAAGAAAGGTGAGGAGGAAGAAGGAGGAAGGAGGTAGCAAATGGAGCACAGCACTGTGAGATCAGTAACTATGCATAGATTGTGTATATTGTTACCCTATGTAGAATCATATACTCTGAAGTACAAATAGTAGTTCATAGTAATAGTAATAGTAATTCATCTCCACCAGCTAGAACATAACATAAACACTGACAGTGATTCTGTTGCATAGAGTACTTTTATTTTTATTTTTTTGTCTTAATGTGAATTTCAGTTATATTAAATATCAGTGTGCTGTTCCAAGAGCATCACATATTTAGAAAAGTGTTGTTACTTTATATTCAAATATTCTGTCAGGTTACATTTTTGTCCCTTTCATTAACCAAAGAATTGTTAACATGAATAGACTTCAAATCAGCTTCTCCCACCAAGCTGTGAGCTCAATAAACCGTTTCACACACAAAGACTTATGATGAATGGCTTCTAGACATTTTGCACCATACCGTCATTACTTATTGATTGCTGCTAGGGCTCCACTGCAAGCTATACAGTATATCAAGAACATAAATCAAGAACATAATTCGTAGAATTAGGAGGATTAAATTGAATAGAATTATTAAATGTTGCCCTCATGCCCTCCTCCTTGAACATGATGACGATGAAGGATCAAAAGATAGAGCTGTGTCTTTTAATGACACTAAAAACACAAATTCACTTCAGTTCAAGTGTCTTGTTACATTCATAATAAGGCATATTGTAAATTAGAAAAACCAGATGAATTTCTGTAGTTACTGGGAAATGCACTGAGTACTGTTTGATCACGGTAGATTTATTTAAAATTCACCATAACAAACTTTGATCACAAATTACAAGGGCGTATAAAACACATTTCAATTACACTATTTGTAATGTAAATGAGCTGTACTATTTTGGAAGTCACCATCAAATGAAAAACATACAAAGACATGCAATATCAATTACTTAACCTTACTTCTTCAAAATCTAACTTAGTACAAACATAAGAGTTTTTAAGCCTAACACAGACTTTTAACTTTGTAACAGCAGCACATAGATGTACAGGTGTCATATTTTCTTACTGGGTGCACTTCTGGTTTGTCATTTCCTTATGTTTCCTATTGAAGACCCTTTTGATGTGAAATTGGGAAATACTTTCACTGGTGACTGTGCTAGAGTTGATCCATGACTTAATTCCAGTTTTGTACTAAAACGTGTTACTACCATCACCTATCTAACAACAGCAAAATGAAGTCAAAGGCAAAAAACTGAACCTGTGAATACTCAGGACAGAGAATAATAAACTTCTAAAAAGTTTGTCTGTTCTTTTATCAGATGAAGCTGAACTGGAAGTGACCTTATCACAACCCATTCAAGAACAGTCTCCCTTATCCATAACCAGATGAATGGCATCTTTAAGTGCTGCTCCATACATGAGGTCTTCCTCCTGTTGACACCGGTCATTCAGTTTTAATTGTGTGGACACTTTTCAAATTACAGTTTAAGACACACGCTTTAGTTAAGACATGGTGAATAACAATGAATCACATAAATATACCAGCTTGTCAGGATAGATGCATCAATATCTGGACTATCTTATATGAACTTACAAACTGACAAATGTTCTTTTATACATTGTTCATTGTATGTAAGAACACATTTATAACTTTTTTTGTGATATGATATGATTTTGTAAATGAACAGCATTTCTAGACAGACATCTGTCGTGTGTATGAGTTCTTAGCAGTACACCAAAGTGGTAGAAAGATGTTACAAAGTTAAATATTGGAAAGCTCTCCTGTTTGCATGTTAGGTACATTAACATTGTAAAATAATGTAGTTAAAAATTTAAGTACAGATCTTATCAACAATCAACATGGAGCCCGATGCTTCATACAGAACATTTGACTGCAAGAAAACTGAAGACTTCAAGCTATCAAAACACAGGCGTAATGATTAGAACACAGGCATTTTATTCCTGAAAAACACACAGGGCCCTATCTTACACCCAGTGCAAAGTTAAATGGACTCATTGCATCAGCCTGTCATCACCTAATTCAGACTGAATGCACAACAGCAGCAGCAGAATGATGTGTGTATTAACAGTTTGCTATAAAAATGCATCACATCTGCAATGTGCATCTGCATTTGTTTTTTTTTATGTATTTGAGAACAGACAATGTTTCTTAATTTACATGAGCACTTGGGTCCATCATGTAAATGTACCTGATTTAGCCACAGAGGCTAATTTTCATCTAGAATCTCTGGCAGATTGATGAATTACAAAACATAATGTAAAACATAAGTAAAGAAAATGGTAAAGCAATACTATGCAGTAATCACTACATTTGGGTCAATTAAAAAGGACACACCAAAAAAAGCTGAATACAGTTACATATAGTAAATGTATTGCCTTATGTTATTCCAACCCAGCTAACATAATTTGATGTCTGTGCCACACAGCTACATGAATGAGCTGTATGAAAGAGTCACATGCAATTTTTCTCACCAGTTAAAGAAATAGCAAGTTTTCAGAGTTACCTAAACTTTACCTTAACCTGAATTATCATGATGTCCTGATGGACAGTTTACACTGCAGCGTATAATGCTAACAAAATACACCCAAACTGGGTCACATGCGCCAGAAACAAAACAAATGCCATTAGTTTAACATTGGTTAAATTTACCTTTTTGTATCAGGCTTTGACTGAATAGCCACCATTACATTAATACATAGATTAATACCTAGTGAGGAATTAGAGCATCGATTAGACCGTTGATTAACCATTAACATGCTTAACCATTAGCTCCAAGGAAAAACATAGCGTCCATGTAAGTGTATCTCTGCGATCATCGAACAAATCAATGATTTGAATGACTCACTCTGCAGTGAGAGTATCCTTGCATGAATGCTCGCAACTGACTGAGAGATCAACTGAACCGAGCAATGAACATATTGTTTCAGGAAGTAATTCAGTTCAGTTCATTCACCCTAAAGAGTTGTTCTTTTGAATAAATCAATGAACAATGACACTACTCTCCTTGTCTGTCTACAACTGGATTGGATTTCTACCCCAGATTAGAATCTTATAATGTTGCCCGTCACATTTGCTTTCAGCTGTGTAAAATATAAATAATGTTGAGTGATAAGAATTTAAATCCCATTCTAAATCCCTCTTTTTCATGTGTAAGTCTTAACAGCTGTAACAGCTTTTCTTTCTGTTATGTTCTCTTGCACTCTTTCCTTCTCTTGTGTGAGGTACTGTGTAATGCCTACTCTAGCATTAACAGAAGTGTATGTGTGTATCTGTGTATATGAGGGCAAAATTGAAGGAGCGTAGGTTTCCATGGCAGCCGTGGGTTGTAGCAGCAGCTTTGTTTAGCATAAAGACGGTGCGTCTTTGTTCCTCTCTCTCTCTCTCCAAATTGCCATTGTATTGTGTCTGTTGTCATGATGATGTATAGATTAGTTACACCCAAGTTCCCAAACCTCTTCCTCGCTCTCTTGCATTCTCTACTTTTCTGTCTCTGCCAATCTCTCTTGCTGTTTTGGTATGGATGCCCAGTTCTAAAACAATTGCTAGGGCTCTGCCCCTCTTTTGCTGATGTGTGTATATGTGTGTGTTTGCTGTGCCATGCAATGGGAAAAGGAGGAGTTTGCATACGATTGTTATAAAGTCATAATACAGCTCTCGGCAAGGAAGCAAATCAAAGCAAAGTGTATTTACAAAAATGCTGAACTTTCCCTTTAATGTCTTTAATGTCTTTCCACACTAGAGAATTGTTTTGCAACCACACCTTCAACTTCTTTAGCTGGTTCAATAGTTGCCCTGAAGCAGTGTGAGGGTTAAGGGTATCTAGTTCAGGAAAGGGCCAGTGTTTCTTTTCCTCCTCTCTCTCAACAAGAACGTAAATATGCAATATGTGTTGAACTATTCAACCAAATAGGGTGAAAAACTTTGTATTTTTAAAATAACACTAAAAACTTAACTTTCCTTCTGTTTTTGGGACTCATTGTAAAAGATGGACTGTTTTCTGCACCCTCCATTTTCTTTACTCTCTCTCTCTCTCTCTCTCAGATTGACTGAGGCCCTACCATGCCTGTGGCCTCCACCAGGACAGAGCCTGGTGAGACAGACACCTTCCTCCTCATAAGCTTTGATTCTCATATGACTATTCTCTATGTTTTCTTTATTTATGTTTCCCCTTAAAAGTGTCTGACTTAAGTACAAATTGAATGTTGTTTCATGTGAATACTATTGAAGGCATGGATAAATGTAAAGGTAATCCATGTAATGTAGTCTTTTAACAAAAGGCAGGAATGAAAAATGAAGGATCTAAAGCCCAGCCTTCTATTATTCATTTGTGCTCTCCAAGCCTAAACCAAGACCACTCTGATTATATCAGTCGGCTTATTTTCCCAGACTTTAGAAAGCTCTATTTGGGACACTGAAAATATTTTACTTTTCACACGCTGAGTACTACTCTACAATTGAGTTTACTTATCAGAATTTTAAAATCAGCAGAGTACAGCTTCAAATAGTGTGACTCCAGTAACAATAACATTTCAGCATGCCTCTCTCTATATTCCAGACTGTACAGGGACATGAAAAGAAATCTTACAGCAGCCCTGCAGTCACAGACCTAAGGCCTCTGTCTCATTTGTCATTTCATTTCTTTGTTTCTTTTATTGTTCTTTGTTTCATTTTATTGTCCCCCTGACACTCTTCTGTGTGTGTCTGTGTTTGTGTTACAGTACCCCAGGTGTTGGATGTGATGAGCGACAGCACAACCAGTTCCACCACGGCCAATGACCTGGACCTCATCTACCTCAAAGGAATCATGGAGAGCCCTCTGGTGTGGCACAGGCACATGAACACAAACAGATAAATACATAGAATAATTCAAAAACCACAGAGCTTTGTGTATGTGTATGACTGTTCCGTGCAGGCTTGTTTGCCTGTCGGTGATTGTGTGCATATACCTTTAAAACACATCTTGTTATGCAGTTATGTCTCTGTGCAATTATGTTTTATATAACGTATCTGTGTTAGGAGCAAGAGGAGGGCCTGAAGGAGCCACACCTGTCACCCGTGAGGGAGAACAATGTGGAGCTCCTGCAGGAGATCCTCAGAGATCTGGACCCCTTCACACACCGCTCTGACACTGCAGCTGAGCTTGCCTGCATACTCACGCAGCCACATTTCCAGGTGTGGAACATACACACATTTGTGTACAGAACAACACAATGTATGATGTCAGTGACAAATACTGTGCAGTGTCAAAAGATTTTTCATTTGTATCATCAAACCATAACTTCATCTTGGTAGCCTAATCTGACAATGAAAAGTATACAGAACCTTTGGATACATAACTCAAATTCAAATTCTTCTCTTTTCACACAGTTCATCAAAAAAGAGAAATAGAAAAGTGTGACACAATATTTTTGGTGTTTTTTTTATCAGTCTCTACTGGAGACTCATGATTCAGTGGCATCTCAGGCGTGTGATAGCCGACCCCCTAGCCCATGTGATTTTGTGGATCATGAAGCAGAGGACAGCCACACACACAACCTGCACCCACCACCTGATGCAATCCGCATGGTGGGCATACGCAAAGTGGCAGGGGAGCATCTGGTAGGTAATATCAAAGCACAAACACAGCTGACACAGCTGAGTTCATATCATTAGTTCCTGCTCCAAGTACTCTCAGCTTAATTAGTGATTCAACATCCAAATGTTGATGAAATAAAGATGAAAATATTGAAATTGTGATGAAAGTGACTGAGCCCCACTTGCTCATTCCTGAATGTTGTGCTTTTAGTGAAACAGTACACCACAGTAGGTCATGTGTAGTTTGCCCCTAATTCCTGCAGCTGAGTTTAGTATCATTAGTAACAGAAACTGTAGATTTCACACAATTATTCATTAAATGTGTTTCAGGGGGTGACATTCAAAGTGGAAGGTGGTGAGCTAGTGATAGCCCGCATCCTCCATGGTGGTATGGTAGACCAGCAAGGACTGCTTCATGTCGGAGATATCATCAAAGAGGTATGGTAGGCCATTCATTAAGTATGGTTTTAAATGACCCCTCACATTCTTCTGGTTTACGGTAAGATCAGGAGCACCTTGAAATTCCAGTCTGGTTAGATGAGAAGACATTAGTATCTATGATAAATAAGAAGCAACGGCCAGCAGACTGTTAGCTAAGCTTAACAAAAAGATTGGAAATTGGGGGAAACAGCTAGCCTGGCTTGAGGTAAAAAAATCCATTTACCAGCACCTCTAACGCTCACTAATATGTATTGTCTTGTTTTGTATTTTCCATACTAAAGCATTGTCATCACAGCAAAATTGCCAGACAACAAGTATTTCCGACAGAATCTTATCTCAGCTGGAAGGACAGAGCTCTTCCACTTGAGATGTAATCAAGCATACAGAGTGATACATATTTTATTGTAAAATGTTGTTATCTGTGACCGATACTCATACACACATCCTCACCTCCCACACAGAAACAATTTGAATTTCGAGGTTAGACACAATGAGAGCAGTTCCTCTTCTCTACATTTGTCACCCAGTTCAGAAGTTCATATACGAAGTATGTCTATTAAAAAACTGTAAAAAGCTGTAATACAATTTTATTGAACATAAACATTTTTCAATGTCTTTCTCGTTCAACATACAAAGCAGTGCAGTAGGTCTTCCTCGCAGTTGTCTCAGAACCTCTGTTGTTCTTTTCTTAACTTCTGACAGACTCAAAATGTGTTCCTTTGAGCACAGATTTGATCTTAGGAAAAAGGACAAAGTCACATGGTGCTAGATCAGGTGAATCAGGTGATCAAGCACTGTGATTTGTTTTTGGGCCAGAAACTGTGTTTCCTTTTAATCAGGAGTCAGAAGTTTTGGGACAACTTTAGCACACACTTATGTCATGTTCAACTGTCTTTATCAATTGAGACCATTTCTGCTATCGTTCTTATGCTGAGTCGTCAGTCATGTTGAACGATTTGTTCAATTTGCACAAGGTTTGGCTCAAGGTTTTGATGTGCATGAGTGCCCAGAACATTCATCGTCTTGGACATCCTCTCTGCCATTCAGACACAACAGCACGTGACATGCAGTGTTCCCCACACACTGTACGAAAAGATTCAGCTGCTGTTTTGTTCAATTTCACCAAAAACTTCAAGTTAGTTAGTTAATGCGTCGCTCAACTTTTAAGCTAATCATTTTCCGACACCTTAGCAAAACCATGTGCACCTCAATCAGTAGCTAGCAGTGAACTAAAGACTATATATATAATACCCAACCTTTAATATATAACATTCGATGTGATGTAACCACATGGTTTTATCCTCATAAAAGCAGTCTCATTATTTAATAGCCATGCCTCATAGAGTTTATCAGAGTGTGCATCTGCAGTTACTCCCTGACTCCCTACTCTCTGAGAGTACAGTTAAAGGTCAATAATACAATGATAAAATTTGTCACAACACAGACATTGAAAGACAAAAATTGAGTGATTTTTCCAAAACCTCAGACTAGCTCTTTAAGGTCATTCACCGCGAGCAATGATCTATCCCCCACTCTGAAGAGGCTCCAGTTATCCTTTCCATCGTTAACAGTTGCATGCACTTTTCAGTAAGAACTCTTTTCAGTAAACCTAATCTGGACTAGTCTGGCCTACTTAAGAAGGGACTAGTCCTTGAAGTTCCACTCATGTCAAAAGTGCCCTTAACAGTGGAATACCTCAAGGCTCAGTCCCTGATCCTCTATTTTTATTTCTTCTTTGTTTATTCTAATATTTGTGAACTCCCAGGTAACCTGTCATTTTCCATTAAAGTCGCTTCAAATGTTGCATTTACGTGTCAGTCCAGAAACTGTTGTACACTCTGCTGGCAGGTGAATGGACGAGAGGTGGGCCGGGACCCCAGGGTGCTGCAGGAGGAGCTTCAGGCAGCCAGTGGAAGTGTGGTTCTGAAGATATTGCCCAGCTACCATGAAGCCATACTGCCAAGACAGGTGACACACAGAAACAACACACACAGAGTAGACTCACATGATAAGTCTCCAAGTAACAAGTTTTGTTAATTGTTAGATTTTTTTTGCTTGTTTTGTATTTTGTTTGTACACGCAGCACAAAATTGCCAGAAGTTATATTTGTAAAAAGCATATAATGTCAGATGCATCATTGTGGGCACAAGAGGGCATACAGAGCTAAAGATCCCAACTGTGTTTCTCCAGGTGTTCTTTAAGTGTCACTATGACTACGAGCCGGCCAATGACAACCTAATTCCCTGTAAAGAGGCAGGTTTAAGGTTTGAGACAGGGGACATCCTGCAGATAGTCAACCAGGACGATGTCAATTGGTGGCAGGTAGAGTACAGAAACAGCATATCTACATACATCGTCATTTTGTGTTGCTTGACTGATTATACAGAAGGCAGAAACCTGCTCACCTGTTTTTCAGATTTTTTAAGCTTAAAATCCTATGAAAGCATAGTGCATGTTTGTTAGCTTCTGTCACAAATCTATACATTGTGTGCATGTTGTGTACAGGCCCGTCACGTGGAGGGTGGGAGTACGGGACTGATCCCCAGTCAGATGCTGGAGGAGAAAAGGAAAGCTTTTGTTAAGAGAGATGTGGAACTAGCGCCGACAGGTAACAGGAAATCCTTAATAATTAAAACACAGAAAAGATATGGATGATCAACAGTTCCTGTTAGCCTTTTTGCTGTTAATACTGCCATCTGCTGGTGAAAGACAGGGTCTGCAAATAAATGTTATGTAAATTTTTAGTGGTTACCCCAAATACAAATAATCAGAGGAACTTAATAATCCCAAGAGTTATAGACATGTATGTGACTCTTGGAATTTCCAAATCACTCGAATAATGCTGTTATGAAGTGAGTGTAGCTTGTGTACTGTAAAATAAGCAGTCTGAGGTCTGAAGAAACTGAAGATTAGACTTGAAATGTGCAATATCAAGATGACAGTGGGTTGTGGGTGAAAGCAAAGCCCAGAGTCTTTTTTTTTTTTTTTTTTTTTGTAATTTATCTTGTTTATAATAACCACCACCTTTAAACATGTTTCTAGTTTTCGTGAATCTCTATTTCAGTCTCATGGGAAAATGAATCAGGCAAAACAATCAACTTAGGGAATTAATGTGATTTTACATGATACCTTAAATGTAATTCAAATGCAAGTAAAATTTAAATACATTCATAATACATCATCTGGGCGACATAGTGGGGCAGTGTTTACAGTACCTCACAGTAAGAAGGTTCTGGGTTTGAACCCCAGGGCTCTTCTGTGTGGAGTTTGCATGTTCTCCCTGTGCCTGCGTGGGTTTACTCTGGGCACTTGGGCTTCCTCCCACAGTCAGTCAAGACATGCAGGTTAATTGGTGACTCTACATTACCTGTAGGTGTGAATGTGAGTGTGAGTGGTTGTTTGTCTCTATATGTCAGACTGGCAATCTGTCCAGGGTGTACCCCTGAACTCCAGGACAAGGGACCTTACTGTTTAAACTCAGCTCCTCAATTACTCAGACCTCACCTGCAGCATTTGTGGAGATGAGAATGGACAATCATGTCCTGTTGCTTCCAGAGCAACTTGCAAACATGTGGTGTAGGGCAGTGGTTTAGAGATGAGGTCAAAAGGTGAGTTCTGGTGGTAGAGGTCTTGTCCAGGACTTGGTGAGCCAAGGCCACAACAGTCAGAGACACGTATGTCAAGCAAATTATAGATAATTGGTCAGGAAAGGCTCTGCTCTGAATATTTGAGTGGCAGTGAGGAAGACTAATGCCCCATAAATTAACATACATTAACAACAGGTAGAAGTAAAATAGACTGCCAGTAACTGTTAAGTATGAGTGAAACAGCTGATGCCAATCAGCCAATGCCAGTATGACTTGAGTGCTAATATAAAGCTGATTTTATGTGACAGGAAACCTTTGTACTGGTGTTGGAGGAAAGAAGAAGAAGAAAATGATGTATGTGACCACCAGAAATGCAGGTAACAGCCCTGTAAAAAAACGTTTTGAAGAATCCTGTACTGAAGTTACATTTTGGTTCTTAGTAGTATCTTTACCATGGAAGAGGAACATGTTGTTGCTCTTCTTTTGCCTTGCTTTCCAACTCCTCCTTTTTTTCCTTTTTTCTTCCTCTCTCAGAATTTGACAGACATGAGATATTGTTATATGAAGAGGTGGCCAAAGTCCCACCTTTCAAGAGGAAAACTCTGATTTTAATCGGTGCCCAGGGTGTGGGGAGACGGAGACTGAAGAACAAACTTCTACTGAAGGATCCACAGCTCTTTGGCACCACAATTCCATGTATGATTCTTGATATTAAAGTAGCAGCATAAACAAAACTACAATATTATTTTCTTGCATTTACTAGAAAATGTAAAATGTATTATGACTTCTTACCAGAGGGAATTTCCCAGATATCTCCTTAGGGACTTTAATAAACTAGCCAGACATGGCTACTCCAAATCACTTGATTCAAATGCATTCTTAAGTTTTGTTGCAGTGTTGCAAGCAAAGCAGGATGTATTTTGGAACAATAATGTAGTGCTAATACGATATTAGTTAAAGGCTAGATGGACAATTATGAAGTATGGATAGGAAGTCATTCTGTGTTTGCAGCTAAATGTTGCTCATCTATAACTTCTAAATTCCAGTGTCCAAAGATATCATCAGTCTAAATTTTGGGGCAATGTATATAAAATGATTAGATAAAGCATATGGTCTGGAATTTGATTGTTTTCTGAAAAAGCTGAAAAGCTGAAACCAGCTAGTACATAATAGAATATACACCAATGAGACACAACATTAAAACCACTGACAGATTAAGTAAATAACAATGATCTTACAATGCAATGGTCTGCTGGGAAACCTTGGGTCCTGACATTCATGCTACTTGACATACGCCACCCACTTAAACATTGTTGCAGGCCAAGGTTTTGACCTGTCCTGCAAACTCTCCAGAACCCAATGTCCTGGTGCCAGACACAACAGGACACCCCCAGATGACCCATGTCCATGGGGCTTGCACAATATTTGGTGGGTCCCACAGATGCTCAGTCAGATCTGGATTTGAGTTTGGGGGTCAGGTCAGTGTCTGAGGCTCTTTGTTGTGCTCCTCGAGGCATTTCTGAGCAGATTTGGTGGTGTGGTGGGAGCACTGTCCTGTTGGGGGAGGCCCCTGCCATTGAGGAGTGCTGTTGCCATGGAAGTGTGTGCTTGGTCTGCAACAGTGTGTAAGTAGGTGGTATGTGTCAAGTAACATCTAGATGAACAGAACAACTCTAAATCTCTTTAGGAGGAAACAAAAGGGAAAAGGAAATGCATGTGTAAATATACATTACTGTGTTTTTGTGTTTTTCCAGATACTTCCAGAAAGCCCAAAAAAGGGGAACGGGAAAGTCGGATGTATGCCTTCACCAGCCGCAGCAAAATGGAGACTGATATCAAGAATGGACGCTATCTTGAACACGGAGAGTACGATGGAAACCTCTACGGAATTAAGATTGACTCCATACATGAGGTGGTCGAGGCAGGACGCATATGCATACTGGATGCCAACCCTCAGGTCTGCACACACAAGCACAAACACATTAAATTATGGAATGGAATCAAGACAAAGTCCTTATAGTTAACTAAGTAACTAGAATATGGCTATCATACAATACAATTTTGCATCATCATCAACATACTAAGATGGGGGTGGATATGTTTGTCTGTAGCTAAATGTACATTTGATAAAAAAATTGTTGCCCATCTGTCCATTTATGTGTCTGTCCATCCCATTCAGCTCCCATGCCTTGAGGGAATTTCTTAAAATTTTGCACGAAGATTTACTAGGACTCCAGGCAAACTGATTAGAATTTGGTGCTCAACATCAATCGATAGAGGTAAATTGTGATCATGAAGGGATCCATAAGCACAACAACCATACTCAGGGTGTGGCATTTAAACAGTGATTGATTGGGTCCTTGGATTTGTGTTCAAACTCTGGAGTAGTATGGATGCCAGGCATAAACATAGCAACAGTAATAAAACATTAGTGTAGATGTAACCTAAGATACCGTACAGAGTTTTAACAGCTTAGTGTGTTCCTGTTGCATTCTAGTCTCTCAAAGTGCTGAGGACCTCTGAGTTCTTGCCCTATGTGGTGTTCCTCCAGTCTCCAGACTTCGAGGTGCTCAAGGCAATGAACCACTCTGCTGTAGATGCAGGGGTGGTTACGAAGACACTGACAGTGAGTAACACTAAGTGTACGCCCATACACATGAAGAGAAACATTTTCATCCTAGTCCTATAGGAATATGCACAACCAAGTCATTTTTTCTCTTCTCAGGATGAAGAACTGCAGAGGACATACAATGAAAGTGCTAAAATCCAGGCAGCCTACGGTCACTACTTTGATCTCAGCATCATTAGTGACAACCTGGATGAGATCTACCGTACTGTCAAGGCCGCCCTGGAAACGGTTTCTAAAAATCCACAATGGGTCCCTGTCACCTGGGTGTTCTAGAAAGAGGCTATGGAGGACAGAGGAAGGAAGGAATGTGAGGAACAAGAAAGAAAAACAAAAGCACTGAAAATATACCACTGTGTAAACAGTGGATGTTGTGATATAGATTTTCAAACATTACTAAAGTAACAGCTTTCCATGATAAAGCACACTCTTCAAAGTGTGCAAATAAACATCCATTATTATATAGGATTATATTTTTCAGGACAGGAAGAAAGGACAAGAAAAAAACAAGGGATGGAACAGATAAATGAGGTCCTGAATGTCAGAAATTCACAAATTTTACTTGGACTGTGTGTGTGCACGGAAGTGTGGCCGTCTTTGTGCATGGATTTTAGCGCAAACAATTTTTTATGTTTTTAAATTATTTGTGCCATTTCTGATGATCATCAGCAGACTGTTATTGTTTACATTTCATGAAAATGAACACTACTGATGGTTAATTTATAAGCTATGAGTGGTGGTAAAACTTTATCTGACAAAAAAATTTGAAATTTGAAAAAATTATAAAAATGATGAAAATATCCAACTTTAAAAGTAACAAGAGACATTTGTCATAAAACAGCTTATTTGTTTGAGAGTCCAAAAACCCAAAGGTATTCAGTTTACAATAATATGAAACTAAATAGGCAAATAATTTATATTATTATCAATAACATACTTTTTTATGATTGGTTATTTGACTAACCTTTTCATTTGTAAGCAGCACTAGCTTCAGGACAGAAGTAATATACTGTAAATCCAAAACATACACTTCTATAATCTTTTTAGTGGATAGTGCTATACTTAAGTGAGATTAAGTTAAATTACATGACATTGAGTGCCAACAACATCAAGCAAGGCTTGCAGTCCTGTTCTCAGTCAGTGTTATTTAGTTTAGGTTGCATTTCTTGTCATGTTTTCCATTTAATATAGTTTCACACACACACACACACAGGCATACAGAGATGGAGAAAAATCAAAAATCCCTAAAATATACACATTAATGTCAAGGGTGTACCCCGCCTCTCACCCAATGTCAGCTTGGATAGGCTCCAGTCCCAAGCGACCCTTAACAGATAAGTGGTATAGATAATGAATGAATGAATGAGTTCACTTTCCATCACAGTAGGTAAAAAAAGAATAAGACAACCATCCTGCAGGTTCAGTGGAGTTTGGTTGTACTGTCATCACATCAGGTAGTCCAAGTCTAACGTGTTTAAATGTTGTTTATAGTGCTGATTAGCCGACTGCAGATGTTTAGTACATGTATGAACTGACCAAATTAGTAGTGTCTCAGTGGAGCCCCTCACTGTTCAGCTCAGCCATAGAAACCAATCAGCAATGATGTGTTAATTGTCAGAAATCAGTGGCTGCAGAGTTATTAATCTTAACCTAACCTAATAATGACTGTATAGGCTTAGGCTTGCACCAACTAAAGACGTGGAACCAGCAACATACTATAGCACTAAACTGAAACCATTAAGAATCAATGCTAAATGTCATGGCCAAATGATTTAGTGCGTTCACTAACTGATGTATATATTGAAGCTTGTTGGAGCAATGATGCAATTGCTTAGCCTAGAAAAAAACAGTCCAGTGTGTTCCTCTGCTGTTGAAACAGTGAGTACAGGAAGGAAAGAAGAAAAGTCATTACTGTGAAATGTTTTTATTTTCTCCAGCCATTGCTCTTTCCTTGCGATGTGCTTGCTAACTTTACTGCTTTAGCACATTATTCTAAAGGGTCACACAGCCTGCATCGTGTGGCAGAATGTCTTGGTTTTCATTTAACAAGTTAAAGGAGCTGCGTCTCAAACCTTGCGCCCGCAGCACATCATCTAGAGTTTATTGCCTATTTTTCAAAAGTTGTTCCCAATAAAAATAGACAGGGAAAAGATATTGATAGTCATACTGACGTCATACTAGCAACATTACATTAAACTGACACCTTTCACTGTCACTGAGGATGAGAGGCTCTCTCTCTCTCTCTCTCTCTTCTCTCTCTCTCTCTCTCTCTCTCTCTCTCTCTCTCTCTCTGTGACTCTGTGACTCTCGCTCTCTCTGTTGCTCTGAACAGGGGTAAATAGAATTTATAATTAAATGAAATCAGTCTATGATTGATGGCCATTATCAAAGGCACACATGATTAGTTGATTCACTCATGGGATAAAGTAAATATGCACACACTTTTTTGCTCTCTACTTATCATTGACCTGCAAATTTATACTGTTGACTAATACCAGCCTGTCTTGACAGTGACATGGGATACATTGCCTCATTATGGACTTAACTAAGCTAATGAGTTTGTGATTTGACTGTTTTTTTTAGATCAGAGAGTTTAATTTTCTAGTGATGTACTGTGGTAAAGAAAATGGCAGAGGGAAGTAAACAGAGAATAAGAAGACAGAATTTCTGTTGTGACAGTTGGCTGGTATATTAGTGGTTAACTTGTTAGTTACAGCAGTTCACTATCTCTATCATACTTTTTACTTGCTAGTACATATAAATTAAAAATAAAACCTCTCTGTTGTATTCATTAACTCAGTTGTACACAGTTTGTAGATAGCGTCTAGATACACAATGATAAAATAGATACTCATATAGTATGTATGAGATTCTTGTCTAGTATTTACAGTATTTGAGACCTAAGTGATAACTTTTAGAAAGTCAGAAAAGATATATACAGGGGCCTTTGAGTAAACACAACTGAGAGACTTCAAAATCAATAATGAAGACATTTTTAATTTCAACTGACGTGATTTCTAATGTTGTGTAATGCACTCTCATGCCACAGCACGCGTAACATTGTCCATAGTGCCAACCAGAAAAATGTCCTTGAGCAGCGTGTTTGTACTCAAATCTTTTATTGTGGCAGCTACTGAATACATATGATGTACAATGAATTGTTAACGATATTGATGAAAAATGTTTGTTTAATGTTAAGTGTTTATCAAATACAAGTACTGACAATTGACTGACACTCAGACCTGTTGTTTTCAGTCATATTAGACGAGACACTTTTAGTCACTCAGTTTATGCTCTAGTTTTTAAAAGTGGCTTCATCAGATTTTTGTCTGGTTGCTACATTTGGAGCTCTGGAATGTTTGGTGTTGAGATACACCACATTGTTCCCTCAAGGACATTCCAGAACCTCACTTTGTCCCTTTTCTATGAAATCTCATGAATGTAATAAAATAATAATTTAAAAGAATTTGTTACTGCATCTTCACTTAATGATATACATTTGTTTCCAACCATATACCATCAAGTAATTTGGTTTTTCTGTTCCTAGGGAGCAGCATGAACTATAGGTTTAACTGTATATATGTTTTCTCTCTATGTACTAAATATGAACTGTATAAGGGTTTTCTTTCCAAATCCTACATAACAAGTGCATTCAGTTTGGGTTAATATCAAGTTACTCTAATTGTGGAATTCCAGCCCTGTAATGGACTGGTGATCTGTCCAGGGTGTACCCCACCCCTCGACCAATGTCAGCTGGGATTGGCTTCAGCCCCCCACCCACCCCCACAACCCTTAAGGATAAGCAATTTTGATGATGGATGGACAGTTATTTCGTATTATACTTTTGGGTAACTTAAGAAAAGAACTATCTTAACTTTTAGTAATTAGTATGGGTCAAACATTGAAACCTCTGAATCCTATATTTCCCATAATACAACTCAATAGCATCTCTCCATTAGACACGCTTCCCTAGTGAATACCCATGTTTTTCTAATGGCATCAGCTGGGATATTTTTACATATTTTTACATATTAATTTTGGAATGAAACACTTTAATCAACAATAAAAAAAATGTTGCTGTATGACTTTTTTTCAGATTGTTATCATGTGCACACTGGTTTTAATATTATATTGTTGATGCTTTTGTCTATACTGAATAAATTGATTTGATTGAAATCATCAGGGCTTTTTGTTTTTTTCTGTAGACAGAATTTATTTTTTGAGTGTGGTTACAGTTTTCATGAAATATAGCAACACATTTACAGCGGCAAGAAAGAGTGAACCGTTTGAAATTACCTGTTCTTTTGCATAAACTGGCCATAAAATACAATCTAATCTTCATCAGATCATAGACCAAAGTCAAGAAGGATAAGAATGCAGCACTCACCATGACAATCATACTAATGTTTCATTTTGTCCTGAGCTGACACCAGTTTCTCTCTCATTTCGCCAGCTATGTAAAGCCTGTGTTAAAAACCATTGATTTAATCATTTAGGTTTTTAAGAGGTTGTGATTCCTTCCAGTTACTAGATACCACACATAAGGGACCTCTTACTGTGTGCAAAAACAAGTTCATTTGAGCTAAACTTAGGGGTGTTACAATACATCGAACTACATCGATTCAATGATCAATGATCCAATAGTATCGATCCAAAATGAGTAACATCCCTCGCCAAGGAAGTGCGGAGACGTCAGCTGGTTTCGTCACTTTTATTAAGCCCAATACCACAGGCTGCTGTGGGCTCACTTTCAGCTCCTTTTTCTGTGGAAAGACCCAAAGCCCGTCTCCATACCCAGCTCCCAGCCGATTACAGGCAGTGGACAGACAGCCTTCACCGCATCTAAACTGGAAACACGTTCATTAACCCTGGAATAACAGGACTACAATTTAACAGTCTGAACGGCGTTTCTTTGTTAACCCAACACTAACATAACATCACAGTCTGTCACAATATAATTTGTAAGACAAGTCTTTATTTTGAAATTCCCAGCACGTCTTTCTCCCCCTGAATACGCACACGTACAAACAAAAAGCGGGCGACACCATGGTAAGCAGCTAGAAAGAAGTTAACGATGATATTGTCTCCACTCTGGGCAGTAGATCAGCGGCCTGGAAACATTTGGGATTTTGGAGAAAGACAAGTCAACTGACAAGTCGCATGCTGTGTGTAAGCCATGCCACTTTGAGATAAAATACTCAGGTTTACACAATATCCTTCTTTAATATACACAAATATGAATTTAAGGTTCTTTCAGTTTTCTTTTATAGAATGTGAAAAATATAAAGCTCAACATATCAGAATGTGGCACTTCATAGTAAACAGGAGAGCTGTTTTTCAAACTAAAAGTACACTTACTCTGCACTGATTTACAAATTTCACGCACACAAACAATGAGGAAAAAAATACGTACCCACCTCACTAAAACTAACCACAAACTACTGCATCCCGCCAAACAAAAACTCTTGTTTCCCACTGTTGGACACCCAAAGGAATTACACACGCACTACAGCACTACAGTGAATTCTCCCTAAAACCTGTCCTTCCTCCATGGCTGCAATTTTCACAAGTTTGAAAAAAGTTGGTGGCGCCTTCCCATCTGCTACACAGTCAAGATGGTGACTGTTGCATTTGAGAAGTATCCAACTTTTGGACTGTTTTGAGTGCACCATTCAGGCACTGCGTTTCCATAATTGTCAGTGTGAACACACTGAAACATTCAAAATAGCAAGTGTCAGTATGGAAGTATGGGAATTGAGACACAGCTTATGCCTTGTTACTGTATGACAACTTGTTACTGTGTGTACATTTTTTCACAAATTATATGAGCATGTGAAGAATTACTTTTTGAATTTTGAGAGGGTTTGTAACCTGATCAAAAACAAATGAATGCTTGTGTTTTTCTCTGAAACAGGCACCCTCCTGGCTTCTGGGACTCTTCTGGGAATTCAAAGAGCCATAAACCTTTACTATAATACATGCAGCTCAGCCCAGTTAGCCACAAAACTAAATGGCCCCAAAATGTCCCATCCACAGCATCTTAGTTCTGTTAGCATCTTTGTTCACTTTCATGAAGTGAAACGATGATGATTTCAGCTTTACAGTAAGATTTCTGTTAATACACTCATCCTAAGGCAGTTCAATAATGAGAAACAAATTGAATAGCATCTGATGAAATGATAAACAACCAGCTCTCTATTCTCTGCCATTCTCTGTCAGCCTCATGACCTTAGTGTGGAGAATGTGTTATCTGCTCTTTATGGGGTCAGAATTTCCAAAATGTCATGTGTTGTTGATCTTCTTAACCTTAATTACCATATATCCTTCTTTTCCTTTACTCCACCCCCCTCTCCTTTTCTGCATTTCAGTGCTCTTTTTGAGGGAAGTCTCACTTTATCAATTCTTACTTACACTTTACCTCTTCCTCTAAACCCATTCTTTTTCTGTCTTCTTGCTGTTGATTCCTCTCCCATCCATCCTTCTCTTTCGAACAGCCTCAGTGCAGTATAGTGGGTACAAATCTCTCTTCTGCTATGTGGTGGTGGCTGCTGAGTGTACTGACCTGTGTGCTGCTGATGGTGATCATCATCTTCTTACTGACCACTCGGCAGCGTTACAAGGTTTTCAGCGAGAAGTGCCTGAGGCCACCAGGACGCTTGGTAAATGACAACAAACTGAGGGACAACAGGCTGAAGAGAGGTAAAAAAAAAAATCTGAAAAATGCTTCTGTGCAAATAGTCTGCTTTTTTCTAATATTTCTTCTTCTTCTTTTCTTTTTAATATTTGTCCCTCAGTGGGAAATAGTTATAACTAGAAATTTCATTTCCTGCAGAAAATGCAATGTGAATGCTGATCGCTAAATGGATTGCTTGAAGCAATGCTGGAAAATGGCAGAAAATAGTGAAAAGTGAAAGGTAAAACCAATAGCTGAAGCATTTGTTTGAAGAGCAAAATTGCAGACAAAGTTGAACATTTTAAAAAGCATAAGGAGTTGAGGACAGTTGAATAAGAATAAATGGTTAATAGTTTAAAGCTTTTGATAGTTGAATGGTTTCTGTAGCAGAAAGTATGCAGGAGTAGTTACAACCCAAACAGGGGTGGAAGCAGAAAGGAAAAACAGCTAAATGCAGAATCAAAAGTTGGAAGTCAAAATGTAAAACTGGAGATGGAAGCTTAAGTGCATTAGATAGAAAAGCAGAGAGCACAAACATGCTGTAGAATCAGCTTAAAGGCAAATAATACACAGCCAAAGCTGGACGATGAAATAAAATACCTTAGAATACAGTGAAAGAAGAAAATCTTTGTATTAATATCAGACAGATGACCTTAAGAAGTTTAAACTCCCTAACAGTTAAAATAGAGAATATTAGGTCTCAGTTGTGTGTGTGTGTTTGCAAACAGCACAGAGATCAGAGAGCTGCCGTAAGGTGGCTCTGTGTGAGAGTCACACATACTTAGATGTGGTTCCGCGCACCTCTCAAACTAGTGTGCTATCAGCATTCACACTAAATATTCAAAAGAGAAATAGTGTTCCATCCATAGCTGACCGGCATCACAAAGGCACATTTCAAAAAGCAAAGGTCAAAAATGCAAGGGCATGTATCAGTCTATATTCTATATCTATATATGAAAAAGTATAATGACTTTGAGAATAAACTCAAAAGTATGTTTGTTTTACAAGTATACCATCTAAAATGCATTCCCTATGGTAGCAGCTTAAAGTATTCATGTGTGGGAACATTGATTATCTATAAGCCTTTTTGAGCACTTGTTTTACATCAGGTTGTACCAGGGATCTTTGTGTTTTACCAGTACATATAGAGCTGAGGTCAACAACATCTTGCTATCAGTTCTTGTCTTTTGATAAGGAGAAGCAAACCAGCAAACAACTGGACAAGCTGAAATACCTTTGATAAAGGAGAAATAAGATGTCAGTATCCTGTGATCTGCTCCAGTTTACACGGGCAGCACAGATGTTACTGAGCCTTTCTCACAATTGTTGTATTTCAGTTAATTCTGTATTTTCACTTAATCTATCATAAAATACAGTTGCCATTTATCAGTAGGTCCGGACAGTTTCAATATGCTTTGAATGACTGTCGGAAGACTGTCTATGTGTTTAAGTGGGATTATCATTCCTTTAGTTTTGGATACATTTAATCTAGAAAAGATCTGCCACACCAGTCCACAGATTCCTGCCTTGGGGATAATACTGCTATTACACTGTTGTCAGCAAATTTTACAATCTGGTGATTTTATTTACTATGACAGTCATCTGCATACCAGATTTTTAAAAAATAAAGGCAAAAGGATGAGGCGTGCCAGTGGAAAGTACAGATACTTCTATTAAATGACCTAAATGGAAGTAGGATATGAGCTTTTTTACTGATACATTAGGTAACAGTCAACAAAAAGTAATTCATTCAAAGTGTTCGTGCACAGAATTAAAAATATATTTTTTAAATAAATAGCATTGTCATTACTTCTCCAAAACTTATAGGCCAAGGTCAAGATCTGGTCCAGCTACATCCACAATTTCTGATTTAACAATTTTCTCCAGTTTTCATTACTAGTGACATTTAGGACTACTGATTTGCTGAATTAGAATGATGTCAGAATTGTTCCAGATATGACTGACAGATACTGTTTGTAAATATTTCTTCCAAAGTTTGTATTATTATGATAAAGGGTTCTCAACCAAATAATGTTAGACAGTTATGTTATTTATTGTGTCACATATAAGTGCACAGCTAACACAGGCTTAAGACAACAAAAAAAGTGGTGAAACATTTGTCAGACATAAAGTTTACTTCTCATGTTATTTTCCAAACAAAAAACTTCTTTTAGATAAATTCTGCTCTGCAAAAAATTTTAAACTGTGGGCATCATGAATATTACAGTCACCATATCATTAAAAACTAGAAAATGCATTTCCTGTGGAAAATGCGTGTGAATGCTGAAAGCTGAATGAATCGCTGAAGCAATGCTTAAAATGGCTGAAATTATGGTTGAAATGCAGAAGAAAAAGTAAAAATTTGAAAGGCAAAAGTAATTGCTGAAGTTTAAAATGGTTGAAAGTAGCAGAGAGAAAGGTCAGATGCAGAAACTGAAAGTTAAAACCAATAGCTGAAGAATTTGTTTGAATAGCAAAATTGCAGACAAAGTTGAACATTTTAAAAAGCATAAAGAGTTAAAGAAAGTTGAATAAGCACAAATGTAAAAAGGTTAATAGTTTAAACCTTTTGATAGTTGAATGGTTTCTGTAGCAGAAAGTATGCAGGAGTAGTTACAACCCAAACAGGGGTGGAAGCAGAAAGGAAAAACAGCTAAATGCAGAATCAAAAGTTGGAAGTTAAAATGTAAAATTGGTGATGGAAGTTTAAGTGCATTAGATAGAAAAGCAGAGAGCACAAACATGTTGAGGAATCAGCTTAAAGGGAAATAACACACAGCCAAAGCTGGACAATGAAATATGAACAAGAAATGTCTGAACTTCTTAAGAGGTAAAATGGAAAGAATTAGGTATCATTAGTGTGTGTGTGTGTGTGTGTGTAATGGGGGGGCGGGAAATTTTAAAGGTAAAATCTGTGTAAAAGTAAATCATATCAACGAAATCTGACTACCAGCACCAGGAGACTTTACTGAGCACAGACGTGTTATTTGTGTAGATAAAGTGAAAAATATTACAGTATGGCAGTTTAAAAACTGGCCTGGTTATAATATTAAAAAGTTGAATGCAAGCAGGCATGTCCTCAAGAAGCTGAACGTTTTGATACTTGAACGGTTTCTGTAGCTCAAAGTATGTAGGACTAGTTAGCTGCCGAAGAATTGAGGGATCAGAAAAAAGAGGATTTCAATTCAAAGGCAGCAGCTACAGTGAGCTCTGAGCCCACACAGCCACACAATACAGAGATTTGCTTCTGCGTACCTCTCAAACTCTCCCTATTAATTCAAAAACCGTAACTCATATCAACGAAATCTGGTAACTACCAGCACTGGGAGACTTTACTGAACACAGACATGTGTTATTTGTGTAGATAAAGTGAAAAATGACCACAGTATGGCAGTTTAAAAACTGGCCTGGTTTGGCTGTTGTATGAAGACAGCTAAAATGGAGATGAATGGAGCAGTTGAGGGCTCCTCTTGGTGATCAGAGGCTGCTACCTCAAAAACCGTAAATCCTATGGCTTAGGGAGTCACACTGTGTGACAGAGCACAAAATTATCTGGATGATGTCACTGCATGACATCACCCACTCTAGCCAGCGCAATACACACCCATTATAAACTCAGAAATTGCCAAAAATGAGTATGAAATATAAACTGCTGTAATTCAAAAACTGTACAAGATATCAAAAAGTTGAATGTAAGTTTAATAGCTGAACTTGTTGGGACTTGTTTAAAGTTTAAATGAAGTTTCTATCACAAAGTATGCTGAAGTAGTTAAAGTTCAAAGAGGCTGAAGTTTTCAAGGAGTTGAACATTCCGTCCATTCATTTGAATGGGAAAAAATTTGCACAAAATGTTGAATATTTTAAAAAGTATAAATAGTATAAAAAAGTTGAATGTAAGCAGGAATAAAGATTTGAAGAACTTTATTCATTATTCATTCATTAGTGTGAATGCTCTCAGCATTCACACTAATGAATACAAAACAAAGATTTCTTGTCACTAAATCAGGGATCCATATCTGTCCCTTAGACTTAGAGACTTAGACTAGACTTTATTGACCCCTTTGGGATGACTCCCTCAGGGAAATTAAGTAAATCCTGTCCTGTAAAGAGCCTTCTTGTGTTCTGCTGTACAAGATTATTCACAAGTTGAATCACGTATATGTGGTGTATGGTCGATATATTGTGTACGCTAGCTTGTCTGAAACCATTGTTCTCATTTACCGTCAAAGTTATTCTTTCAAGATGATCAGTTCTGTGATTTAGGAGTGATGAATACAATTTACACACTATAATATAATGTCACGGTTTTCTTTATTTTCTATGCTATAGCCATTTGTTAGACTGTGTTGTCCACAACATATTGCACTGGGTTGAGGTCAAGTGACTGCGTAGGCCATGGCATCATTTCATACTCATCAAACTATTCAGTGATCCCTTGTGTCCTGTGGATGGGCATTGTCATCCTGTCTCTGCTCATTTCTAAGGTTCTTCCCTTTGTCACCGCCTGTAAATATACTAGAGAGGCTGTGATCCCCTGGGACTGATATCTGCTGGTTTCACTGGATTAAAAAAGATCAGTTCACTGTAACCTGGACATAATTTTATATTTAGCCTTAATAATACATACATAGTGATTTGAACCTTTTCAACTGCAGAAACAGTCCTGAGAGTCCCTGAGAGTTGTGATGCAATTCAAAACTTTTATGCCTCACAGCCTTCCACCAGACTGATTTTAAAATGCAGTGTGTATCTCCTTGCAGGTTTTTCTGTGGATCGTGTTCCCCCTGCTCTGGATGCAGTGGTGATTGGCAGTGGTATGGGAGGTTTGACAGCAGCAGCACTTTTGTCTAAAGCTGGGAAGAGAGTTGTTGTTCTGGAGCAACATGATCAGGCTGGAGGCTGCACACACACCTTCCAGAATAAGGGATTTGAGTTTGACGTGGGTAAGAAGTATATGAGAAAACACACCAGCACACATCCCTGCAGCTGCAATGTACCTTTTCTTCCAACTAGTAAAAGATCATTATAATGTGTTTAAACATAGACTTATAATTGGAATATTAAGGCTAAAATTTCTTAAATTGTACAGGCTTTATGCCTGATCATACTGTCAGCATGTTTTATATTATTATTATGTTCATATTCAAAAAGAAAAGGATACAGCTAACTATCCCAGACTTCTCTATCTATAAATCTAAAATAAATCTATAAGCAAAATATACTATGAGATAATATGAACAATTCATACAATGGGGGCAGTCGTCTGATAATCATGGTTGTCCTATATTTGGGCCAATACAGTAATGGTATGCACAAATTAATAGGACATAACATTTAATGATATTTATCATTTGTTAAAGGCTTGGAGGTTAAAGGCAAAGATAAAACATTTAGCAATTTAGCATTATTTGAATTATTTATATTTACATTATATATGTATCTCAGTCCAAAATTAAACCACTCTGCATTATAACCAAACTGCTCATTTACATTATTAAACTGTCCATGTGCTGACAGCTTTTACTAGTACTAAGTTTTATCAATGTAACAACACAACTGTAGAAGAAGGTTTTGCAAGGGGCAAGGACAAATGTATTAAATGCAATAACATAAAGATATTGATAGGAAAGAATGAATCAAGTATATCTAGGCCCCTCAACACCAAAACATATTCTGACCCATACACACAATAATGTGTAACTTTAGTTTCTACAGCTATAGGATTTGATTTTAAGTGGTTTTTTGTTTGTTGTTTGTTTTTGACCAGGAAAAAAGCAGATACACTTTGGATTTTGCCTGTTGAACAACTCGTTATCTTTGACATCCCTTAAAAATATGTTAAATGTTATCTGTTCATAAGTTGTATGCACTAATTATTAATTCAAGATGATTAATTGAGTAATTTGAGAGTAGAATTTAATATACTGGATACAAATTGATCATTTAAGAGGAAGAAATACATTTGTTTGTGCACAATGTTTCAAATTTTAGAGCTCATCGTCTTAAGTCAGAGTAAGTTTTTTCCTTTTCATGACAGCTGCATTCTTAACAACTAAGTTGTATGGCAATAAAGTATTGAATCATGAATCTTACTTCTGTGCCATACTGCCATATTATACACATAAGGGAAAACTGACAATGTGATTACCTAAATACTAGATTATTGATATGGCCTCATTTTTGAAGCCTTCTTTTCTCCATAACTGACTCAACACTGTACGGATCATATCAGTTCTTTAAAAAACATAGTCTTGAGAATGATTCCAAAGTTGTCCCATATTTTATATTTGGAGGCAGTAAATAAATCAAGTTGATTTAGCCCCCCTCTTCCACCTGCAGGTATCCATTACCTGGGTCAGCTTCATGAAAACAGTCTGCTGAAGGTTGCTCTGGACCAGATTACAGAGGGACAGCTGCAGTTCACTCGTCTGGAGCAGCACTTTGACACGCTGGTCCTGGGTCAGCCTGACCAGCGCAGGTAGGTCACATTTGTTACTTGTTACAGTATTGCAGTTTCATTCTTTCTTCTTTTTAACTTTCTTCTTACAGTCTCCTCTAAGGGTTTTCTTTATTTTCTCTGCATAGCACAACCTGCAGTAACCAACCAACCAATAAATTACAAAACCATCAACAATGTGGGTGGCACAGCAGTATAGTGGTTAGCACTGTTCAAGGACGCCGGAAGTAAGGGGGCCAAGGGGCCATTGCCATTGATTACAGATATCTAGGACTACATCAGGTTAGGTGCTTTTACAGACCAGAATCCCTTCTGCCCAAAGTAAAGTTGGTCATTTCACACTAGTTGCCTATGTCTGTGGTTTTACTGATGTCTCCACTTATTAGTTTAATGCACACAAATTAAGAATGCATCAATCAAAGATGATTGATCTTTTCAGTTTTCTCTGTAAAGAAAGAAGACACAGAGCCATTTGATATTTGGATGTGCAGTGTCCGATGGTTGCGAAAGTGCACGGCTGCATCGTCCGGTGTCCAGCCAGCAACCTGACACGCAATGCACAGAGTTGCAAGGGCCCAATCAATGCAGCTTGCAGGTTCACTCATTTGGATATTATATCTGGCAGACTGTAAAACTAATTTTAACCACACACGTAACAAGGTTTTGACTGTGATCTGGGTGATATGAAATCAACAATAGCTGTAAAGTGGTGAGGCCAAATGAGACTAGAATGTTTAAAATGGAAACCAGGGCACCCTCCTGGAGGAAGACCTGGGAGGGGAGCTCGCCAGTGAGCATCTGGTGGCCAGGCTTTTGCCCATGGGGCCCGGAACAAGTGGTGGACCCACCACCTGCAGGGATAGGCACCAGGGTCAGGTGCTTTGTCAGCCGGGCGGCAGGCGATGGCAGGACCCCAGGGGTGCTGACGCCTGGTGGTGTAGACTAGCTCTAGGGACATGGAATGTCAACTCTCTGGTAGAGAAGGAGCCTGAGCTGGTGTGGGAGGTGGAGCAGTACCAACTTGATATAGTTGTGCTCACCTCTATGCACAGCATGGGCTCTGGAACCAAACTCCCGGAGAGGGACTGGACTCTCCTTTTCTGGAGTCTCCCAGGGTGAGAGGTGCCGGGTGGGAGTGGGGATAAGCACAAGTCCCTGACTGAGCGCCACCATGTTGGAATTTTCCCCTGTGAGCAAGAGGGTCGCCTCTCTGCGACTGAAAGTTGCAGGGGTGTGTGCCTATGCACTGAACAGCAGCTCAGAGTACCCAGCCTTCTTGGAGTCTCTGGGTGGTGTCCTGGAAAGGGTGCCGGCTGGGGATAACATAATTCTGCTGGGGGACCTCATCGCTCACATGGGCGATGATGGGGAAACCTGGAGGGGTGTGCTTGGGAGGAAAAGCCTCCCTGATCTGAACCTGAGTGATGCTTTATTATTAGACTTCTATGCTAGTCACAGTTTGGCCATAATGAACACCATGTTCGAGAATAGGGTTGTTCATAAGTGTACGTGGTACCAGAACACCATAGGCCAAAGAACGATGATCAACTTTGTGGTTGTATCATCAGATCTGTGGCCATATGTCTTGGACACTCAGGTGAAGAGAGGGGCAGAGCTGGCAACTGATCACCACCTGGTGGTGAGTTGGATCAGATGGCGGGGAAGACTGCCAGACAGACCTGGCAAACCCAAACAAGTAGTGAGGGTGCACTGGGAATGTCTGGCAGAGGCCCCCGTCCAGGAGGTCAGGAGGGGGGGCTGTGGACCTGGACTGGGGATATCATTGAGCGGTGGAAAGAGCACTTTTAGGAACTCCTGAACCCAGCCAATATGTCTTCCATGGAGGAAGCAGAGTCTGAAGACTCGGGGAAGCCTCGCCCATATTTTTGGCAGAGATCGCTAAGGTAGTTAAAAAAGCTGCCCAATGGCAAGGCGCCAGGTGTGGATGAGATTCGCGCTGAGATTCTAAAGGCTCTGGACATAGTTGGGCTGCTGTGTCTGACATGCCTCTTCAGTGTCGCATGGAGTTTGGGGACAGTACCTGCGGAGTGGCAGACTGGAGGGTGTGCTTGGGGTATCACACTACTCAGCCTCTCTGAGAAAGTTTACTCTGTGTCCCCCCAGGGATCCTGTGGGGGGTACTGTTGGAGTATGGGGTACTGGGGCCACAGACGCGAGCCATCCAGTCCTTGTACAACCAAAGTGAGAGCTGTGTTCGCATTCTTGGCACAAAGTCAAACACGGTTATGGTGGGTGTTGGACCCCACCAAGGTTGTCTCTTGTCTCCAGTCCTGTTCGTGGTATTCATGGACAGGAACTCAAGTTGCAGCCGAGGTGAGGAGTGTGTCCAGTTTGGGAACCTCAGAATCACGTCCCTGCTCTTTGCAGATGATGTAGTTCTGTTGGCTTCATCAGACCGCGCGCTGGGACGGTTTGCAGCCAAGTTTGAAGTGGCGAGGATGAGGGTCAGCACCTCCAAGTCTGAGGCCATGGTTCTCAGCCGGAAAATGGTGGATTGTTCCCTCTGGGTGGGGGGAGAATTGCTGCCTCAAATGAAAGAGTTTAATTATCTCTGTGGTCTTGTTCACGAGTGAGGGGAGGATGGAGCATGAGATTGACAGGCGGATCGGTGCGGCGTCAGCAGTGATGCCGCAGCTGTACCTGACCGTTGTGGTGAAGAGGGAACTGAATTGAAAGGCAAAGCTCTCAATTTACCATTCGATCCATGTTCCGACCCTAACCTATGGTCACAAGATTTGGGTAATGACCAAAAGAACGAGTTCGCGGATATAGGTGGCTGAAATGAGTTTCCTCTGGAGGGTGTCTGGGCTCGGGCTTAGAGATAGGGTGAGGAGCGTGGATGTCCAGAGGGAGCTCGGAGTAGAGCCCATGCTCCTTTGCGTCGAAAGGAGCCAGTTGAGGTGGTTTGTGCATCTGGTTAGGATGCCTCCTAGGAGGCTCCCTTTGAAGGTTTTCCAGGCACGCCTAACTGGGAGGAGACCCCGGGATAGACCCAGAACGCGGAGAGACTATATATCTCACCTTGGAATCCCCCCAGGAAGAGCTGGAAAATGTTGCCAGGGAGAGGGATGTCTGGAATGCCCTGCTTAGCCTGTTGCCACTGTGACCCGGAGGAGTCTGAGATCTGAGAGATGTTTAAAATGACATAAAGAGCAGAACTAGATGCTTTAACCCTCTAATTCACTTGTGCCTGCCAGCTGCTGGTGGTGATGTCATATAGTTTGCAGACACTTTGTCTGTGGTTCGCCTCAGGCTTTTCTGTGTGGCGTTTGCATGTTCTCTTTATGCCAGCGTGGGTTCTCTGCGGGTACTCTGGCTTCCTCCCATAGTCCAAAGACATGCAAGTTAGGTTAACTGGTGACCCTAAATTGCCTGTAGGTGTAAATGTGAGTGTGAATGGTTGTTTGTCTGTATGTGTTGGCCCTGCGATGGACTGGTGATCTGTCCAAGGTGTACCCCGCCTGGGATAGCCCCCCCCCCCCCCCCCCCAAAGTTAACAAACTATGTTTGTCTTCCTAATACTTTCCAAGGCGAGAGGAAATGTCCTACCCTATTTCTCTGTCATTCTCAGGGAGTACCATATTCATGCAGGGAAGACTGAGATGGTAGCTAGCCTGAAAAAGCAGTTTCCAGGAGAGGAGGAAGCCATTGATGAATTCATGAGATTGATGAAGGTAGGCAAAGGACATTAAGTTAATTACATGCAATAGTGTGATATAAATGTATGGGGGAGGGGAGCAAGAGATGCTCAGTACATCATGGGAGGTTCCCCTGCAGTCTGAGCCTATAATGGCATAACTTAGGATTGTTCAGGACCCACCTGAGCCACCCCTAACTGAAGTCATAGCTCTAATATCATTTCTCTATATTGCTCTGTGTTGTCTGCTGATGTGTGAAGTGTGTGATTCAAGGAACTCAAATACAGTAAAATCATCCCATGTATCATTTTCCTTTGAGAACTGGCAAAGAGCCACACATGTTCCCCGCTGCTTCTGACCTTAGTGGCTCGGTTGGCATTGTTTAAAAAAAAACAAACAAAAAAAAAAAACTATGGGAACAAGGGCAGCATGTGTTCACTGTCTGAAAGCAACTTTAGTACAAAATGCTTACAGTGCATTTCTCATATAAAAGGTGCTTTATAAGTAGTATAAGTGCTTTGTTGCTTCTGATCAATAAATTATTTGTGTGTATTCTTTTTGCAGCTAGCGTCACGGCGGACACCACTTATTGCCATCTTGAAGATCATACCGCATTGGCTAGTTAACTTCCTGGTTCATACTGGCCTGTTAGATCGCATATCTTCAGTGTTCTGCCTGGCAACAACCAACCATTCAGAAATAATGTCCCGCCTCACACAGAACAAGGACCTGCAGGCACTGTCTGCCTACCTATTCTATGGTCCTGGACACATGCATGCACACTCATGCAATCATACAGATCACATACACCGTGTAAGCCTTCTCCAATGCTCTGTATCATGTCATTTTCTTTTAGGTGTCCCTCCTAAGGAGTCCAGCTTTCTCATCAACGCTCTCCTTCTCCACCACTACAAACGTGGTGCGTACTACCCACGAGGGGGTGCCAGTGAGTTTGCCTTTCATATCATTCCTGTCATTCAGCAGGCAGGCGGCACTGTGCTGGTCAGAGCTCCTGTACAACGCATCCTGCTCAACCAACAGGGGAAGGCCTATGGTGAGCATGTGTGTGTGTGAGCGCTGATGTAAAGTCTAGTAGAACCGCTTACCACCAAGGCATACTAAGCCATTTACTACAAGACCACAAGGTTACAGTGAATGTCTTTTGTTGCTTTATTGATCCTTAACAAAGTAATTTCCTGTCAAGGATCAATAAAGTATTATTCTAATCTATTCTTCTATTATAACAAAAAAACAATCAAAGGATGCAAACCTACCTGAGCCTCGGTGGCTTTGACTCACTGCCTGTTTTATTCACTTCACTCATCTTCAACAGTGATAGAGGCTTGCCAGTTCTATTCCTCTTCTTGTGTCGACAACCATGCACTGATGCTTGCTGCTGGTTTAAATTAATTTAGGTTCATAGATAGACACAGTTGGAAATTAAAGCCAAATTCATCATTAATTGTTCTGATGACTATAACCTACGATTTGCCCAGCAAGACTTTGGGGAAGTATCTTCGGCATCCTGGCTATGGACTTTGTAGTCCTGTCCCTAAAAGTGCAGATCCTGCTGGTACTGGTTTTAGTTCCTTCACTAACTCTTTCATTCCTGTTTTAATCACAGCCGTGTGTCCCAAAATTAACTCACAGTCCACACAGTCTCATCACAGTAAAGCCACTATTTCTTATCCTTCCTGACTGATTCTTGTCTTGTATCCTTGTCACTACTGGAGGCATTTTAGGGAACTGGTAGTGCTCCTCCTGCTCCTCCTTGCATAAAAGAGCGAATACTGGTCTTGCTGCTGGGTTGATGCCCTTCTATGGCCTTATCCAGCTCTCCTCGTGTAATGGCTGGTCTCCTGGTATCTCCTCCATGCTCTCGAGACTGTGCTGGGAGACACAGCAAACTGCTTTGCAACTGCTCATATGGATGTGCCATCCTGAAGACGTTGGACTACCTGTGCAACCTGATTGGGCTGCAGGTACCACCTCATGCTGCCAGTACAGTGACAAGGACACTAGCAGAACACAAAACTAGAGAAGAATCAGTCAGGAAGGAAAAGGAGAGAGCAACTGTCTGTGGCCACCACATGTAAAACCTTTCACTTTTGGGGGGTTGTCTTGGTTTTGCCTCTCCATTGTACCTGTTTGGTGTTACTTGGTGTTATCGTGTGATGATTAGGTGGTCCCTTAAATTTTTTATGAGCAGTGTAAAACAATCAATATATAGAAATGGTAGCAAGATATTAGACTACAGGATATTAGGCTCAAGTAGGCTACAGTGAACAGCCCTCTCTTTCTACGAGTAAAATTGTTGGGGGGTGGGGGGGGGTGGGGGGCAGGGATGGAAATGCATAGGCCTGTCACCAACTGCTCTAAATCACCTCAAAAAAATTCATATAATAAAGTGTAGACTGAATAAATGAATGAACTAAAAAATAAATAATGGAGGTCAAATGCAGTGTAGCATTGAAAAGTTCGTGAAATAATCTAAATAAAAGTGATGACTGAAGGGATTAAAATGAGGGACATGAATAGTGTCACCTTGTCTTTGTGCTGTTTATGCAGCCATGTTACTAGATTTGCTGCAAATTACTGTAAAGGCAGGTAGGTCGGAGTTCGGGATGGCCACTGTGTTGTGGGTAGACGTGGTGCATTCCATATCCCTTTGGGTTGTCCACCGTCAATGGGCTACATTCCACTTCGAATTGCCCCGCAGTCCAAAAAAAAAAAAACATCTTTGGCTGCAGTCCAAAAACTACCGTCTCTGTTAACAAATGGCATTTGATAGCCTGTGACTGTAACATGGGAAATGGCTCATGGAAATTTATATTTTCAGGAGTTTGGTGGCATAGACAATATTAAATCATCGAAGTGGACATGCTTCTGAGGATTATGGGTATTGCTGAGCAAACAAACAAAACAGAAACGCAAGATAGAGAACAGCAATAGAATCTACATTGCATTGTTCCTGCTCATATTGAATACATCATTCAAATGTTCACAGTGTAGTTTGGAGAAAGTATGTGTACCCCTAAGGTAATGACTGCTGCAAAAGAACACTCACACATCTTGAGTTTGCTATTCACAAGACACACCTGCAGATATGAACCATGCCTCACAAAAAAGAGATTTCAGAACACCTACAATGAAGAATTGTTGTCTATACATCTGGAAAGGGTTACAAAGTAATCTCAGAGTTTAGATATTCATCACTCCACAGTTAGACAAACTGTAAATAAATAGAGACAATTTAGTATAATCGCTTGTCCTCCCATGTGTGGGTGCCCAGCAAAGATAAAGATGGCACAATGCAGAACGTTCAGTGAGGTAAAGAAAAATTGGTATCATTGGAACTGATTAACATCTCTGTTGATGAGTCTACCATAAGCAAAACATTGAACAGACAAGGTGTCCACAGCAGGACACCGTGAAGGAAGCTCTTCAAAAAACATTGCTGCACACCTGAAGTTTGCCAAAGAGCACCCTGACATGCCACAAAGCTACTGAGAAAATGTTTTGTGGACTAATGAAACTAAGGTTGAATTGTTAAGGAAGAACATGCAATATGGCTCATTGTCCCAACGGTGAATTATGGAGGAGGGAGCATCATGATTTGGGACTGTTTTGCTGCCTCTAGGCATGGACAGCTCACTGTAATCAAGGAGAAAATTATTTCCCAGGTTTAGCAAAGTATTCTACAGGATACAGGATGTCAGGGTGGCTGTCAGCCAGCTGAAGCTCAGTAGAACTTGGGTGATGCAGTGACCTTAAACATTGAAATACATCCACTACAGAGTGACTTCAAAAAATAAAAAAATAAAAAATCTGACTTGGAGTGGCCCACTCAGAGCTCAGACCTTAAAGTCTGTATAAAGCAAATTCAGAGATTTGTCTCTAAATACATTATTCATGATAGGAAATAGTTCCTGAAAACATGTGTAAAGTCTGTAAACTATATATTACTGCAATGTGAAGTTAGACCGTTTCAGAGTTTTCCATCAGTTTCATGTTCAGGATATTATGGGCGGGTCTGAAACGATGGCTCGATGACGCACTGGAGCCACCAATTCAATTCAATTCAATTTTATTTATATAGTGCAGAATCACAACAAAAGTCATCTCAAGGCACTTCTCATATAGAGCAGGTCTAGATCGCACTCTTTAGATTATTATAATTACAGAGATAGACCCAACAGATCCCACCATGAGCAAGCACTAGGCAACAGTGGCAAGGAAAAACTTCCTTTTTAAGGGGCAGAAACCTCGAGCAGAACCAGACTCGGGTGGGCGGCCATCTGCCTCGACCGGTTGGGTTGAGAAATGGGGTGCGGGTGGGGGTGAGGGTGAGGGGTTAGAGAATAGGGACAGGAGAACATAGCATAATGCAGATTCCATATTAAAATAGAAATTGGTGTCAGTAATAAAATAGTAGTAAAGTAAAGTAGTGATTTACAGTAATACTAGAAGGACTACTAATAATTTCTAAATATAACAGCAGGTGTTGCGCGGAGTTGTAGGAGGAGTGCTAACTATAAGCTTTATCTAAAAGGAAAGTTTTAAGTCTTCTCTACTTGTACTCTTAAAGGTACAGAGGGTGTCTGCCTCCCGGACCCAGAGTGGGAGAAGTTTCCACAGTAGAGGGGCTGATAGCTAAAGGCTCTGCCTCCCATTCTGCTCCTGGAAACTCTTATAACTACTAGTACACCAGCATTCTGGGAGCGCAATGTTCTGGTGGGATTGTAGGGAACTATAAGGTCTTTAAGATAGGATGGAGCCTGACCATTAACCTTTGTAGGTGAGGAGGAGGATTTTGAATTCAATATAGAGAGGCTAACACAGGAAAAATATGGTCTCTGTTTCTAGTTCCTGTCGGTAAACATCCTGCAGCATTTTGAATCAGCTGCAGAGTCTTTAGAGACTTGTTGGGGCAGCCTGATAATAATGAATTACAATAGTCCAGCCTGGAAGTAACAAATGTGTGGACTAGTTTTTCTGCATCCTTTTGAGACAGAAAATGTCTAATTTTGGTGATATTACGCAGGTGAAAGAAGGCAGTCCTAGAAGTTTGTTTTATGTGGGAGTTAAAGGACATATCACTGCGCACTAAGCACTGTGAATGTTAAATGGGTGTGTCCAATAAAGATAGGAAAAATTATAATTACTATAATTATTTGCTGAAGCATGTTGTGTTTATCTATATTTGTAATTAATTATTTATCTTGTTAATACTTTTATTCCTTGTTTTAAATGTATAGCACTTTGTAACCATGTTAAGAAAGGAGCTCTATAAATAAAGTAACAGTTATTGGGCAGATAATATGCAGATGTGCATTGTCAGTGAAGTCCAGTAATCCCGATTAGTGCCATGAGACTGTTTAACAGACATTGGCCCCAGATTTCTGCTTCCACAAATTCAGTCATCTCTTGCTCCACTGGGAAATCATACTAAGCTCTCCATATAACCTAATGTTTGATTTCTCAACCTCAACTTCAAAATCCATATTAGCAAGGTCATCAAGTCCTGTTTCTACCATCTACTGAACATTGCCAGAATTTGTTCAGTCTGATGTCTTACTGGTATAGAATCCATAATGTGAGCCAGGCTGACTGTATGAAGCCATGGCTGTGAGCCCTGCCTAAGAGGTACTCAATATTTCTTAAACAAGTCCAAACAAAGAACAGTAAAAACAACCTTCTATATTTGCTCTCATATCAAAAGGCTGATATCCTATCAAGCAGTGCTGGATGATTCCATGAGATAAATACAATGTATATGAATTTCTGTGTTTCAGGTGTGACAGTGCGTAAAGGACAAGAAGAGATTGAGGTTCATGCACCTGTTGTTATTTCCAACGCTGGCATCTTCAACACCTTCCAGAAGTTTCTGCCTCAGCACATACAGGAAAAACCAGGTAACATGTGGACTTATCATTTCACTGCAGATACTGAACAGTACATTGTACTCTTTTCCCATTTGCTATGTTTTTCCACTCCATTTATCCTGTAATGTATGATTGTGTGTGTAGAGATCCAGTCACTGTTGGGCATGGTACGTCATGGAATGGGTTCTTTCCTGGTCTTTGTTGGTTTGGATGGAACCAAAGAGGAGCTAGGCATTGTTTCTACCAACTTCTGGATGTATAAAGACAATGACTTGGACTCACTGTAGGTTTTTTTATATTTAATTTTATTCCTTCTTGTATCCTTATATTTTTCATCTTCATTTCTACCACTGATTTTAACACATTATTGTCTCTGTTCATTGTATTTAGCATGTTATGGATTTAGCTAATATATTACTCACTGTGTCTGTGTGTGTGTATTTGTGAAGAATGGAGCAATACTCTTCCCTGAGCAGAGACCAGGTATTAGGGAACATCCCCATGATGTTCATTACCTTCCCATCCGCTAAAGATCCCACAGCCAACATCAGACACCCAGGTAACACACATTCACATTTTACATTCTTTTCTTCCAAATTCTTGGATGGAATATTACATTTCTTCAACATGATTTCCAGTTGGTCTTTGTCGTGCTTGTTTTGCCACCTGATAACTGTCTACAGTAGTGCTGACCATTTGCTAAATCAGTCTGGTACAAATGCAGTTTACTACAATAGTTTTGGCAGATTTATTACTTGAAATGTGCAGAGGGTCTTTGATTGCACAAAGAAGTAAAACAAAAGGAGGCATTCCATTAATAGCCCACAACCTTGGATTTTGTCATTTGAAATGATGGACAGATTTTATTAGTTATAACTAGTTAATGTAAGCTATTGCTAACAATGAAAGTCTGGGACTTGGTTATCATTTTAAAACAGGAAGCTAGTAAACTAAATATGCACATGATGGCTACAAGAAGTGTGAGGTCAAAGCTAAATGTCCCTGATGTCTGTATCTTCATCAGCTAATGATCTGTGCAGACGATACACTGATCAGCCATAACATTATTCTTTTTTTATTTATATAGCGCCGAATCACAACAAAAATCATCTCAAGGCACTTTTCATACAGAGCAGGTCTAGACCATACTCTTTAAAATACGGTGTTTACACAGAGAGACCCAACAAATCCCACCAAGAGCAAGCACTAGGCGACAGTGGCAAGGAAAAACTTGGAAGGAAAAGGAGGGGGGGGGGGTGTAATGATAATAGTGATAATTAAAGTAATAATACAAGAGTAGCAATAAAACTAGAAGCAGTACTAGTAATTTCTAATTATAGCAGCAGGGGTTGAGTGGAGTTGTAGGAGCAGCCAGAAGCTTGTCATCATGGATCAGACTCTACGGCTCCAGAGACAGAAATACCTGCAGAAAGTGACAGAAGAGGAGAGAGACGGAAGAGCACAATACTACAGGAAAGGGAAGATATTGAGTTAGTAACTTGTAATATGGGATATGAATCCATACTGATGGAGAGAGAGAGAAGCTCAGCGCATCATGGGAAATCTCCCGGTCTAGGCCTATTGCAGCATAACTAAGGGATGGTTCAAGCCTGAGCCAACCCTAACTATAAGCTTTATCAAAGAGGAAAGTTTTAAGCCTACTCTTAAAGGTACAGATGGTGTCTGCCTCCCAGACCCAAACTGGGAGAAGGTTCCACAGTAGAGGAGCCTGATAACTGAAGGCTCTGCCTCCCATTTGACTCTTGAAAACTCTGGGAACCACCAGTAAACTGGCATTCTGGGAGCGCAGAGTCCTGGTGGGATTGTAGAGGACTATGAGATCTTTAAGGTAAGATGGAGCCTGACCATTAAGGGCTTTGTAGGTGAGGAGGAGGATTTTAAATTCGATTCTGGATTTGACTGGGAGCCAATGTAGAGAAGCTAACACACAAGAAATATGGTTTCTTTTTCTAGTTCCTGTCAGTAATTGTGCTGCAGCATTTTGGATCAACTGCAGAGTCTTTAGAGACTTGTTGGGGCAGCCTGATAATAATGAATTACCATAGTCCGGCCTGGAAGTAACAAATGCATGGACTAGTTTTTCTGCATCCTTTTGAGACAGAAAATGTCTAATCTTGGCAATATTACGCAGGTGAAAGAAGGCAGTCCTAGAAGTTTGTTTAATGTGTGAGCTAAAAGACATATCCTGATCGAAGATAACTCCAAGGTTCTTTACAGTGGAGCTGGAGGCCAGGGCACTGCCATCTAATGTAACTACGTCATTAGAAAAGGTATTTCTGAGGTGTTCGGGACCAAGTACAATAACTTCGGTTTTGTCTGAGTTCAAAAGTAAAAAGTTGCTGGTCATCCAAGTTTTAATGTCCCTAAGGCATGCCTGAAGTTTGGCTAGCTGATTGGTTTCATTAGGCTTCACTGACAGATAAAGCTGTGTATTATCTGCATAATAATGGAAATTTATGGAGTGATTCTTGATAATGTTGCCCAAGGGAAGCATATACAAGGTGAAGAGAATCGGTCCAAGCACTGACTCCATGTCTAACTTTTGTGTTCATGGAGGAATTGTCGTTAACATGCACGAACTGAAGCCTATCAGATAGATAGGACTTAAACCAGTTTAGTGCGGTACCTTTAATGCCAATAAAATGCTCCAGTCTCTGTAAAAGGATGTGATGGTCAATCGTATCAAAAGCAGCACTGAGATCTAACAAGACAAGTACAGAAACAAGTCCGATGTCTGATGCAATTAGGAGGTCGTTTGTAACTTTTACAAGTGCTGGCTCTGTGCTATGATACAACCTGAATCCTTTCTGAAAAAACTCAAATAAACTATTACCATGTAGAAAGTCACACAACTGTTTTGCAACTGCTTTCTCCAGGATCTTAGAAAGAAAGGGAAGGTTAGATATAGGTCTGTAGTTGGCTAATATGTCTGGATCAAGAGTGCACTTTTTTAGAAGATGTTTGATTGCAGCTACTTTATACGACTGCGGCACATAGCTTGTTACCAAGGACAGATTTAACATATCCAATACAGAACTGCACATTAAGGGCAGAGCTTCCTTAAACAGCCTAGTTGGGATGGGGTCTAACAGACAGGTTGAAGGTCTAGATGCTGAAATAGTTGAAGTGAGATGGTAGAGGTCTCTAATTGTCTTGTCTCGTCTTGTCTTGTCTCTAATAGTAAAAATTTTATAATTAAAAAAGCTCATAAAATCATCACTGCTGAGGGTTATAGGAATACATGGATCAATAGAGCTGTGACTCTCTGTCAGCCTGGCTACAGTGCTGAAAAGAAACCTGGAGTTGTTCTTATTATCCTCTATTAATGACGAGTAATAGGCGCCTCCTGCATTACAGAGGGCCTTCTTATATCTTTTAAGACTATCTTGCCAGGCTAAGCGGGATTCTTCCAGTTTGGTGGAACGCCACATTCTTTCAAGCCTTCGTGATATTTGTTTTAGTGTACGGGTTTGAGAGTTGTACCATGGAGCTTGTCTCTTTTGCTTTATTGTTTTCATTTTTAGGGGGGCAATGGAGTCGAAAGTTGTACGTAGTGAGCCTGCAACACTGTCTACAAGATGATCAAGTTGGGAGGGAGTAGCTTCTGTTAAATTGAGATAAGGCATTGGATTTAGGTTACAGGGAATAATTTCCTTGAATTTAGCTATTATGACCACTGACAGGTGAAGAAAATAACATTGATTATTTTGTTACAATATTCTGCTGAGAAACCTTGGGTTCTAGCATTTATCTCGGTGTTACTTTGACACGTACCACCAACTAAATATTGTTATAGACCAAGCACACACCCCCCATGGGAAAAGCACTCCCCAATGTCAGGGACCTCCCCAAGCGGTACAGAGCTCCAACCACACCGCTAGTTTACAGCAATGTTGAGGCAGGTGGTACATGTCAACTTACCATCTAGATGAAATCCAGAACTCAGCAGAACTATTCTATTGTAACAAGATGATTAGGTTATTCACTTCACCTGTCAATGGTTTTAATGTTATGGCTTCAGTGCATGTAAATGAAGGTTGAGCTGTATTAATGTCTTGCAGTGTAGAGCTCTTCCATTACAGTACAGTACAATATTATGTGCTTAAAAATTCCTTAAAATAACCCATGGATGGTTTGGAATCTGTGTTTAGACAAACATACTTGGACAAGCAACACAGTGGTTGGATTTATGCTTTAATAATCATAGTTATACTACTCTGATATTGTAACATCTCGGCTCACACACACGTCACACGTCCTATGAGTAGTGTCAGAAAATCCAGTTTGAAGTTAGCCTTCAAAATTAGCCAGTTTGAGTTAGCCTTCAAACTGAAGCCTAGACAACAGACAATAGTTAACACTTCTTTGAGTCAGGAAATTACACCTCTAAAGAAACAGCTAAAATAATTTTCTCCTCTGCCTCAATGCCTATGGGCTAAATTAGCACAAGCATGCTACACAGGCTTTGAATGTGCTTCAGCACATAGTAAACTGGCCAGTGCAAGTTTACCCCCAAGTTACTATTTTACTGGAGAGAACCTAGTTGTTAATGCAAGAAGATTAAAAGTTAAATGAACTGTAAAAATTTGTGTCACGGTCTCTTTTATTCCCCTTCCTATCTTTCTGCAGGTAAATCCTGTATGACATTGCTAACCATGGCTCGCTATGAGTGGTTTGAGGAATGGGAGGGGACAAAACTTGGCAAGCGGGGACAGGACTACCTGGATCTGAAGGACAGTATGGCCCAAGAGTTGTTGGACTGGGCACTGACCATATTCCCACAATTGCGAGACAAGGTATGTCAGTGCTTATATATAAACATATGTGTATGAGTCCATTTACAGTTAGTTACATTGTAACACCGCTTGTAAATGGACTGCAATTGACTGTACTTATATAGCACTTTTCTAGTCGGATTAACCACTCAAAGCGCTTCACACTACATGTCAGCCAGAGATCAAACCACCAACCTGCGGATTGAACCAGATTGAGTTACCTCCTGAGCCACAGCCGCCCTGTGTCCATATTGATTGGGGGTGTAATAATTTTGAAACTGCAGCCAAAATTACGATATAATGAGGTATCCCAGTCCTACTTGCTGATAATGTGGAAAGTTCTAGCATGAGGCATCCAAATGTTTTCAAGTTGTTTGCACCCCGATAGTTGCCACTTAAGTGATATTTTGATTTCTCGCCTGACTCATATTTAATATGTCTGTATTTAAACACTGTCCAAAATATTGATGAGCCTTTCTTTTTTTTTTTTACATGTAATGATCATTTGAATGTCTACAGTTCTGTAATTGCCATTATCTACTGTTGATGCACTTTTCCCTGCAAATGCAATATGTATATGTGTGTTTCTATATTCAGATTGTAATGGTGGATGCTGCCACCCCTCTAACAAATGTCCACTATTTGGGTGCACCAAGAGGTGAGATGTATGGTGCTGAGCACAACTTGGAGCGCTTCACCCCAGAAACAGTTGCTAAGACACGACCACAGACACCAATCGATGGACTTTATCTTACAGGTGATTTAACTGACAGGACAGTTTCCAGCTGATCTAGGTCATACAGAGAATGACTCACCTGCTCTGTGTTTGTTTGTGTGGGTTTCTGTATCTGCAGGTCAGGATGTATTCTGTAATGGCATGGCTGGTGCTCTGCATGGTGGATTGCTCTGCGCCTCTTCTGTCCTTAATCAGATCCTCTACATTGACCTTCTAGCCCTGAAGACCCACTTAAAACGCAAACAGATCAATCATAAGCAGACCTAGATTGGCATATGACAAATTACATGTAATGCAAGCTAATTTAAATAATAATCTTTTATGGTCAAAGTAGGCAGTCATGAACACATAAGTGAGGCTAAACTGAGCATTGTAGTATTGTAATTGTAATTGTATTGTCATTAGTTTGATGGGTAAAATTTGCTTGAATGTAAACTCCACAGCTCATAATCTGTATTACCATTACTATAAATTGTTAATTCATAATTCCTGTGACACTATTGACTCTATGCAACTTATATTGTTGCTTCATGCTTGTAATATTTCCATAGGGTGGTGTAAGAAGTGAAGAGAGAGGAAGCAGAAGCATGAGAGAAACTCATGATGCAGGGTTGGAGGCAGTGACACATAGACAGAAGAGAAAATGCAAATCATTAAAGATTTTAAAGAAATAGGTGGAGGAAAACAGAGAAACTGATTCACTCAGGAGTCAGACGATAAAGATGAACAACCTGAACATGAACAATTCTGAGAGAGCAGAAAAAGATCAGATTTAGATCAGATTTTCAGATTTAGCTTATCATTTAATGTACAAAGTTTAACCCAACAAAAGATCAGAATCTGCTCTTTTAATACAGCATCATAGCACCACAAAACAACACCATATTTAAATCCACTGCAGCCCTGGTTGACAACTCCTCACTTGCTTTTGGGACAGGCCTTTTGTTGCTGAGGGTGGAAACAAAGAAACTTGTTTGGCTGTATGCAATGCTTTCCTTAAAAGTAGCATGGTGTCATGCATGTTATTGCAGATTGTAAAACAAGGTTGTATGCCTTCCCTTACAATTGTTTGTGTTTTTATCCGCCCTCAGTCTAGTTAGCCATATTGACCTTTAAGTATTTGGCTGTGTCACTATTACTATTACTATTACTAACACATTACATATTTAGTGTAGTGTGTAGTGTCGTGTAGCTAGCATGCAGACATCAAAAACAGAAACCAAACATAGTCATGATGAAAGCAGTGCTGGGAGGGTTACTTAATATCTTTGAATAGTGTATTTTCCATTGGATTACTTCCTCATTGTCTTATATTTTTATTGCATTTAACACTGAGAGTGAATGTGGCATGCATACAATACTGCTGCTACCTTAAGCAGAATCAGGAGTCAATCTGATGGTGATGATCTGTCTTACAAAAAGGATGAAGACCCAAATGTTCCTTTACCTTCTATTATCAGCAGGATTATGTTAGCGTGAAAACCACAAAGCTAGATAGAAATAAAACTATGTGAGTTTACAGTTTCATAGAAATTTTTTTCCACTTTGTTGCCTTGCTAACTAATCCTCTCAAAATAAAAATAGCACCAGTCTGTTTTCCCACAGGATGTAAATCTGCAATGCTGCACAGAGCGAGAGAGCTAGCTCTCTCTATATTACTGGATATGTAACAGTAATTCGATTTAAATTTAAAAACTAACATTTTGTACAACCCATGTGGGTCAAATGAGCATACACCAAATATCATCCATCCATTATCTATCTGCTTATCCTTAAGAGTCATTTTCTTTGACAATACAGGAGTGAAAAAAAATACTTATATTAGCTTCCAACCATAGTAATTTCTGACACAGATAAAGGCACAGATTAAAAAAAACACAAAAAAAAACAAACAAAAAAAAAAACTACAGACCTGATTGCAAACTGTAGGCAGAATGGCTGTCAAATGCACCACTCCTGGCAGTTACATCTAAATAAAATCCATTACCACTAATCTAATGGGGCTCAACACCATGGTTCAACTGTGGTCTGTTGGTTTGGCGACAATCCTTCAGATGTGAGTGCAAAGATGATCTGTTGCTCTGTTGCTCATGCATTATGCCCTGAGAAGCATACAAGCACACTACTTCCAAAGAGACAATGCTGTCAGGTTGCCCCAGCCAAAATTACAAATTAGAAGTTGGAAAAGTTGGTCATAGAAACTGTTCAGTGTTCAGTAACCTTACAGGCTTCCTGCTTAATCCTCATCATCAGCATCAAGGAACAGTGATGCCATTTGTCTGCAGCTGACTCTGAGGCCCTGCTATAGTGTATTTCCCTAAAGCATAAGGCTAAGACTTGAGTTCAGCTGGGTTGAAGCAAAACAGTGCTGTTGTCACATTGTGTCTGAGGGGGTCTGCCAAGGGGTGGGATATATAAGGCAGGGAGTGAAGTTCTTGAAGTTGATGCATTGGTCATGAATGCCCAAGGCCCACTGATGTGCATAGGGAGCGAAAGCTTTCGTCCCAAAGAACAGCTACTGAAGTGCAAATTGCTGAAAACCTTAAGACTGGCTATGATAGAAAGATGTCAGAACAAACGCTGCGTAGCTTCAGACTGGTCAGACAGAGAGTCTGCACTGATTCCTGTCCACTGCCAAAAACACCTACAATGGGTGAGCATCAGAACTGGACCATAGAGTGGAGCAACTGTACTGCTCACTTTTTTTTCCTTTTTTGCCTGACCTTTCTGAACCTGTGATATTTTCTTGTATGCTTACACCAACCCATCTGTTATGGGTCATTACTACTACCATTAGTTAACAGGGACAACAACAGGGAGAAATAAACTAGGTGATGTATCTGCATAATTGTGTTCTTAATTCAACCTTTGTTTTTCATTAGATAATGATAAAATTGTTTGACTATGACAAAAAGTTACTGGTTTTTGCTGAATTAGATTGACTGAAAGGTTCAATATAATCTGATGACCAAAACTAGACTTAAAATAGCAAAAATACAGTTTTCTTTGATTAAGACTACAATAGCCAGACTTTTAGTCACATAAAACTTGACTAAAAAAATCAGGATGAGGTTGACTAAAAATGGTAAGAGCTAATCACCCAAATGATCACGACCAAATGAAGACAAGACTAAATAAAAAATAAAAAAAATTAATGCCAAGTTACAGTAGTGTCTTAAACATTGTGTATCATACCATCTCACTCAAATACACTGCTCAAAAAAATAAAAGGAACACTTTGAAAACACAGATCTCAATGGGGAAAAAAACATGCTGGTGCCAGACACATGGCCTACTAGAGGACATCTGGCCCTCAGGCCACCCTCATGAAGTCTGTTTCTGATTGTTTGGTCAGAGACATTCACACCAATGGCCTGCCGGAGGTCATGTTGTAGAGCTCTGGCAGTGCTCATCCTGTTCCTCCTTCCACAAAGGAGCAGATAGCCATCCTGCTGATGGGTTAAAGACCTACTACGGCCCTGTCCAACTCTCCTAGTGTAACTGTCTGTGTCCTGGAATCTCCTCCATGCTCTTCAGACTGTGCTGGGAGACACAGCAAACCTTCTGGCAATAGCATATATTGATGTGCCATCCTGGAGGAGTTGGACTACCTGTGCAACCTCTGTAGGGTCCAGGTATCGCCTCACGCTATCAGTAGTGACACTGACCTTAACCAAATGCAAAACTAGTGAAAAACAGTCAGAAAAGATGAGGAGGGAAAAAATGTCAGTGGCCTCCACCTGTAAAACCATTCCTGTTTTGGGGGTCATTCTCATTGTTGCCCCTCTAGTGCACCTGCTGTTAATTTCACATACAACCACCCCCACCCCCCAAGCCCCCTCTAGACTGACCAGATCAATATCCCAGAAGTTGAATTGACTTGATGCTATACTCTGATTAAAACGTGTTCCTTTAATTTTTTGAGCAATGTATATAGGTTGTTATAGTGATTAAGAAGATATACACCGTGAAACAAACATTACCAGAGCACATGTGAAATTCACTATGTTTTTTTTATATATCAAAAGTTACAACACTGAAATATTTAGAACCATTGTGATCCTGTTTTTTTTTTCCTTCCCCCTATGGGCTTGTTACCTTCCCTCCACAGGCCTGACCTAAATTACCCTGTTACAAAACAATCGCTGGCCTTTTTCCTTTTCTTTAAGAATACTGGTGGGTAGGCCTTAGAAATGCTTATAGCCTGTGGTGAGTAGGCCCTAGAAAGTCCTGAGGGAGCACTGGAAAGGAGAATGAGTGGATGGTTAGCCTACATGGGCCAGGTGTGCTTAGTGTGCTGGAGATTTACCACACATAGAAATCTATGTAGTCATGTTTTCTTTTTTTGGAAAGGGTGGGGGCTCTGTTTACTATAAATCAGGCTCTCTGGGGCTTTTCTTTAATCTGTGTGGACTCACCCCGGGGGCTTGGTTTACTGAATGTTACTATGTGTGTGACAACTGAATAAACTACTTTCCATTCAAATTTGCTCATCTCTTTTTGAGTTTTTTCTTGATTCTAAAAAACTTCTGAAGAAGAACACAGAAACAAGGGGTTGAGGACCAGGTCTTTAATCCTGGCCCTGAAATCCCACACCACCCACATTCCATCAGACCATTAGGTTTATCATGGATGCCCCTGTAACAAGGCTATTAATCTATATTCCCTTGACAATATGTTCAAACTTCAATGGAATATGATCATTTAAGATAAAATATTAAGATACTGAGGTTTAACTTGGTTTATTTTGTGGGTCTAACAGATAACATGCAATGTGTGGATCTTCTGAAGGAAGTGGTACCACACTTAATAACACATACACAGTTGTATTCAACCATAAAGGGAAAATAACAATTAAGTTATTGTCAAACTGAATAGCTGTGTGTCCATTTCCCAATATAATCTATATTTCTTGAGTGAGCTATCATTGTCATTAGTCCCAAGGCTAGGTTCTGTCTTCATCTGCAAACTTTCTTTGCAGTGGCACTGACATGACATTTTGAGTTGTGTTTGCAAAATCAACATGTGTGTTGGTATTGTTACTATGTGAGCTTATTGCAGTGAACTCAACAATGCCCTTGTGCTTACATTTGAAGGTATCTTTTCAGATTGAAACCAGCCCAAATTTTTTGCCAGTCAGTTAAATCTGCAAAGATAAACTCAGTTTACCACAGTAGGTAAAGTAAATCCAAAAGGAGAAAGCAAGGCACAATCTGTGTAAAAAAAAAAAAAAAAAAAACTCAGAGTCACCACATTCTCCTCTCCATGGCTAAAGGTTTTAAATCTCTGCACTTTGTTTCTATGCTATCTGACAGGTCGTTCATACCACGTCACATGTATCTAGTAAGCAATGGCAGCAGCAAAGGATAAATGGCCTGTGTTAGCAGTGACATGTAAGACTGCTCCTGCCCATTTAGTTTACCCAAAATTTAACTTATGCTGTTTTATTTCAGGGAGTAAGCGTCATTAAACCAGAGATGCAGATTTTGCAATCAATACTGGTACACAAAATATATAGGGTGAGACAACAACATTAGTATGCATTTTGAGTGAATTATTCTTTAGTCCTGAGTCTATTCACACATGAAAATTGGTCAACTATTCTCTGAGCTTGGAAGTAGTCTATGGGCCTGTAGTTTATTTTGCAAACTGTTTCTTGGAACAGCAGATCAACAACAGAGATGACAGAGACTGGCTGGAGGCTAGGAGGTGAGTTGTGGTGAAAGGAAGAATGGTGGAGATGCCAGAGGTTTGGCAGGTGAATGGCAAGCACTGAGGAATGGAGGAGACAGCAGGAAACATGCAGGCAGAGTGCAGAGACGAAGCAGCAGAATAGTCACAGGCGAGTGTATGTGTAATGTGCTGAAGAGTGAATGAAAAGCCAGGGTTCGTATACTGCAGGTGGTGATGATTAATGAGGAGCAGGTGAGCAGGGGAGCCAGGTGATCAGCGCAGAGTCACACCTCCAACACACACACACAGACAATGGGGGGAGACACAGAGGGAAGACAGGAGGGAGAGACAAGGAAACACCAGGGAAAAAATAAGATCCGCCTCCAGGTCCTGGTTGGTCCATTCCATCTATTGGTTGGTCTATGGTCTGTGTGACAATTTACTGCAGTTTACTGACAGAGCAGGCAGCAACAAGGGTGTGAGTGCCTTGGGACAAAGTGGGCAACCAGAAATGTTGCTTGAGGAAGGTGAAGGTGCAACAGATCTTGGATGGAAGTGGAGAGCTTGTAACCTAACATTGTCAGGAATAAAAAAATATGTATTTCAGCCATTACCTGGGTCTTGCTGATTGCATTGTGCCTCCTTTAGTAGCATTTCCACCTCCCACACAGCAGCTGCCACCGAGATGAAGGAAAGTTTCAGAGGATGCGATTCAGAGTCTGGCAAGAGAGAGCAGAAACCTGATCAGTGGGTGAGGGTGAAGTTAAAGCGCCCAAGGAACAGAGGCCACGGTACCTGGTGGGAGTTGAGTCTCTTAACTGAGTGGAGATAGGCGCAGTTCTTGTGATCTTTCCATACCAGGAAAGGTTGCTGTGCCCCCTCCAGCAAGCATCTTCACTCCACCAGGGCTCATACCACTCCTAACAGCTCCCACTTATCCATGTCATAATTTTGCTCTGCTGGGGAGAGACAGTGAGAGAAAAAAAGGCCTGGGGATGCAACTTTTCCAACAGGAAGCATTGGAGTCATGTTCTGGTTCTGGACCTGGGCCATTCTGCCACTGCCTAGATCTTGGTCAGGTCAACTTTTACATCTCCTCTCAATAAGGGGGGTGTTGAACTTTGTCTTCGACTCCCAAATGTGGATGAGGTGGTGGACATTTCTCAGACTGAGTTTTGAAAATATGGTGGCTTTGCAGATGGGTTCAAATGTGGAGTCAATGAGGGGTAATAGATATTTGTAATGGCGATAAAGGAGAGAGGAGAGTCGGGGAGTAGGTCAATTATACAGTCCTATGGACAGTGAGGGGACCAAGAGAGGACTCATTCCTTGAAAAAAAAAAAAAAAACCTTTAAAATCATGGTATATAGCAGGTACAGTTGAGAGTTCAGGGGGCACAGGAACAGCTGTGACAGCGAATTTCTAGGGTGTGAAAGCTGACTGTGAAGACGCTGGCCCTCATTTATCAAATGTGTGTAGAAGCCAGCCCAGATCTGGTACAGAAATCACTGTAGGACAAGTTCCACGTGTGATTCATGAAACATGCGTATCTGGCATATGAACGATTAGGCGTTGATAAATCCAAGGCTAAAATAATGTCACACGCTTTCTCTGGCGTGTACAGCAAAGTTCCTCCCTCTGCTCCAAGGCAGAGCCATCTCCCCTTAAGTAACCCGATGCAGCGCTCCACCGTGGACAGTGTGCGTATGTGTGCACTGCACCATTGTGAGTGACAAAAATGTTCCAGCTGGTTACTGAGCTAGTGGACAAATCAAAGTGGGGATTATCGAGCTTCAAACAAGACTGACCAAGACCAATCGTTGCACAAAGAGATGAAATGAGAAAAAAAATCTGATTATCTGATTTTCAGAGAAGAGGACAGTGAGAGGTGCAGTCTGGAGATTTGTAAGAGTTCACCATTTTGGGTGATGGCAGACTCTCCACGGGGGTTTCTGGTTGCCATAAGAGAATGGCATGGAGTTGAATACAGGAGGGAGTGACGTGGATTTGGGTTTAAAGTCCCAAATCCACTGGGCTACGATCAGAATTCTTTAGCCTGATTCAGGTGTCCAAAAATTATCAAGAGACGGCAGTGTCCAAGGCAGCAGAGTTTATTTGTCGACAAAGAAACCCGAGAACAGTTCAAAGTGCACACAAGTTACACCTGAAGAGCTCTAAAAATGTACTGGCTCTGTCCCTCTTTATATAGAGTTTCAGCTGTGACTTTCCACGCCTCTTATGTCATTTCATTGGTTTACATCATTAAAATATGGGTTTTTGCCTAACTGTTCATCCTTGGTCTTTGTGTAAAATACATCATTATGCACCATATCTTCTGTGGAGAGTACATGGAATTTGCTGAGTCAGGTTAAGGCTGGCCCTGTCCTCATCTGACCTGTTCACTCTCTGTTATACACCATTATGTTTTGACCTGTCCTGATTATATTTTTTTAAAAACAAAGTTATCTTTACACCATTGTTTCTTAACTCTCCCCTGTATCATTTTTCAAAAAGTATGTAACTTTTACGCACTTTAATATGAATTGAATTATACAATGTAGGCATTTCATTATATGCAGTGAATACTAACATCTACTCTCACACAGTGATATTTAACACATATTTCTTTGAGTCACTTTGAATCACGCAGTAAATGATAATACCATTTCAGTACAAATATTCCTGTAAGATTATCAGCTTGCTGCAATTTTCTCTCCTTTTTGAGGCATTTTACTTTTTGCACTTCACATGGCTGTTGGCTTCTTACACTACAGGAGGAATGGATTTGGAGAATAAGGTTTGGCTCACCAGGACTCCTCGGGTTCCTGATACGACTAGTCTTTTAGCAGCCAGAGACATGAGGAAAGGAAATGACCATCTTGGCCACATGCACACAACTGATGATCAAGGTAACAAGAAACGGCTGTGATTAATTGGACCACACCCCTCTGAGCTGGCTGACACAGGACAGTGTGGCTTATTAGTGCTGAGTGTGACTGGAAAGTTAGCTTCATCACTAACAATCCACACTCAATACCAATTGGTGGTGGTTTGCACCAATTAGTTGTTTGCCACTGCCTACAAATATCAGGTCTATTGGCAGAAGACGGGGCAACAGAATATATAATAATTGTAATAATAGTTCCATATCTGCTATAAGCAAAGTAAAAGGATGCATAAGCAAACCTGTGAGTGTGTGTGAGTCTCCGTTTGTGTGTACCCATGACTCAGGGTCCTTTCCTCCCCTCTGCAGTACTCCCACTGAGAAGGGGGCAGTGGGAACCTATGGGGTCAAGACACCGAAGATGGAAAATCAGAGACGCCAAACACGACAACAGCCACACAGAGCCCCCTCTACGCTACCCACTGGAACATGAGTAGAATGCTCCCCTTCCTGAATATCGCATTATCCTATAGGTGTTTTTGGACTGTAGCACAGAAATTTTATGTTTATGTTTATTCTGTCTTTTAGACTCTTGATGTCGTCTTGTTTTATTCCTTACATTTTAGTGAGTGGCTGTCTTTTTTCTTTATGTTTTAACTTTGGAGCATTTTGTAATGCTGTGGTATTTTAGTGGTTCTAATAAATTAAAGTCTTCCTGTGGCATTTCTTTTTTTTTTTAAGTGGCAGTACTTTTTTGATGCTATGTATGTGATATACATCACTGTTTGCCTGTCAGACTCTTGGGTTGGATGTCAGCACACCACCTACAGTTCTGGATATGACTGAGCTTTTGTTTCATTAGATGCCTATGCCAAGGTGTGTCCATAACTATTGATAATACTGTGGTGTTGCCAAGTGAGACAGCAACCACACATTAGTCTGGCCCTGAGTGAAACTTGTTTTCAGCAAACATTGCAACAGCAGCCAGGTTTTGTAGAGTCATCCTGTGTAATATGAATAAGACTTGCTCCTTAGGGTGGCAGCCCAGGTGCTCATCCAGGCACTTGTCATATTCTGCCTGGACTAATGCAACTCCTGCCACGCTGGAGCCCTTGCCTATTTACCTAGTACTGAAGACGTCTGGTGTTAAACCTCCCCAAGTTTTCCCACACCACTTCTCTTCACTGCTCACTACACTGACTGACTGGCACTCTAGTTCAAGACTCTGATGCTGGCCTAAAGGAAAGTGAGAACAGCTTCTTCCTACCTTCAAGCCATGGTCAAACCCTAATTATTAGCACCTTCGGAAAGGGCCAGTCTCACTTTTTCCCCATTTCCAGTCTTTATGCTAGGCTAAGTTAGCCTGCTGCAGGAGGTAGTTTGATATTTACTATTCTCACTTTAAGCAATAAATAAGTGTATTTCCCAAAACGTCATTGTTATCAAAACTGTTATCAAATATGCATTCTGTATTGTTTTCGAGTACAGTAACAACCAGATTAATGTACAGGGAAACCACCCAAATCCACTCAATATTACAGATTACTTGTTTCAGAAAGTGTTGTTTCAGTTGTTACAAATGGTTGAGTATGACCACACCCAGAAGAGGACTGACTTTATAGATTTACTGAATGTTTTAGATTTACACTCAAAAGCAAATGCAGTTTACATCATAATAAAACAATACAACTGAAATCACAGTAATCTAACAAATACATCAAAGTGTTTTTTCTTTCCTTTTTCTTTCTTGTTTTCTGAAAGACACTCATCTTGTGCTCTACTACAATTGGTACATATTACAGTTTCTGCAGTACAGAAGTCTTTATGACAGCTTAAGCCTACATTCCTAATTCTTCATGCTCAGAGGAAAATTCATCAAAATTATGCAACACAAATTACTCATTCAGTAAAAAAAACACAATAAAACATTGTTGGGAATACATAAATGTGGCATAAGTACCTGCAGGGTGGGCTATATCTTAACATTTTTACTTCAGCTGTCACTTACTTCAACCTTGATATCAGGTTGGTAAGAGTCTGACATTGATGACAAAATGGTAACTTGATCATTCCTGTAATTGAGAGCAAAGCCTGCTTCTCTTCTGACAAATGTGGTGTCTGTGTTGTTGTACATCTGATAATATAGATCATAATTACACTCTTTGCTCTTGTCAAAAATTCCCACTGCAAACCAGTTTGAATACAGGTTGAAGTCATAGGGCACAGAGAACATGACAGCTATTTTCTCAGTGGACTCCTTTGTAGATTTGTTGAGGAGATCATATGTAAAGACGCCAACAGCTCCCCGAGCAGTGTTGGGAGTCTTGGTGAACAGTGCTTTCCCAGATGAAGATGGGGCAATCGTGAGCGGCATATTTTCGGCACAAAAACCACTATCAATGTATACACTACAAACAATAGAAAAAAAATAAGTTGAATGTATATAGACACAACCTATTTAAATTTAAGACAGAAAGAAAATTAAAGTCACCTGGGTTTAGACAGGGTGTAGTTAGAGCATTTATTCATAACCTCAATGGAGCACTGACGGTGTGTAGGGAGGAGTCCAGCAGCTTGACTGCCAACTGAAATTGCTGCATCAATAACGGTAGCTGCTGCTCCTACATGGGATGCAATCTTTCTGGATTTAGGCATAATGGCTGTGAGCAAGATGACCTGTTCAGACAGAAGGACAAAACAAACATTCATGCAGGCAGTAGAGAAATACAAAAATTGCAACTTCTCTCCTTGTCTTAACAGCATAAAAGGTAATCTTAGTATTTTAATTTATGAAGCAATTCTTACCCTGGATGAACACTTCTGGAAGATGGCTGCAAGATCTGGCTGTCAGACTTTTAGGTAATCTTCTTATAAAGGTGAGGGGAGAAGAACAGCTGTGGGCAGTACCGGTTTCTGCAGGACCCTCCTTCCAATCACAAGCCCTTTCATTATCTGGTTATCAGAAGAAATTATAGATTACATAGTAAAATCATTCTCATCATATGAAATAGTTTGCAATATTAGTAAATATTTATAGTTATTGAGTAAAACACTCACTTGTTTGGCATTTATTTTCCAGTTCTTTCATTGCCATGTTTTCCTGTTTTTCAAATACAGACTTGCCTGTCTTCCTTGAAAAAAAAGAAACAAACATATCATTGAACATGTGAAAGGTGTCTAAGCAAAAGTGTGCTGCTGCTTGGCTTGTTTTTGTTCCACTTGTTTATCTGTTACTGACCAAAATTATAGATCATAGTACTGTTGCCTGTGTCTCAGGAGGTAGAGTGAGTTGCCTACTAATTGATAAGTCAGTAGTTAGAACCCCAGTTCCTCCAGTCCCTCCAAAAGCACCTTTAAGTCTAATCTGACATGGCTAGGGAGCCGGTGATGGGAAGCTAAGATTGGTGTAAAAAATAAGTTTAATAGGTGCAATAGTCAAAAACTTCTTTGTTCCTTTCCTATACACAAGAATGAAACATGTAAAACATTTTGACAATCAAACAACTACTCAACTTGCACTAAGTCATGTAAGCATGCAGCCGTGGTTAGAACCTTATTTTAGTTGTTTCTGTTTTAGTTTTTAGTTAAGTCAGTGCTGATCTGCCTCATACTGATTCTGAAACTTTCATTTTAACTTCACCTTCCTCTATTTGTTTTCAGTAAACAGGCTTGTGCTGTTACTGTAATTCCGAGACATATTCAGCAGACTCCATTCCCAGTCCAAAAGCAACTTTTTCTTGATTCTTAAACTGCTTTTTGACCACAGAGAATCTTGAGGTCTAGCAACAGAACTTACTTACTTACTTACATCAACAAGCAAAAACAGTCAGATTTAATGTCATTATCTTTGTCTTTTCTTTTTACGTTAAGGTATTACACAAGCTGGATATGATAAAGAAATTGTATTGCAGTGAAAAAGAGGGTAAAACAACTGACCATGTTCAAATGGGCTTTGACATCTTTGTTTACAGTTTCATTCTCATATATTTATTTGCTGTAACATGGCCCTCACTTAAAAAAAGATGTGACTTTTAAACATGCTTAACTGATTAACTAGGGAGGTGAAATATTTTTACTACTCATGTTTGACTTACATTTGACTTACATTACTAGGTGTCAAGTCAAGTCAAGTCAATTTTATTTATATAGCACCAGTTCACAACAGAAGTTATCTCGAGGCACTGTACATATAGAGCAGGTCTAGACCGTACTCTTTATCTTCTAAAATTTACAGAGAGAGACCCAACAAATCCCACCATGAGCAAGCACTAGGAGAATGTGGCAAGGAAAAACTTCCTTTTAAGAGGCAGAAACCTTGAGCAGAACCAGACTCAGGGTAGGCGGCCATCTGCCTCAACTGGTTGGGTTTACTAATTACTAATTATACGTAACAGCAATAGTAAATTGATACAGTACTTATTATAGGCCCACTTCTGTCAAAGTGACCTTTCCAGACCCACATTATGTCTTCTGCATTTAAAGGTGTAGAAATAGAAAACAAGACACTGTGGTTTAACAAGCAGCTAGCCTACAGTTTGGAGGTATTTACTGACTGTCAACAGCTAACTTAATGTAAGTCCAAGGGACTACATGCAGCAGCACTCCCCACTAGATGTCCCATCCTCATGTGATTCCTCAATCTAGGCTTACATTAGCAAGTCAGCTAACTAAAAACACACAACATGTGTCCTTATTTAGTTGAGAGTCTCCTCTCAGCCTGCTCCTCAACAAGAGCTGCTGCTCACTGCCCTCCATGAGTCTGGTTCTGCTTGAGGTTTCTGCCTCTTAAAAGGAAGTTTTTCCTTGCCACTGTCGCCTAGTGCTGCTCATAGTGGGAACTGTTGAGTGTCTCTTTGTAAATATTATAACATATAGAGTACTGTCTAGACCTGCTCTATATGAAAACTGCCTTGAGATAACTTCTGTTGTAATTTGGTGCTATATAAATAAAATTGAATTGAATTGAATTGAATCAAATCAAATCAAATCAAATCAAATCAAATCAAATCAAATCAAATCAAATCAAATCAAATCGAATTGCACTCTTTGCCGCTGTTAAAGATTCCCACTTCACACCAGTGTGAGTACGGGTTGAGGTTGCAGGTCATGGTGAACACAGCAGCATTTTCTCAGTGGTTTAGATATGTTGATATATAGATATGTTTTGATTGTTGAATGGTTTCGGTAGCAGAAAGTATGCAGGAATAGTTAGTTATAACCAAAAAAGGGGGCAGAAGCAGAATAAAAACAACTAAATGCAGAAACAAATGTTGGAAGCTAAGGTGTAAAACTGGAGCTGGAAGCATTAGATGAGGAAGCATAGAGTCACTTGAATAGATCAAGTGAAAACTGTCTTGGAAGTTTTACTTAGAAAATCTGTGTACTTGACAGAAAAGTAAGTCAAGAGTTTGACACCACAGACATCAGAGAAGTCCCTAATCAGCTGATCATATTCCCCATTCCCCTACATAGAGGAAATTATAGTAATAAATGTACTGTTGAACATTGAGAACAGCAAATCACAATGACATTTCAGCCTTTTGACAAAAAGAAAGCAAAAGTATAATGTGGGTATGTGGTTTTACACTTGTGAACTGCTAAAATAATTTAAAGGTTTTTACTAAGTCATTGTTGGTATTAAAATTACTTTATGGTTAGTAGCCTGAAAAAACATAAAAATAGTGGCTAGATGATTTCCATGTTGGAGGTTTAAGACATTGGAAATGTTTGATTGTAGTGCTGTTGAAATATGTTTTATTGAAATGAGTTTCTAAAATTTTGTATAACCTATGTGGGTCAAATAAGGATAGACTAAATATAGAAACAACACAATACAGTTAAACAGTAGTACAAATAGATTAACTGCAGAGCTGTTGTATCAGACTGCATTTTCTTTGGCTTGACGTACCTTCTGGGTGGAAAAAAGGTGTAAACTTGAACTCTGGACATTTTCTGAACACTGAAAAATGGCAATGTCCATTGCAAGAGGATAACTATAGTAGGAAAGCATGCATTCAAACAGGCTCAGTCCCTGCTTATGCATGTTTACAACTGGGTTAACACTATGGTTCGACCCTACCCTCAAAAGTACACTAAGCACACTACTGCTGAAACAGCCAAACAGACAATACCACCAGGTTGCCCAGCCAAAATTACAATTAGAAGTAATCTAATTAGAAGAAATCTCTGGCCATTGAAACTGCCAAGTTCAGTGACTTTACAGGCTTCCTGCTTATTCCTCACCTCTGAAGCGCTGAGGACCATTGATGCCACTTATCCATAGTTGACACTGACCAGGGCCCTGATTCCCTAAAGCATAAGGCTAAGTCTTGAGGCTTAGATGATCTTAGTCTTATCATAATGACCCTTTTAGAAACAAGGCTTGGCTTGCCTTTGTGTTTTTAGACCTTTCTATATTCAGTCTATGGGTTCAGCGCACTCTTCAAGGGAGGACAGAGTTCAAAGTTAAACTAGGCTGAAGTGCATTGGTGCTGTTGTGTTGTGTCTGAAATCTAAGATAGACTTCATAAATTACAGTCTGGATGCAGAGAGAGATGTGTGATAGATGTAGGTTACTTAATGGTGGAAGGCTTTCTAGTTCCACAAAATAAGTTTTAAGAATGGGATTTAAAATGGTATGACGCTGTGATCTATGGTATTGAAATTATGTCCAGAAGTATTATACTATTGAACCCTCTGAAAACTGTGGCTATTGTTCCCCAAGACAGTTACTCAGAATGGTAAACCAGACTTACTTTCTAATGTCTAGCTCTTCATATAGAACTCGAAATTTACAACAATTTTTTTCTCACTAATGTTGTGAGTGTCCTGATGTTCTCACACTGAACTACTTATGTGGGGTTCAATGCATTTGAGGTTGGTGGCTTACTGAATAATTTTCATAAATGCACTGTTTGAGTTTAAATTCAATGAACTTATTCAATTTGGAAAACGTTGTACATCTGGATGCCCAGAAATGTGAAAGATGCTAACATGTCACTCTTTTGGGTTGGAAAAACTCAAGTTGTTGCCCAGGTATCATCATATTGAATGCAATCTATGCTGTATAACACATAAATCATGCTGTAAAAATCACATCAGACCCGTAAAATGTTTCAGGCTTACGGAAATCATGGTGATGAAAATTTGGAATTTCTTCCTAACTCACTCATATTAATTCTGTGTAATATGGAAATTTAGGGTATTGCAAATCACCCATCATTTGCGGAGATGTTTACGTAAACAAATATTTGGAAAAAGCCCAATTCACGGAAAGAAAAGAATGGCTGATTGATCAACCAAGCGTATCTTGGTCCAAAAACAACGTCCATTTTGTTATTCAAGAATGACAGTCTCCATTGTGGTATCATTTTGTTTCATTTTATTTAATTGTTATTTCGAGGTATTCATTAATAGTGTGCATGCAATAAGGCAGCAGCTATGTATTTAAAGCAAATGCGCTTTTATTCTGAAAACATCGTTTCCTCCGGCCAGAGTGAAAACGATATTTCCGGTTTGTGAGAAAGGCGGATCAAGCGGCCCTACAGCGGGAACAAAGGACGGTTGGGTTAGTATGTTTACATGTTTCCAGGAAATATAACATTTTTATCATTTTGTAACTTCAGTATAAAAACGTTTAGAATACATTTGGTTTGCCCTCTATTGGTCAGCTAATAACGATAGCTAAATACCCCATTGTGAGGAGCTAGCGGGAGCTGGTATTGTCCATTACTCTAGTTTAACAGCGAGGTTTCTTCAGTCATCCTGCATACGTTGCACACTTAATTGTAATTCGGACTGTATAAACGCGCATTTTGTGTGCGCACGCTTCTTTGGCTTTAAAATCATCCCAAATCCATAGATGAGATATCAGCTTCAACATTGTTATCGAGCACACGATCTCTTTGTGTTAGCAGGTTTGGGTAGAAGGCCAGGCCGGGTATGCTAGCTCATTAGGCCCCGTCAGCCATTGTTATCATTAATGGTTAATAGCGGTAGTCGGACATTTATCGGTTTAATTTTACACCCAAACTGTAATAGTCTATTGATTGTAGTTGAGCTAATTGTGCGGCTGTTTTTTCCCCTATGTTTTCTTGTTCAGGTTTACCAATATGTGAATAGCCTGTTACCCGTCTGCAGCCACGATGTCAAGTAAGTAAGCTTACAGTTTAATAATAGTGACGGGAATTCACCTATTTAATGACTCAATTGTGTTGTTACCATTACTAGTCCAGAGGTCATATTTAATAGTTTTCGCAAAGAGCCACTTGTGAATAAAAGTGTTTCCTCTGCTTTCATTCATAGCCCTAATCCTGAAAGGGGCCAGAATCCGAGTTCAGGCTAGACAGTTTTCATGGCCAATATGGCCGTCAATATTCCAGTTTCCCGGCCATGCAGAACAACTACCGGACACAATGTTTTAAATGGCCACATAAACATTTAGACAACAATAAAATACAAACGCTGTAATCCAACAAGTATATTTTATTAAAAGTAGCCGCACGACTTAACTCTAAGGATGCCTTCTTCGATATGTCGGGGTCGTCCTACATGCTAATTCGCGGAGCCTAGTCACATGACCAAACACTTCGCGAGTCTCACAGACTGTCCGACATCACTCACTCATTCACCACCCCATACTCGGTACATAGGAAATTCAATGTAGAGGACTATATAGTGGGCTCATCGGTTAAGTGTTGAATCACTTCCGGAAACTTCTCGGGTTGTTTTCACTGCGCCATTAATGACATATATTACAATAATTAAAACACCGATCCATAATAAATATTTTCACCTTCCTTATGACATCAAATGTGAGATTTATGATAAATATATAGCTTTTTTATTCTTACATTCTATTTGTTTTACTGTATTTGATTTGATTTTTTATTTTCTAATCTCTTAACTCCTTAATAACTAGATTTAATTGTACTTGAATGTCCATTTATGTTTTTCTTTCACACTTTGTCTCAATACTTTTCAAGTTTTACGTAAAAAGTTATTTGAATTGCCTTGCTGTTGTGGCCGTTTGACTCGCTCTTCTGCCGTCCGCTCTCACAGCGCAATCGCAATGCATGATGGTGTAAAAGCCAGTCTTTTACACTATATAGTGCACTATATTGTCAGTAGGGAGTGATTTCCAACACAGCCACACTGTCGAAACAGTGAAGACGACACCAAACTTTTACATAATATAAGTTTATATTTAAAAAGGATAACTCTTGTAATTTGAAGCTAGGCCTGAGGAAGCCTTCCAACCTCAAATATGCTTGGACATTATAACAAAAGAAGAGTGGTCCGAAATCAGAACAGAAATAGTTATTTTTTTGCCATTTCTATCTCTAGCACAGTGCCTCATTGTCTTGTCATATACTTATGCCATTTTCAACTAGAAGAAACCGACTGGTCAAATTAAAATTCACTGATACATGGAGTGGCACAGCATAGTAGTGCAGTGGTTAGCACTGTCACCTAACAGCAAGAAGGTTCTGGGTTTGAGCCCCCGTTTGCCTTGGACTTTTCTGTGTGAGTTTTGTATGTTCTACCTGTGCCTGTGTGGGTTCTCTCCATATACTCCAGCTTCCTCCCACAGGATGGTTGTTTATCCCCTTGACCTTTAATGGATAAGTGGTATAGATAATGAATAATACAAAAATTCACATAAAGCAAACTTGGCATGGGTATGAATAATTTAGGTCTTAACTGTGTGTGTGTTACATTCACAACATATAACATATTTCTACATATGTTTATTTATATATTTATACATATGTTTATTTGTCAAAACACATTAGGTAGAACAAACAAAATACTATATTCCTGATGATCTTCACCCAGTTACACTCCAGTCTAGTGCTCCTGCAGAACAGGAATCTTTGATTACTTTAATGGTCTATAGGAAGACTCCTCCTGCCCCTTTGAATGTCATCTGTGATGTGAAAACATCTGATGTTCATACAGTCGAAGACATTCCAAGTGTGCTTCCTGGTTATTCTAGCAAACTGCTGTCTGTCCCTGCTGCCTAGTTCCTTACAGCTCTGTTTGAAGAAGTGTTGGTAACACCAGATGTCAGAAGTCATGCCAGTGTTTTTTTCCCCACATGTAGTTTATGCAGAACCATATGGAATAGACAAGGCATGCACTGCATATTTGTGCGTTGTGCTGCACCTTTCCTATCAGTACATTCAGGTATGAAGTTCGGTCATTTAGAGAAGACTCATTTTAGCAGTTGTTTTTTTTCTCCTTTTTTTTTCCCCCAATTCAATTGCGATTCATATTCCATTTGGTTTAGGCAAGGTGTGGCACCTGGTTCGAGCATGCAGAAGACCAGCGCTGCTGGGAGACAGTTACCTGCTCTAGTCACACAAAGGTTCACCTGGACATTACATAGACTTTATGCTAGGGAGCTGGCAGGGTCTGACTGGTTCAAGTGACTTGACGTTTGTGCTCACATGTACAGCTTTGCCGGGTGATGTCTAGAAAAATTCAGGTTTGCAGTGCACCCTTGTACTAGTATCATTGATGTAGTATCACCAGTATCATTGATGTTTAAGAGGCAGGCCCAGTGTTCACTGTATAGCGGATTTATGAAGCAAAAATAAACAACTATTATTTGACAAAAAGAAGAAGAAGAAAGAAAGTATATAAACTATATGCATCAGGTTGATGTAATAGCTGACTAACATTACTGCTTTTCCTCTCTTGCACAGAACGGCCATCCTATGCCCCTCCACCTCCCCCTGCCCCAACAACAGTAAGTGTACAACTCTCAGTTTCAGTCTTAGGATTTACTCTTTAATGGTCAAGGGCCACGTCTGTTCACTGTTAGTACATGTTGGTACTTCTTTTGGTTCCTTTTTATCTTTCCTTCATGCAGTCTTACTCCCTCCTCATCAACTTTTTACATTGATGAATTTAATTTCTTTTCTGTTTTAACACACGGAAATTGCTACCAATCTTCTTCAGCCCCCCATCATCACTCTCACTCTATCTAGCCTTTTTCTGTCATACCACCACTTATTTAAGGTCTTGTACAGAACTTGTCAGTTTGCCTCTGGCTTTGTTAAAGCATTATTGCTTCTTTGAAATCTTTGAAGTCTCATTTAAAGCTTGAACTTAGTTTGTAGACATACATTCATGTTTAGTTACTTTTCATTTCCTAACATTCAGCAGCAGAGCACAACATTGTGTAAAGTTAGAGTGCAGTGGTACAGTCACATGGTTAAATAAATGCAACGTGTTTAAAAAGATCATTTGAGCTTGTTGCATGGTCTTAGCTTACATGCAACATCGACTTGTTGTGCACTCATTCTGAATGTTGGCTTGACGCACTGTTGCCTTTTTTTGCCTTGCATGGTGACGTCATTGAAAACAAACAAGCAAAAAAATTTACATATATTTTCATGTTTTCCCTCCCTTTTCACTTGTTTATGTTTATCCCTCTTCCTTGTTTGTGAGCCATTTCTCATTCGTGTTTTGTCTCATTTGTCTTCCATCAGCAAATGCCTTCCACCCCTGGGTTTGTGGGCTACAACCCTTACAGCCATCTGGCCTACAACAACCTCCGGCTGGGAGGGAGCTCCGGAGGCTCCAGCAGGGGTAATGATTGATGGAGGGAGGGAAATGGTATGGGTTTAGGAAAAGGGTATGGGGCTTAGGATAAGAGGAAGGGGGAAGTAAGAAAATATAATGGAAAAAATTCACAGTTGTAAGAAAAAGTGGGTTTTCAGGTTTGAGTTAAAAAATCAGGAGGATATTTGGGGATATAGAGCTTCACTTGGCTGCATTAATTCAAGTACTAGATAAGAAAAAGGACTTCTTGTGTCCAGTTTCATACTTGGAGCTCCATAGTGTCTTTTTAAAACAGCTACTGCTATAATTAGACCTAATTACACCAAGTTTTATAGTGAAATGCACCACAATTAGGCTCTCAGTAGGCATGGGCCAGTCACTGGTTTCAAGGTATATTGTGGTTTGGAAAAGTCATGGTTTAAAAACAACTAATATTTTCCGTCATACCGCTCCTGCGGTACAAGCCGGCCCCCATTAAAATGACTGGTCTAAAACAGAAAGTGCAAGCATGCCTCAGGTCTGAAACAAATATGTATGTAGTATGATGAATGGAATTTTGTACTAAAAAGACAGATTTGATTTGTCTAATTCAGACTGCTGCTGCCCCATATTAGCTTCAGCTAACAGTTGGAGCACTTGCACTCTACTGCTTTAAGAGAGAATCTCTTAATGACCCGTATAAGTAGGAATCTGTTCTTTAGTGATAGGTTTAAATGAATAATCCCTTTTTTGCTTTCGGCCAGCCTACTTTTGATCAGTGTAGTGGATATGATTTTCCGACTGTTTAAGGCTCTTTAGATGCTGTGGAAATGCAAGCAGAAATGCACAAAAGCAAGCATGATTTAGTGTATCTCAGGTCCTAGGCCACAAAACTTGCATGACTGTTGTCTTCCTGCCTGGCAGTTAGTCAACCCTCTAAACAGATGACACATTTTCCCCTTTGTAGTGGTTTCATTCCTTTTGGCAGTCTCTAAAAATACTTCCAGCTAGGGCTGGGTGATATAGCCAAAATATTGTCATGATATATGTATTTTTCCACATTTATCAATATCAATTATTATCACAGTTTACATTTAATACTATTACTTGAGTATGAAAATACATTCAGTGTTTGTTAGACCTTAAGACCTTAAAATATGCACAAGGTGTTGTGGTGACTACCACTGAATGTAAACATTGCTTGTTTTCAGAAAACCTCACAGGTATCCCACCTACATCACAAAGTTTGTCATGATTCTAAACAATCATACATGTTTTAATCAATAAGTGGACATGCTACAGGCCTTTTCATATACACCGCGTGAATATAGAATGTGAAAGTGCAAAATACTTGTCTGCGAACATACAGAAGCTAAATCTCCGCCACAGCCGGTTGTGGACATATTTTTAGGATGTTGGTGGGACAGTTTCAGGTCCTGTGTAGGATGCAACTGTTGCATTTTGGGAGGCAGACAACCAACTACTGGGATCCTTTGACCCAGAGCAGCTCCTGGCAGTCTCTGTAATTGTGATGCCTTTATTTGCTGTGTGAAAGCTCAGAAAAATCATCTTCCTTTAGAAAAAAAAAATAAAAAAATAGCTTTTATCTTTGTGTTCTGTGTGAAGGTACTCATAACAAAAACAACAATTTGAAAAAAAAATTGACATGCAAATTAATTGCACGAAAAGAAAAACGCAGTGAAATAAGCCTTGTAGAAGCCCCCTTTTCACCAAATTTACCTTTTATGTCTTATGCTATAAAATATGAAATTGTGCTCCCTGCTTCTTTTTGAGCTCTTATCACATGGAGTGAAGGGCAGACACAAGTCACTGCTGCTCAGGTTTGACTGTCAAACTACCACAAGAGACTTGTTTGCAAGCTTACCTGAAAGTGGTAACAGTTTGGGACCGCAAACCTTCTGTATACAGTGATGGCAAGATGATAATGCTACCTTTTCAAATGGTGGAACATGTTTGGCATATATCACATCTTTGCTGTACAGGTCGCCAGCATATTTTGCAGCAGATACTGCCCTGCTGTTTATCCAGCTTTAGAAATCTGAACCATTTCCAGATGTTGTGACCTCTCTTTGCCAATTTCCTCATTTTGTGTGGATGTTTGACTCTCCCCATGGTCACTCACCTTTACATTTCCAAGAACGTATGTGTGTGATGTTTTTTTTTTTGTTTTTTTTCCTGTAATTGTCAAGATCATTTTATTGCCCAGCTCTATTTCAAGCCACGCAAGTATTGGCTGCTAAACTACAATTATCTGTACATGCATATCAATGGATTGATATGCATCAATAATGTTTTTAACTTCTTGTAAGAAATACATTTATGGCCACTTAAATTGTATGAATTGTCGTGTTTACATGTACATGATGATCAGACCACAGTCAGTAGACATTTGATGGCAGTTGATTTTCTCCAGCTGGTAGGGCTGGGTACCGAACTTCGGTTCTTTTATGGCACAGACCGAAATGCTTCGATACTACCCAGTATAGAAACATGCCTTGTTTTTTGGTGCCACATTTCGATACCAAGGAGTAAATCACATAATCAAGATCTGATAATGCTGCCGGTGATTGGCTGTAATGTTACACGCAGTAGAGGCATGCAGGAAAAATACTTACACGTGAACCCCGTCTGTAGGCGTAACCATGTATCTGTGTTGTGAACTACAGTGTGTGTGTTTCGAAGCAGTTAAAAAATGTGGCTGAGGTCAAGAGAGCGTCTCCATTTTAGCAAGATTGATGCCAATCAATGCACGATGCAATATTTGCAAAAGCACATCGTTGCTAAGGCCGGCAACACGACCAATTTGATGAAGTGTGAATTGATGAATCAATTTAAAGAAAGTTGCTCTGTGTTCAACTGCACGAAGATTTAAAGGTCCTTAGTCTGCAGCAGTGAGCATTAGACACTGACTTGTCACTTGTTCTTTTGCACTCACAGTTCTTTTGCACTGGAAATTATTTGTTGTATATTTTTTATGTTAGAAAACTGCTTTGATTGGAAAAATGCCAAAGCTGAAAAATATAACTCAAGATTTGTGCCATAATATGTAATGTTAATTTCTTAGAATTGGTATCGAAAAAAGTATCGCTCAGGAACTGGTATCGAAGTCAAGATATCTGTATTGGTACCGGTATATCAAAAATTTTTGAACGATACCCAGCCCTATTATCTAAACCTCATTTGTTTGTTTCCCTTTTACCTACAGCCCTCTTATATTTTCACTTATACTTTCTCCCCCTCTTTGTTCCCCTTTTCTCTCGCCCTCTTTTTCTCTACTCCTACAGAACTCCTCAGGCATCACTGTCCCAAAGCCTCCCAAACCTCCAGACAAGCCACTGATGCCTTACATGCGGTACAGCCGGAAGGTAAGCAGGAAGGTAAGACACCCATCCATGGTGTCTGCTTTTACTGCTTGTCCTCCCATCCCCTGAAAAGGTGCAGCGGTTTGAGGGTGGGAGACAGCCAAGCCATGACGCCTCACCGCCACCTCAACCATCTAGTGGAGACTTTACACTCTGTTATCCTGTTAGCTTACAGTAGCCTCTTGCGTTTGTCAGGGCTAAAGAGAAATAACAAGCATGCACACGCATGATCTGCTCCTGCCCCTTTATTTTCCTCCTTGAATGGCCCTGCCTTACCTGCTTCTCTAGTTTGCAGCTGTAATTCTGCTTAAAGACAATCTACTCTAAATATTCAAATTGACATAAAATTAGCAAATCTGTCTTTTGAAATGTTTCATTACATTCCATCCTGCCTTTTTGCAACACTTAATGCTTCATTTTTATGCCAATTAATAATTCTTTCCAGTAGATGCATCATATTCTTTTTTCTTTCCTTTGCACTTTTTCCTCCTTTATTTCCTTCACTATCTTGTAGTAACCTTATTTGCAATTAACCACAGTTGAATTGTAATGACCATATATTATGTTTGTGTGTGTTTGTGTGCTTGTGGGCAATGCTTCTGCTTGTGTATGTTTGTGTCTTGCATTTGCATGCATGTTCTAGGTATGGGACCAAGTAAAGGCATCCAACCCAGACCTGAAGCTGTGGGAGATTGGAAAGATAATTGGAGGGATGTGGCGGGACCTGACTGATGAAGAGAAACAGGACTACCTGAATGAGTATGAAGCTGAGAAGGTGAGTGACCAGAATTATACTAATCCCTGCTGGGATGCAGATCTGTACTGAACAGGATTTAGATTTTATGTACAGTTTGCACTGTTCTGTTGTCCGTAAGTCTTAAATATCAAATGGTGGATTTTGGGGATCTATTGGCAGAAATTTCCACCAAGTCTTTAAAGGTCTAAAATTGAAAAATCTCAATTTTCTTAAAAACTTTAAGATTTTACATACTAGGTCTTAATCAGCTTACATTTAGGTCTTAAATGTGAACATGTAGTTAATGCTACTTCCATCATTGTTTATTTTTATTTATTTATTTATTTTTTCAGACAAATGTTTTGGCAGCATGAAATTAAAGTTTGGCTGAAACCAGTTAAAAACATGCATATGAAGCCCACTGCACATTGTGCAAGAGGACACTGAAGTTGTGCATAAAAGGTGTAAAGGCACTGGAGTCGCATGTGAAATCAGAAAAAGATAAAACTTAGGGCTGCACGATTAATCATATTAAAATTGCGTTCTCGATTCAGAACTCTATGCGATCTCATTTCTAAATGATGACGATTCTGCTGCGTTTTCATCAGGGACACCCGCTGCATCAAAATGGACGCTCCTGTTGTGCTGTCCAGTGCTCTGTGTGTGTGAATTCTGAGGAAGCTAAAAAAAAAAGTGTAACGAGTTGTCCACTGACATTCTGTGAGTCAGATCAGGGTACTCCTGACTAATGTATCAAACAGTCGATATTTAGGGGTCAGCCTTAGAACCTTACACAGTTTATTACCATACCTGACAAGCTCCCATAGACACAAGGAAATTTTGTTGATATAGCGCTGAATCACAACAGAAGTTATCTCAAGGCACTTCTCATACAGGGCAGGTCTAGGCCTTACTTTTCAAAATATGGCCTGTCCTATGTTAGGCACTATTATATCTTCTGTTCCTAAAGAACAATTACTTGTGTATCGGGTAAATTAGTGCAAAAAACATGTTGAAAAAAAATCATGAGAGAGAATCATGATCTCAATTCTGAGAAAAAAATTTTGATTCTCACTTTTTTTTCCAGAATCGTGCAGCCCTAATAAAACTGCAGCTAAAAGTCTCCAGAAAACACAGGCCTTTATCCATTATTGTAAAGTAATCCCAGAACTCAGCGTGACCCAGTCTGCACAACCATAGTGTGGACCTCTGGATTTTACACACGATATCTAAATACCAGTCATATACAAATGAAAATGTAGGCAAACTGTTCCAAACTATGTTTTTTTGTTTTTAGCCTTCTTGGGCAAGTCTCTCTAGGTTTTCACACCTGACTTTTGTATGGGCAGTTTATCATTTACCCGATTCCTGCTGGCATATCCTCATATCCTCAAGCTCCATCAGATTGGATGGGAAGCACCAGTGAACTGCAGGAGAGCAGCTAGTGCTTTGGCCAGGACTAGCATCTTCACTACTGTCGACAGATTGCGTGCATTTAAAAAGAGAAATGCTGATATTTTGACTTTAAGACATGTGAGGTCATCTGTCCTTCTTTATATTGAGATGTATAGCACTTGTATGAGTTTTTATTGAGCTTAACGTAAGGAGTTGCTTTCCTCTGTTCCTCGTGTGTATGTGTGAGTGAGAGGGAGAGAGATGCATGATAACACAAACTCTGACTGATGTGACTGGTGTGGTGATAAATGGGTACACTTTTTCAATAAGGTTTTGGTATCTTCTTTGATTCTACTTGAGTTGCAGGCCTAAACTTAACTTTATCTGAAAGGTTTCATTCAAACAGCAATCTTAAGAAAACTGCAGTGTAATTTTCCTTTAGAAATGCAACATAAATCATTAAGTAGATTTTAATAGATAAAAGATATATATAAGTTCATATTAAAAATATGTTCATCTATTGAATACATGTTTACCTGTTACCTATAATTAATTAATTGAGAGATTTTTCTTGTGTGTTACATTAGAGATATTGCTTTTATCGTTCAACCTCTAGAATGAATTTATCTTGGCTTGTTATAAATCCTCAACAGTCTAGTCAAAATAACGCAGTTATCCTTGTATGAAGAACACATGCTTGATGGACAGGTGGGTTAATATAGAGCCCCACTCACCACCCCCTGGAGGAAAAAAGGTGGTGGGGGGGGGTCAGGGTTTGATGGTCAAAATTTAAAGATTTTGCGTAGACTATCTGGATAGTTGTCCTAAGACAATTAACAATAAAATGTACTTATGATTAATAACAAATCACATAAAGGATCATTAGAAGAGCAGACAGGTAGTGGTATCATCTTGCTCAGCCTTTTATTTTCTTTTTCTCTCTTCCCCTCTCAGATTGAGTATAATGACTCTTTGAAGGCCTATCACAACTCCCCAGCCTACCTGGCCTATATCAATGCCAAAAACCGGGCCGAGGCCGCAATGGAGGAGGAGAGCAGGCAGAGGCAGAGTCGTATGGACAAAGGAGAGCCTTACATGAGCATTCAGCCTGCTGAAGACCCTGATGGCAAGTTTTAAATATGGGGGTTCATTTATTGAAGTGTTTCAGTTTAGATATCAGAGATGTTTGATGGATTAAAACATAAATAGAAGCGCTTTTTAAGGCCTTATTTTCTTCAAGCTTCAAGCACAGTTTCAGCCAGATTTTGTAATTATTAGCATTTTTAGCTAGAATCAGAATTAGAATGGTTTGAAAGCAGTTTTACAGTGGACATTTGCAGAACATGTGTAAGTAAACAGTTAACCACCTCCCTCATGATGGTTCATTAAGTCTCTTCTTTATCTTCTGCCCAGACTATGATGATGGTTTTTCAGTGAAGCACACAGCAGCTGCTCGCTTTCAGAGGAACCACCGGCTCATCAGCGACATACTCAGTGAGATTGTGGTGCCTGATGTCCGCTCAGTGGTCACCACAGCACGCATGCAGGTCCTCAAGAGGCAGGTCCAGTCTCTTATGGTGCACCAGGTAGGTTGACAGGACATGTTCTTTCCAGGCCCAGAGAATATGTGAATATGTGTGGGCTCAGTAGCCATTTGTTCTTCAGAAAACGCTTGATCCTTTGGAAAATGTTGATGTCAGTTACTATTGAACCTTATAGAGACACACTGTGTGCTTCACCCTCTGTCTTTTGTTGATGTCAGAGGAAGCTGGAAGCAGAACTTCTGCAGATCGAGGATCGCCACCAAGACAAGAAAAGACGCTTTCTGGAGACCACTGACTCATTCAACACTGAGCTCAAGCGGGTACAGCAGTACTTATTTACATAGAGACAGCTGAGTGTGTAGTGTGGATGAGGTTTTACTCCAGATTGCTGAACATTCATTTTGAATAACATGCAATCAGACTGAATTTATTGAAGTTTATTTATGACCCTGTCAGTGCCGAATCTGTACCTGGAAGCACGATCCGCACGCTGAATTTGGCGCATGTGCAGAATTGAACCTGTTTTATGACACTACTCAATCCATTCTACACATGTGCAGACGTACGTTTTAAATAGCCATAATAGCCTAAATTTAAACAATAAAGCACAAACGTTCTGATCTAATAAATGAAATTTCTTTTAAGTAGTCAGCATGACTGAACTCCTTGAAAGATGTCTGCTTAGACATGTCGGAGTCATGCTAAATGTTAATATGAGAGTCTAGCCAATTCACTTGACCAAACACTCTGAACGAAACAGCGGAAACAGGGTTCCCGTGGATTCTTAAAAAGTCTTAAAAGACTAAATTCATTAATCTGAAAATAAGGCCTTAAAAAATCTTAAATCAATCTTACAAACGTCTTAAAAATTCATGGGAGGTCGGTTTATATTTATTTATTTTTGACACTGCAGTTTTCAAAATAAAATGTAACGTATTAAAAATAAAATAAAGCGTTATTGCTCTTTAGTCTGATTATTTATTCTGACTTATTGTGAATATGTGATGCAGAAAAAAAGTTACAGACATTTCAGACAAAACCAGAGTAATGGTTTTGGGTTTTAATAATTGCTAGGGACAAAAGTCTTGGAATCGTTGCAGTATAGATCAAGAGCAGTGTACACCGCAAACAGCTGCTGCAGCGTAAACGAACGTCCACGTCCGCAATTGGCAGAGGTATATTTAGAATTATAATGGTCTAAAGTATGGTCTAAAGTCTTTACAGAGGTCACATACACATATACACTACTCACAATAAGTTAGGGATATTGTGAGAGACTCAGTGGATCAGTGGACTCATGGTCATACATACACTTCAGAGATTTTTGGGATAGGGAGGCAATTGTATTGGGGTGATAGACACACCTCATTTTGTGTTTTCCACGTAATGGTCTCACTGTGTACAGTGTGCTTTACATATTGGGGCACTCATGTAAATAACAATATCCCTAACTTATTGTGAGTAGTGTATTTATGTGCAAAACAGAACTTGTGTCTGCCATCAAGTGTTTGGTTCATATGTGTGGTACAAATTGGGCAGGAATAAGTTGTTTCTGCTTGCGTAGTTTTGCGCATGTGCAGAATAGATTGTGCTTCCAGGTACAGATCGGGCACTGACAGACCCTGATCACAAAGGAAGAGCATTACTTTGTAGAGACTCATGTAGAGTACACTGAAATCTAGAATGTTCTAGTCCTTCATACGGGTCATACTGTTTTTGTTAGTATAGACGTGAAGTAGGTCTTAAAGGTCCGATATGTGTTGTTTTTGTAAATGGAGAACTGAATTTTGTTGAAGTCAGTGTTCATGTGTATCTCCAGCTGTGCAGTCAGAAGGTTGAGGTGGACATGGAGAAGCTTGCAGCAGAGATGGCAGCTGCTGAAGAGGCGGCCCGGCGCCGGGCAGAGGAGCGGGAGCGCGAGGCAGCTGAACAGGCTGAGAAGGCTGCTCAGCAGGCTCAACAACAACAGCAGGAGACTGCTGGAAACAAAAATGCAGAGCAAAGCAGTTCTAATGCTAACAACACAACTATCTCCACTTTAGGGACCAAGGAGGAGGACATGCCCTCACCAATGGTGGCAGGTATGTGTGTGTGAGTGTGAATGTTTTGACTTGATGTTTTAAGTAATTTTTTTTTCTGTGTTCCTTTTTAATTGAAATCTTAAACATTCAAATTTGCAAAGTTGTCTCTTTCTGAACTGTTTTATTCTTTGCTCTGAATATATTTATTGTTTAAGCACTTTACAAGAAAAGTAAAGAAAAGCGCTGTGTAAAAGAATCAATAAAACCTGTATATATATAATCAGTCCTCAAAATTATTCATACCCTTGCTAATTCTTGTGATTTTTTTATTTTTGTAATGAAATGACTGCATTTTTTCAAGTTTGTTTATGAGTTATATGTGACCAACAAGTGAAAGAATGACAACAATACACAATTCAAGAAACTCTTCATTTCAGGGGTATTTTATTCATGGATTCCCAAAAAATACCATGTTCAACATGTCCCAAATGTGTTAATCTTTGTCCGGTAGTTATTTCAAGATGTTACAATGGAATAAATACCTTTAACATTGTTGACCAAATGTTAAACACTGATTGAAAAAAACAAAAAACAAAATAGCATCTTTCCAGAAGAGTTTAAATAGAGGAAAAGTGTTCTGGTCATTCTCAATTTCTGGTCATCATGGTCAAGAAGAAGGAGCTCAGTGAGGACCTACGTCTTGTGCATGCCCACAGTGAAGGAAAGGGTTTCAAAGCAGTATGATGTCCCTGTGGCAACCGTCCAGAGCATAATCAACAAGCACAAGAGGTTCAACACTGTTAAAAACCTCAGCAGGCGTGGCAGGAAGCGTAAGGTGCCTCCCAGACTTGCCAGGAAAATCTGCCGAGAGGTCAACAACAACCCCCAGACCACAACCAAGGCCCTAATTGAAACGCTTGACCAGGCAGGGACAAAGGTGTCACGGTCCACCATCGAGCGAGTCTTGCACAGAGGAGGTCTCCATGGACGTAGGCCTTGGAAGACGCTGCTGCTCAGGAAGAAACGTGGAGGCTCGCCTGGCCTTTGCTAGAGGTCATCTGAAGCAAGATCCCAGCTTTTGGTCAACCATCCTGTGGTCTGATGAGACGAAGTTAGATATTAGTTGTTTGGCCATATGGATGCTGAATATGTCTGGAGGAAGAAAGGAGAAGCATACAAGCCGAAGAACACTGGGCTCTCAGTCAAGTATGGTGGTGGAAACATAATGCTATGGGGATGCTTCTCTTCCAGTGGCACAGGGAACCTCGTCAAGGTCCAAGGAATCATGAGAAAAGGAGGATTACATCAGGATCCTTGATGAAAACGTGAAGGAATCTGCTGAGAAATGTACCAGCAAGACAGTGGTCCTAAACACACTGCCAAGATAGTGAAGAAATGGTCCAAGGACATTGATGTCAACGTCCTAGAATGGCCAAGTCAGAGTCCTGACCTGAATTCCATCGAGAACTTGTGGCATTACTTGAAGGCCAGAGTGATGGCTAGGAAACCGACCAACCTGACCCAGCTTGAGACTTTCGCCAAGGAAGAGTGGCCCAACATCCCACAGGAGATATGCAGGAAGCTTGTGGACACGTACAAGAATCGTCTAGAAGCAGTCCTAAAAAACAAAGGCTATGCTATTGACTATTAAAGAAAGACACTGGACTAGGGTATGAATAATTTTGAACTTGGTGTTTTTTGGGAATCCATGAATAAAATACCCCTGAAGTGAAGTGTTTCTTGAATTGTGTATTGTTGTCATTCTTTCACTTGTTGGTCACTTATAACTCATAAACAAACTTGAAAAAATGCAGTCATTTCATCACAAAAATAAAAAATCTCAAAAATTAGCAAGGGTATGAACAATTTTGAGGACGACTGTATATAAAGAATTATTTGATTAAGTCAAAAATCCACTTCAAAATTTTAATAATGTAGAAATGAAGATGGCAAAACAGCATAAACATTATAAATGCTCACCTTATTGTGTGCTGATTCTAGTAAATACACATATTAATATATTTATGATTGCACTGCAGATTGACATCAATAGAGAATGGAAGTGTGTGCCCACACTTAAGCACATAAAAATTTGTGTAGGAGGTGTATCTAGAGTACCCAGAAATGCAGTGTGCCATGATCTATACATAGAATATTTTTGGTCTTGTTGAAACTTTTCCAGAGGAAAAATGTGAATCTCTCACTCCAGCCAAGGTCACAAGAAACCTGGGTGCTATATATTAAGATGAGCTGTCCTTACAAATGTTCAAACACTTATTTTCTCTTAAGTAAATCTCTGTCTCTATTCTTTATTCTTTCCCCAGATAAAGCAGTGCCTGCAGGGCCCACCTCAGACCCCCATCCTGCTCCACTTCCTCTATCTGATCCTCCCTCTTCTGCCTCTGATAAAGCAACTCCTCCCCCTGAGCCTTCCAGGGAGAGCAGCACTCCTAGCAGCAGCACCCCCAGTGATGATGGTGGCAGCAACAATAGCATGCCTGCTCCACCCTCAGAAAACAATGCTGGAGTAGCAGCTCCAGACCCCCCAGTGACCCAAGAAGCCAACTCTAGTGCAGCTAACCCCAATGTGTCCACAGCACCTCCACCTCCCCCTGCCTCAGAAGAACCAGCCCCCCCTCCACTACCACTACACCCCCCTAGCCAGAGCAGCCAACAGTATGATATGTAATATTGTATTAGATACACAGGGGTAGCTGTAGACGTCCTCACTGTGCTGCTGCTCCCTATTTCTGGATGGAGCAGCAGGTATGGAAGAGGTGGTATTTGTATCATGGCTCTGTCATTAACAGATGTTGAGAATGGTTTAGGGCTTAGTAAGGTCAGTTCATTCTAAACACATATTTCATCCAAGAGTTATCTAGTGTTATCATCATCTAGCTTCATGCATCTAGACCAAACAAGGGGGATTTAGAATTTAACCTACATATGTTTCCTTGAAATTTGTTTCACAATGATGTGAGTGAGTTAAATAAAATGAAGAGTACAGCTGAGTTTGCTCCAGGTGCTGTACAAGTCGTTCTTCTCTTCTGATCATGCCACAGGATGGCTTTTCTTAGTCTAAAATAACCACATCCAGACTTGCAGACTAAAAACGGGATACTAGAGGGCTGTTTAACTGCAAATGGCCAGCAATAACCCCATTGGCTGCTTATTGTCCAAAATCCATATGTTACCTCATGTATTTCCTGATTTAAACAACAGTGCCGAGATAATGGGCAAAAGTCCGAGGTCAAAACCAATTCTGCATAGGGCTGCAACTGACATTTAATTTGATTATTGATTAATCTTCTGATTATTTTTCTTGATCTATAAAATTTGTAAACGTGGAAATATTTTAATTTAAGTTTTCTAGAGTCCAAGGTGACATCTTAGTTATCAGCACACAGTTAAATGTGCCAAAAGTTGGATGAGTATTACTACGGAAGCCCAGCCTTTACATAACGTGATGTTTTGAGCAGTTAAAGCTATGATTCTACATCTCTCATCTTTCTACATCTAATGTCAAGTAGCAATGTGTACATTGTTTTATAGTACTAACTTGTCTATGACACAAATTAAAGGCACCAGGCTGAAGTGACTTCAAGAGTTTGTTGTAAAGAGAAGGCATGGGTGGTTTTTATATGCTCCCATACCTCCCACTGTGTAGACTTAATACTGTTGGATGTGGCTGAAACGTTGTAGTACACATACCTGTATATTTCTCAGTCCTGTGATGTATAAACCTTGAAATCAGCTGTTAATATTTTCTGAAATAAGACCACATCTCCAAACTCAAGGGTTTTATAAAATATTTTATGTTTGACGTGTGACCTTCTGGAAGCTCTGCAAATTTTCTGGTAATAAAGGGCAACATCATATCAAATCCCCACCCCTCCATTTTCCACTTTGATTTGCAAAAAACTAGTTCTACTTTGTGTTTTTGAAATCTAGCTCCAAATTCAGCCTTCATTTGAAACCTGTACTCTTTGAATCAGATGCCATTTCTAACAAGTTTTTCTTTGGCTGGGGATGACACATTGTTGTGAAAGTGATAGTTATATGGTCAGGAATGGGCCATTTTTTAATTAATTGTGGTTCCACATTCTGCATACTATACTAAATACCAACAATCATCCTGTATGCTTTTGAACAATTACTGAAGATTTAGTCAGAGTTGAGGTTGAGGAAAACTCTTAATTAAAATTTAAATATAGGACAAAACCAATGATGTCTCTAAGAAACAGAAAAAATAAATGGACTTGTCTCAGAGGTCTTTTTTTTAAAAATCTGTGGATAATGAAATGACTTACATCGAGTATAAGAAGTTGACATGGATATTTTCCCCCTGTATTTATGTAGAAAGAACAAACACATACTCTTTTATTCACATTTAATCTGTACAAGTTGAGATTTTGTTCCTCCTTTAGACTGCATATTCCCTGTTAACCCACAAGCGTTCAACAAGAGAGATGCACAGATTACCCTCACACAAATGTAACCTCAGCCACTTATGCATTTAAAGGACTATTTTCTTACTTGAACTGTTTTTAGTAATATGCCTGTTTTTTTGCATCTTTTTTTGTACTGTCTAAACTTATCTATCCAAATAAAGGTGATTTCTCAGTCAGTTGTTGGCTGTGTTGAGGATTTTCTGTATGTAGCATTTCTGTTCAGACTATGTTTTCGTATTTGTTCAGCCCTTGGTATTAGTCCACTAAAAACACTTTCTCTGGGAAGTCATGTTTGAATATTGATAAAAATATTATTTCCTAGCTTCACCAAACTTAAGGATAGTTTTAACTGAACCATTAAAAGTTTGTACTGTATGACTATTGATTTTGTGTAAATCCTTACAGATAAGGATGAAATGATTAGCCCCCCTATGAAAATGTAATTGTTTTAAAAGTATTTCCCAAGTGCTGTTAAACAGCTAACACAGCTTTTTCAAACATCCTAGTTTTATTTTGGATGCTTACATTATTTTACTTTGCACACAGAAACAAAATTATTCCACAAAAACCAAAAACTACCAGGGTCAAAATTATTAGCCCCCCGATGCTAGTAGTCAATTCTGTATCCTTTTTGCTGGATAAAGAGCCTGCAGTCGTTAGTTGTAGTTTTCAACAAGTCATGATGTCTGACATGTCTCCTGAGGAATCCCAGCCCATTCTTCTTTGGCAAATCTCTCAAGCTCCTCCAGATTTGATGGCCTTCTGGCATGGACCTTTGTCTTCAGTTCACCCCACAGATTTTCAATGGGATTCAAGTCAGGGCTTTGTGCAGGTCAGTCAGTAACATTCACTTTGGTCTTCTGGAAGTAGCTCTTCACCAGGAACAACATATGTTTTGGGCCGTTGTCGTGTTGGAAGACAAAGCAACGACCCAGACCCAGTTTTGCTGCTGACTGTTTAAGGTTTTCTTTCAAAATCTTCACATACCTTTCTTTCTTCATGATTCCTTCCACCTTGACGAGATTCCCAGTTCCAGACACACGGAAGCATCCCCACAGCATAAAACCTGTCATAAAACCGTGTTTCACGGTTCATGGGGACGGTGTTCTTTGGGTTACACGCCTCTCTCTTCTTTCTCCAAACATAAGCAATGTCCTTATGGCCAGTGAGCTCTAGTTTTGTCTCATCTGACCAAAGGACAGGCTTCCAGGTTATCCTTATAAACGGATTAGATTTTAGTGACCGCAGGTCAAGGTCTTGTGAACACAAAAAAACAGGAATGGCCAGATGGAATTTCACTACATTTGGCACAAACATTCACTTGCACTTTGGTTGTTAAAAGTCAAAGGTCAAGGTTACTGTGACCTCACAAAACACATTTTTGGCCTCATGTACACAATATTTCAGGAATGCCTTGAAGAAATTTCTTTAGATTTTTCACAGTCACACTCAAAGCTGAAATGATTATATTGCAGTGGTTGCTGCATACAATCGTGATGTGGTAATTCTAATTAATTTTGTGCCAATATTTGCGGTCTCAAAGGAGTGGTAGTATTTTTGGGTAATTTTCATTGGATTAAAATGGTATGTGGACTAGCTAGTAGGAACCTGAAAATGTATTTACAAAGTATGGCTATTAAATAATGAGACTAATACTGTAATACAATTTTACTGGACATTTTTCAATGTGTTTCTCCTTCAACATACTCTCCTTCTGCACACCACTTCATTCGGGTCTTCCACTGATCAACGCAGTGCAGTAGGTCTTTGCACAGTTGTCTCAGAACCTCTGTCATTCTTTTCTTAACTTCTGACACCGACTCAAAACGTGTTCCTTTGAGCACAGATTTGATCTTCTGAAGTCAGAAGTTTTGGGACAACTTTGGCGCACACTTTTGTCATGTTCAAATTTCATGTAAAATTTGCCAAACTGTCTCTTTATCAATGGAGACCATTTCTGCTGTCGTTCTTATTCTGAGTTGTTGATCATTTTGAATGACTTGTTCAATTTGTTGAATGTTTTCAGAAGTTTCTGATGTGCATGGACGCCCAGAATGTTCATCTTCTTGGACATTCTCTCTCTCTATATATGTATACATATATATAGTGTTTCTTTTTGCAATGTGGTTGTACACTGCACAATAAGGATCTACCTGAAGCATTAATATGTGCAACATAGAACTTTTATTTCACATTGTTTCATTTATTACACATTATAGAAAAGTGATTGCTATATTCACCCACCAAGTCAGAGTGCAGCAGGCAGTGGGCTGACAGCTGACTGTTCCCAGCTGAGGCGAAATTCTCAAACCAAAGAGGAGGCGGCAAAACCCTTGTGAGGCACCTGGATTTGTCAGGGTGTCAGCTCTGAGCCAGGGCTTTTTATTTTGTAGTTCAGTTGTGTTTGTATTATTTCCTGTTTTATTTTGAAATCACTGACCTCCCTCTTGTTTCAGGTGTCTTGTCTTCTCCTTCCTTCTGTGCTCCCTCCTCCTGGTGATTAACTACCCCGCCCTAATGTGATTGACCTGTGTCTCATTGTCTGCCCTGCTCCTGTGTATTTAGTGTCTGTGTCTCCCTGCACTCCCTGCCAGTTCGTCTTGTGCCTCTGCCAGACCTACCAGCCTTTCAGTAAAGAACCTGTTCTCTCGCAGCCTTAGTTTTTTTACCCTTGCCTGTATTTTTGACCTTGCCTCAGCTTAGTCCTTTTGTACCGTTGCCTTCTCTTTCTGCCTACCTGTGTACCGACCCCGCTCGAATAAAGGATCTTGGTTTTTTGTAAACTCTGCCTCTGCCTCCTGTCTGCGCCTGTGTCCACACTGCAACCCCTTGACAATATATATATTATTTTATACTGGGATTAGACTCCTGTATGAAGGCAGACACAGAAACACTCTTAGAATCGGTTTGTATGCTGCACGTCTCGTAATACTACAAAAATGGTCAGAGGAAGAGCCTCCTGATGTTTCAACATGGTATGAAAAAGTTATGTCTATTTTGCCACTGGAAAGACTATCATATGTATTAAGAGGCACTCTTGATGAGTTTGTAAGGGACTGGTCCGCACAACCAATATATCTTAAAGCCCCCGCCCTCCAATGAAAAGCAAAGAAAAAAATTAAAAAATTATGGCATAATTTACGTTCGCGTTTCTTTCCGCACTTCCTTTTTCTCGTGCGTCTCCGCGTACGCGTCCGCACACCAACGGTGGCTTTCCTGGCAGAGAGGCTAGACCTCCTCCGGCATCCGTTTAACTATAGAAGCGTAATATAGAGTGTATATAAAGTGTACGATTATAAGTATACAACTCTACTACCTCTTTACAAAAAAGAATTATCAGGCTTTTAGTAGTCATATTAAACATGCAGCGTTGAGTTGTGGTGTTATTTTCTATGTAGCTACAATGTGACATACATATAGGTATACATATAGGTTTGGCACAAATGTAGTCTAATTCAAGTAGTCTCTGGGTGACACCTGGTTGGCTTACTCCTTGTGTAGATTAGATGAATGGATGAACTGGGCTTCACTTCAGTTGACATGCGCGTCATTGGCGCCCCCGACGGTGGGGAGAGAGTCTCATCGGAGCGCAACAGCGGTCGGTGTCGGTGCGGGTAACCTGTTCACCATGATCCACCGACACTACGTGCTCAGCTTCCTCCCCGTCGCGCTTGTCCAGCTGTGTCTGTTGCTGCTGCTGCCGCCGCATGGTCCGGGTTCCATCGCGGAGCGCGCGGTAGCGGCGGAATACTCCTCCAAAACCGACTTGGACTACGAATTCGGGGACTACCGGGGGAAGTGGTGCATCGACGACCACGGCTTTGTCTACGGCATTGGAGAAGTTTATTTCCCGAGCCCTACGGCATGTCCGTGCACGTGCACCGTAGACGGCCCCGTGTGCGTCCGACCCAAGTGTCCGCGTATCCACCCCAGGTGCACGCGGATCCGGTATAAGGCATGCTGTCCGGTATGCGAGGCTATGGCCAGAGTCTGTGTCTACGGGGGCAAAACTTATCGGCTCTTAGAGGAATTCAGGGTGAGAAAGATCCAACCACCCAGCACCATCACACCCTGTCCCAATCACAAGTTCACAAGCTTCTTAATACAGCTCAGAGCACGAGCTGTTCGGGGAACGTGCGTCATTGGAGATTTACGCACATCACCCATCTATGATTTTCCTTGTATAGGCGATATTCATTTAACACCCTGTAGCTTAATGGTATTTTCTTTCGTATTTCTTTTGGCTGCATGACAAAGTATTTCAGGTGCCTTGATGACGATGCTGTACACCAAATTTGATATTCTACTGTATTCATGTAAAATTATCATTATTGTTCATATAGACGATGGAACATAGAAGATATTTGCATATTTGCTGGATTTTTTTCCTTCTTCTCCCACTGTGTGTATTGTGTATGAACCCCGCTGCCATCAAGTCCAGTGCGGACAGCAGACTGCACATGGCACTAAATTGGTGGGTGTCCACAAGTTTCTGGTATTTTGTTTCTTCTTTTATGAAGACATATGGATCATATATGCAAAATATCAAATAAAGACAGAGCTCCTAAAGCTACATTATAACAGGGGACTTCCACAAGACAGGGTACAGGATTAGATGTTTGGTTAAGAACTCTTTGTCTACATAATCCTGCCAGTGCGTATTCCCCTCCTTGTAAGTTTTCATTTGTTATTGTTTTGGGACACAGATTCTAGTTTTAACATGACAACCTCTCTTAACATTAAAACATACAAGGAGCAGATGTTATAGGCAGTGCACTGTGTCTAGTCCTGCAAATAGTTAACATGTAGTTATTTCTCAATGTAAAGCTTAAAGCTGCACTATATTATATATTAACAATGGAAAAAATGTCAATGTGAAAGTTGATTCTCTTAGTGACAAACCCACAATGCGTTATCACAAGACTGTAGTTTCTCTTAGTTCTACTATGCATTTTGGCATCTTTCAGCTCATTGTTTTGGTTTTACAACCTGTGTCTTTAATGTTGTGGTTCACTCTTAACAGCTATCATCAACTGCATCTCCAGCTGCAGCAGGCAGCAGGTTTAAATTAAAGTTAATGTAAAGTATAAGTTCAAATAGCCTTATGTAAAGCTTGACGTCAATTAATTTAGAATGGTTTGTGTTTTCTAGTTGTCAAGGTGTGAGCGATGTCGCTGTGAGGCCAACAGAGAGGTATACTGCAGCATTTCAGACTGCCCTGCCCCTCACTGCGTAAACCCCACCTATGAACCCAACCATTGCTGCCCCATCTGTAAGAGTGGTAAGTCTCAGGCAGTGGTTTCTTAAAACACTTTGGTCTATGGCAGGGTATCTCTATAACTAATTTCTAATTACAGAGAAGTGAGTTTTTACAGAGAAGATTTCTCATTTACAGCTAATGGCTAGGGAACAATTAATAATCATAGTCAATTTGGTTTCAGATTTACCTAAGGTTATCTCACCACCTCCTTTTCGCTTGATTTACATGCTTGCTTTAGCTGTTCGGTTTGTGCAGTAAATGCAACAGCTTCTGATAACATCTTTTCACATTGTCATTATGGGTTACTTTGTGTAGACAATTAAATCTACAACACAATAATGTGCAGTGAAGGGGCCTGAATACTTTCTGAAACCAAGCATGTCTTTTCCCTCCAATATGTGCTTGTACTATATATGATGTTATCAGTGAAGCAGTTAGATGTTGTTTGGACTGCACATACTGAATACCGTGATGTAAACAGCCTGGGGGGGGGGGGGTTCCTTTATTTGGCAGCTCCCCGTGAAACAATTACCAACGCCGCGGTGGGAGAACAGGAAGCACAGTTCAATCCGATGCCAGACCCAACTGTGTTCAATAAAACACAGCTGACATGAGCGAATTTGGTGGGAAGGAAAAAAACAAAAAAAACAAAGAAACCATCTGCCCCACTGTCTGTCTAGCAGAGGAGCAGTTAAAATAGAAGCTACAGCATAACTACAACTGCCAGACAGCAAATAGCATGTTAATACTGATTTCCTTTAGGCATCATACTGAATCAATTGAATAATGTTTTTGATTGTTTAGCTGCCTTGGCTTTGGCTATCTATTTTGCTTTGTTTAAAAAGCAACATATAATACAGGAGTTATTATTATCCCTGCTATCCCTGTCTTACTCATACACACTGATCCCACCTGAAAGATGTTAATGCCAGTGTTTATTGAAAGCATGTATGACATAACAGGCGTGGCTCTGTAAGCTGTTGGGTGTGTGAGGTGATGTAACCAGTGCTGCTTCTGAGAGCTGCAGGGTGAACACACACACTGTCACAATGACAGTTTTCTAATGATGCATATAACATAAGCTGCCTGTGGCAGCACAGATGGAAAAATGATAGCTTGTACACATGTATCAAACTGTTGCCAAATTCTGAGTGGGAAACTGTTGACTCAGAATATTAGAGGTCAACTGTGGAACTACAAGAGTAATGTTTGTGTGCTTAAGAGTCATTATTAACACAAACAAAATGGAATCTATCTGATAAGTATGACTGAAACCAGTCTCTTGCAGTTTTACTAATCCCAATGACATGTTCCAGTCTCTGTACTAAAATCTTGTGATTGATTGTGTCAAAGTCCATTGTCCAAGGCCATGACTTTCAACAGTGCTGTGTCTGTGCTATGATGTACTCTAAATCATAGAAAATCAAATAATCACATACCTGGTTTGTAGCTGCTTTTTTGAGGATTTCAGAAATGCGTTGGCTAAAACATCTGGCTCAAGAGTAGGTTAATATAACCCAAGGGCATAGGTTTGGTTTAATCTGTGACAGGATTTTTTTTGTCAGATGGCCAAAATGATATGTACACTTAGAGGGTTCCCGTGGATCCTTAAAAAGTCTTTAAAGGCCTAAAATTCATTAATCTGAAAATAAGGCCTTAAAAAGTCTTAAAAAATCTTAAATCAATCTTACAAAAGTCTTAAAAATTCATGGGAGGTTGGATTATATTTATTTGTTTATTTTTGACACTGCAGTTTTTAAATATCAAAATAAAATGTAACATATTAAAAATAAAATATACTAAAAACAGAATGCCTCATCTGACATTACATCACACGGATCAATATAGCAAATATAGGCCTGCCATGAGGGAAGTATCCTGAATGAGGGCAGCAGAAATACGTCGGAGCTGCGTCTAGTCTGCCACAACAAAAGAAGAAGGAGGCCTACACTCAAGTTCAACATACCCAGGGTATGTTATAGTTCTCTGGCTTCACTAAACCTAACAACTGCAGTGTCGCTAAGTGGTCGTACGACGCTGGTTATCAACTTGTTAAGTCAACCCAGGATTTCCTGAGCGCGTTTTCTTTGCTGTTTTTGGGTGCTTTTGTGTCCTTTTTGTTTTTGTGCACTATGGGCCCCAGTGTCGCTGTTTTTGCTTTGGCCTTACTTGCTTTTTGTTCTGTTTACAACCTCGGGGATACCGCATACAGCCATCGCCCTATTGTTTACACTAGGGATCAGCTGTTGGCGCTCTGCAACTCAGAGCTACTGCCCCAAGAAAGGCCCGATGTTCCCTGCGAACTATGCAGGAGGAGATGGGGGAGCCGCGCCGGAGCTGAGTGTCGGGCTCAGAGAAGATGTTACAAACCTGTCCTCCCGTCGGTCATCATGGGGAATGTAAGATCTCTCCCTAACAAGATGGACGAGAACACTGTACCCACCAGAACTGTACAGTGTTTCTCAAACAACAAACCCTGCATTAATCCTGACATAAAGGTTCTCCTCAAGTAAAAGAGGCCTTTAGGTCAGGAAATGAGGAGCTGAAGGCTGTACAGAAGGAGCTGAGGAGGAAGATCAGGGAGGGGAAGAAGAACAGCTACAGGAGGAAGACAGAGGAGCAGCTGCAGCAGAATGACATCAGTAGAGTCTGGAGAGGCCTGAAAACCATCTCTGGGCACAGGGAACTGGACCTCCAGTTTGTGGGGACTCAGGAGTGGGTTAATGATCTGAATCTGTTTTTCAATAGATTTGATCAGTCACCTGCCCCTCCCCCTGCTCAGTCATCCCTGCCCACAGTGTTCAGCTCACAGCCACCCCCCACTGCTTCTCCTGCCAAACACCCATCCCCTCCACCCACACCTTCCAAGACACAGCCCCCCTGCTCCAATCTGTTCCCTCACAACAACCCAGGTGAGAGATGAGCTCAGGAAGATCAAGGCGAGAAAGGCCACAGGTCCAGACGGTATCAGCTCCAGGCTCCTGAAGTCCTGCGCAGACCAGCTGTGATTGTGGAGCACCTCTTTAACATGAGCCTGAAGTTGGGGAGAGTGCCATAGCTGTGTGGTCCTGTGTGGTACTAGTGCCATAGGCGCTGCACCCCAAGGACTTCAACAGCTACAGGCCGGTGGCACTGACATCCCACCTGATGAAGACCCTGGAGCGGCTGATTCTTGTTCATCCCTGGCCCCTGGTGAGACAGTCAGTGGACCCACTGCAATCTGCCTACCAGCCTGTCATCGGGGTGAATGATGCAGTCATTTACCTTCTTCACAGAGCTCTCTCTCACCTGGATAAACCTGGGAGCACTGTGAGAATCATGTTCTTTGATTTCTCCAGTGCTTTCAACAAGATACAGCCCATGCTCAGGGACAAGCTGGAACACGTAGGGGGGGACCAGCATCTCATACTCTGGATACTGGATTACTTCACCAACCGACCTCAGTACGTGAGGACATGGGACTGCGTGTCTGACATCCTGGCTCCATTCCTTTTCACTACAGACTTCCAGTATAACTCACCTCACTGCCACCTGCAAAAGTTCTCTGATGACTCTGCAGTTGTCAGCCTCCTCACAAATGAGGGTGACGGAGTACAGAGAACTGATGGAGGACTTTGTGGACTGGTGCCTGTGGAACTGCCTCCAGTTCAATGCAGGGAAAAGCAAAGAACTCGTGGTGGATTTCCGTAGGAGCAGACCCCCCCAACACCAGTGAACATCCAGAGAAGAGACATTGAGATGGTGACATCTTATAAGTACCTGGGTGTTCAGCTGAACAATAGACAGACAATACCTCTGCGCTTTATAAGAAGGCTCAGAGCAGACTCATCCTGCTGAGAAGACTCAGGTCCTTTGGAGTGACACTGTTGTTGCATCAGCCATCTTCGATGGAGTGGTCTGCTGAGGCAGCAGCATCACAACAGTGGACAGGAAGAGACTGGACAAGCTGATCAAGAAGGCCAGCTCTGTCCTGGGGTGCCCCCTAGACCCGGTGGAAGTGGTGGGAGAGAGGAGGATGATAGCTTTGCCTGATAGACGAGTTCCACAGCACTGAGGAGCTCCTTCTGCAATAGGCTGCTTCACCCAAAGTGTGTGAAGGAGAGGTATCGCAGGTCCGTCCTTCCTGCCGCTGTCAGACTCTACAACCAGCACTGGTCCTAGTAGACCACATAGTCACATGGACCATTTCACTAGGTTCTGCACTTTAATCCATTCTAACAAAACAGCTGCTATCAGTCATTCACTGTGTGCAATACCATTTCAAAATGTGCAATATCTGTATTTAGTTCTGTCTCTGTGAATATAGTCCTGTGTATAATGCTCCTTTCTTCATACTTTTATTGCATTGTCTGGTTTATACTGTTCTTATGTTTATATTTTTTATAATATTATCTTGCTTATATCTTGTCCTTTACTTGTATTTATGCCTTTTTTTGCTGCTGCTGCAACAATGTAAATTTCCCCACTGTGGGACTAATAAAGGATTATCTTATCTTATATGTGATGCACATAAAAAGTTACAGACATGTCAGACTGTTTCTGGGGCCAAAGCAGAGAGGGGAGAGTTAATGTCTGAGATTGATCTGACTGATATGTATATACATTTATAATTGTGGGAAATATTCAACAATGTGTGGATAAAAGCATCTTTATTAGCTTTAGCTTTATTCCCTCCCAACTTGATCATCTTGTAGACAGTGTTACAGGCTCACTACGTACAACTTTAGACTCTATTGCCCCCCTAAAAAAGAAGGCAATAAAGCAAAAGAGGCTAGCTCTATGGTTCAACTCTCCCGCTTAGCCTGGCAAGGCAGTCTTAAAATGTATAACAAGGTCCTCTGTAATGTCAGAACTACCTATTACTCGTCATTAATAGAGGAAATAAGAACCTCCACCTCCTGCCCAAAATCAGCTCTGAGTTAAGCCAAAACACAGGATCCCTAGAGACAACTGTAACACCTAATCTAGACTGTTTTGCTCCCATTGACCTCCACCAGCTCACTTGAACAATTTCTTCATCTAAACCATCAACCTGTCTTTCAGACTCCATCCCAACTAGGCTGCTTAGCCTTACCCTTAATTAGCAACTCTGTACTGGATATGATTAACCTGTCCTTACAAACAGGCTATGTGCCACAATCTTATAAAGTAGCTGTAATCAAACCTCTTTTGAAAAAGCCTACTCTTGATCCAGATGTATTGGCCAACTATAGAACTTCCCTTTTTTTCTAAGATCCTGGAGAAAGCAGCTGCAAAACAGACTTTCTACAGGATAATAGTTTATTTGAGGATTTTCAGTTGGGATTTAGAATACATCATAACACAGAGACAGCACTACAAATGACCTCCTAATTGCATCAGACAACGGGTTTGTCTCTGTACTTGTCTTGTTAGATCTTAGTGCTGCTTTTGATATGATTGACCACCACATCCTTTTACAGACTGGAGCATTTTATTGGGATTAAAGGAACTGCACTAAACTGGTTTAAGTCCTATCTATCTGATAGGCTTCAGTTTGTGCATGTTAACAACTACTCCTCTATGTACACAAAAGTTAGGCATGGAGTTCCACAAGGGTCAGTGCTTGGACCGATTCTATTCACCCTGTATATGCTTCCCTTGGGCAACATTATCAGGAATCATTCCATAAACTTCCATTGTTATGCATATGATGATACACAACTATATTTATCAATGAAACCCCATGAAACCAATCAGTTAGCTAAACTTCAGGCATGCCTTAGGGACATTAAGACTTGGATGACCAGCAACTTTCTACTACTGAACTCAGACAAAACTGAAGTTATCATACTTGGCTCCAAACACCTCAGAAATACATTTTCTAATGATGTAGTTACATTAGGCGGCATTGCCTTGGCCTCCAGGTCCACTGTTAAGAACCTTGGAGTTATCTTTAACCAGGATATGTCCTTTAACTCACACATAAAACAAACCTCTAGGCCTGCCTTCTTTCACCTGCGTAATATTGCCAAAATCAGACATTTTCTGTCTCAAAAGGACCAAAAAACTAGTCCATGCATTTGTTACTTCCAGGCTGCACTATTGTAATTCATTATTATCAGGCTGCCCCAACAAGTCTCTAAACTCTGCAGTTGATCCAAAATGCTGCAGCACATTTACTAGGAACTAGAAACAAAGACCATATTTCTCCTGTGTTAGCTTCTCTACATTGGCTCCTGGTCAAATCCAGAATAGAATTTAAAATCCTCCTCCACACTTACAAAGCCCTTAATGGTCAGGCACCATCATATCTTAAAGATTGCATAGTTCCCTACAATCCCACCAAAACAGTGCGCTCCCAGAATGCCGGTTTACTGGTGGTTCCCAGAGTTTCCAGGAGTAGAATAGGAGACAGGGCCTTCAGTTATCAGGCTCCTCTACTGTGGAACCTTCTCTCAGTCTGGGTCCGAGAGGCAGACACCCTCTGTATCTTTAAGAGTAGGCTTGAAACTTTCCTTTTTGATAAAGGTTATAGTTAGGACTGAGGCTCCCTTTACCCATCCCTTAGTTATGCTGCTATAAGCCTGCCGGGGGATTTCCCTTTATGCAATGAACTTCTCTCTCTCATCAGCGCCAATATTCAGCATTTTGACGCATATCGGCATCTGCCGTTTTTTTAAATCCGATGGCCGATAAGAGATCAATTTAAAACTGGGTTATTTTGGCTCTGATGCAGCCGCATTTCTCTGTCTGCAGTCACTACTGTGAAACAGTACAGTGCTCACACACGCTGAACAACTCTGCTTTTTGCACCACAATCTGGTGCTGCTCAATTGGGACTACTAATTGATTTGAGACTCACATGTCTGTGCAAATTTTATTTTACTTTGTTTTATTTACTTTATAAAACTTCAGGAAGCTATTTATTTAAAATTTAATTTAACTTTATAAGACATGCTGCTGAGCCTGGGAACTCCCTGCACTTTTTGTTAGAATTTTAAAACGATGATGTCTATTGTCTAAGATAAAAGAAAAACCTTTAACATGTTGCTGTTTAATGCTTAAAGGCATTTAAACGAAGTTAAGTGTTGGAGTTTGTATTATTAAAAATTTTGACGCCAATATTTTCACTTGCCTCCTTGACTACTAATTATTGGTATCGGTATCGGCCCTGAAAAAAACATATCGGTCTATCACTAATTCATATCCCATAAATACTATAAAGTTACTAACCCGATATCTTCCCTTTCTTGTAGTTTTGTGCTCTTTCGCCTGTTATCTCTCTTTTGCTTGCACCATACAGCAGAGAAGAAGCACTCAGCAGAAACAGAACCACAACAATTAGTGCCGTGTCTTTCCTCCACCTCCACCCTATTAAAAATTAGTCAAATAAAACTTTGTCAGTTCTTAAAAATAGATGTCTACTGTGTTTACCATGTTGATTAATTGACTAATTATTCATGCACATCCCTAATTTATACAGTCATATTACTGATGTTTATTAATTTAGGAAAACAAAGTATATTGATGTCACACTAATAATAAACTTTGTGTGTGTTATTATAGCAACAAGTGTGTTACTGCCTTACTGTAACCAGTTTAATCACTCATCTTTAAGATGATACACAGACACACACACAGACAGACAATGAGCAGTGTCTGCCTGACTATAGGGTGAAGGCCGGGGAGGTAGGCCTCATTCAAAAGTGACTGCAGATTATCAGTGAACTCCCGTTGTTTCTGATGAAAGTTTGTAAAACTAACTGGAGTAAAACAGTCACTGCAGAGACAGGTGTTGGTGTTGTGCCTCAGCTCTCCATCAGTGTGACTCTTCACTAAATTAATCCACCTCCTCATAATGCCTTTAAAAAATTAAAAAAGGTAACAACCTCAACCAGTTCTGCAAACTCTGGCATCCAGGGAAGATGTATTTGCAGGACGACGGTATAGCTAGCTAGCAAAACTTAGAATAACATGCAGTCTCAGAAGCGCTGATGCTAATCCAGCTCTGCTATTTATAATGGTTACAGTGTTAGGGGCGAGGTTATGCTGAATGGTGTCTCCAGCGTGTTATCGAACTACCGTTTCAGACCCACCCATAAAATCCTGAACACAAAACTGATGGAAAACTGTGAAATGGTCTAACTCCACAATGCAGTAATACATTATATACAGACTTTACATATGTTTTCAGGAACTCTGGAATAAATATTTCAGGAATAAAAAATGTGTTTAGAGACAAATCTCGGTCTCTTTGTTTTACATAGACATTTAAGGTCTTTGTAGGTGAGGGAGAGAATAATTAAATTCTATTCTGAATTTAGCAGGGAGCCAATGTAGAGAAGCTGACACAGGAGAAATATGATTTCCTTATTTACTATTACTTTCCATAGTTCCTATCAGTAGTCATGCTGCAGCATTTTGGATCAACTGGAGAGTCTTTAGTGACTTGTTGAGGCAGCCAAATAATAATGAATTGCAATAGTCCAGCCTAGAAGTAAGAAATGCATGGACTAGTTTTTCAGCATCTTTTTGAAAGTGCCTGATTTTGGCAATATTACACAGGTGGCAATATTACAGGCTTCCTCAGCTCAGGAAGCCTGAGCTACCTATTTACTGTATCGATCCTGTCGATCTGTCATCACAGTAAGAACATTACACGCATTTCCAAAAATAATCAACTCTTTGTTTAAGAAAAGGTTAGAAGGACATAGACAGCTCTTGAAAATGAACCAGGAAATGAGACTTTGAGTTTAAAAATAGCTATAGGCTTGTGTTTGCCTGGCAAGACTGAAAATACTTAACTAATTCACTACTCCGGTGTTGTGGTGAAGCCTGTTATCCCTTTGAATAGAGTTTCCCCTTTCGCTGACCAAACCTCAACCTCACTGTAACCTCAAACCATTATCTCTGCTATGCCTAACCGTAACCTAACCTACTGCAAGCTGTAACGCCAACTGCGTATACTGAGAGAAGGAACACAACTAACAAGAGGGAAACACTATTCAAGGAGGGAACAGACTTTGACACAAGACAGACTCTACTGTCTTTCCTGAACCTCTAGGTCCCAACTGCTTTGCTGGGAGCCGGGTAATCCCAGCAGGTGAGCGTGTGAACATTGACGAGCAAACAGTTTGTTATTGCACCTACCAGGATGGGACGTGGCACACCCACCCCCATGCCACCTGTGAGCAGCACCCCCATCCCAGCCTGACACCTGATGTCCGCACTGAGCCCCCCAGGGATGAAGACACCAGAGGGAAAGGGGCAAGAACATTTATTCCCAGACTGGATGTGATACCATGAAGTGGTGTTAATAAAATGTGTCATAGAGCTGCCCTACAGGTACAGATAAACCTGCACATTTTTGTTGAAAACACAACCAATTATATTATTTCAGAACAGTTCTGCCGCTAATGTCAAGAGTCCACCAGATACAGCTGCATTGCTTTCTGGTTGTACCTCGCCTCAGTCATGGCTCCGTTGTGGTTGTGGCCAAAATGTCCCATGTGTGTAAGGGTGTACTGTGTAAAGTCAAGGGGTGACATTCAGCAGACTAAGTGGGCTGTGTGTCCCACTCCTTGCCAGATATTGGCTGTGCTGTTTTGTTGTTTGCGAAGTCAAAAGAAGACAAAAAGTTTTTTAGGTAAGGAGAACCAAAGTGAAACCAGAACATCTGGGTTCTCTTCCAGGAATAAAAAACTTAATTCAAAATCCCACTGACATTTGTAACTATGCTAATAACTAAATATATGCTTAGATAAGTACAGAGTTTTTAAAAATATTGTTGCTAATTTATAGTTTATGTTTTCAACAACCTTTAACAAAACACAATTTTCAATAAGCCCTAGACCTTTGGATAAATGTTACAGCTCAACAGATAGCGTTCATTAGTGAACTGAGTGGTCAGAGTTAGCTCAGCTGTAGTTGATGTTGTTTACAGAAGTAGAACAAGGGCTAGCCTTGATGTGACTTTTAGGCATCAGCAGTGTGTTGAGACCAAGTCAATTACAACTGAAATACATAATCAAATATTAATTCTAAGTCAACTGCCAGCAATTACAGGCATTTACATACATTCACAAGTGAGTTTCACGTTCCAGATGTGAGCTGCTCCAGCAAATACAAAGCAGGTACATAAAGATAGTGACGCAGGTATATAATAAGTACACCTGGCCGACATTGTTACATCAGCTAATGGCTGGTCTCCAGAAATGCAGAGGAGTCAGAATGCACTGCAGTGGGATCTGGTGGACAGAGGCCTTCAGAAATGCTTTAGAAGAACTGTTTTCAAGGCCTAAAGTACATTTTTCTGCAAGGATATTTATGTCATATATAATGTCTTAGTTTTTTTTTTTCAAACTTTCTTTTTTTCATGTCAACACACACTATAAGGAATGAATTTGTATGAAAATGTAACTCATGGAAAATTTGAAAATTGATATGGTACAAGATGGACTGTTGCTGACAGCAGACACATTTTGATTACTAAATGTTTATGTCTATTAAGTAAAAATGCCTAAATCTCCTTCTTTGTCCTGATTTATATTGTGTATGTTATATTGAGTGTTTGGGTAGACAAAACAAGATGTCACTTTGGACTCTAGAGGCTTGTGATGGACATTTTTCAATACTTATGAATCAATTTAAAAATAAGCATTAATTACAGCTATAAGTTGCATGAAAAAGAATAAACTGAAAATAAATGAGTATAAAAGATGGTAAAGAGCCACCAGCTGATGCTGATGAACTGCTGTTAAGGAAACTGTAATTTGGGAAGGTATGAGAGATGAATGTATAAAAACAGATGATTTACACTTTACCTGGAGTAGCAGATGTTCTTTACTGTATCTATGTAATCTAAGAGTACATGCCAGTTAAGTGTTCCATCATGCTCACTGCTATTATAGATGTCAGTCATATTCCTGTTATGACTTGGGCAAAATTAATAACTTTTTAAGCGTTTTTTCTTGACCCATACTCCTGTGTTCACAGATGATTTGGCATCTTTTGAACTACTCATTATTCCTCTGAAACCTCATATCAAAGTGCTAACTGCCAGAGCTTGTGTAGCTGATCAATGATTTAAACTGTTCAAACGTCACCTACCTGCATTTTTGGTCATATCATTGTGTCCAGTATTCAAATGCTCTACAGGTCAGTATTAAATGGTACTCAGGTTTGTAATACTATTTCCCAACGGTTTGTCTTACTGTAGTCTGAATGCTCTCACAGACATCCCCTCTACAGGTCTATTCTTGTTTTTTCTCATCTATAAATAGTGCATGGCTGTGTAAGACCTGTACAGAAACTGGTAAAGGTACCTGATCAGTATACCCTCTACTGGTAGGTCTGAGGAAGTTTATCATCAAGATTCAACAAAGCTCAAGTAAAAAATTTGGGGCTTGGTTGTACAATAGAGCATCAGGAATACATTTTAAATTGAGCATGGAAACCTTCTTTCCCCAAGAAAACCAAGTCAAATGTCAGCAACTGTGGATTTAGTTTTCCTTTTTGATAAATCAGCCTTTACGAATACTGAAATATCAATATCTGAGTGAAGTGCTAATGTGAACCAGCCACTTCTATAATTCAAAACCCAACAAGTTACATGCAAAAGTAATTTGTCCCAATTGCCATTAATTATTGGAGCCTCAAATTCTCCAAAAGACAGTATCACATCCATCTACAACAGAAACTTGTTTCAACTACATTCTCTTAAAAATACTTTCGTGTACATAAATGAAAGCACTAAGATATGGGCTTGATTAACAACAGTTTTTATTGAAAATTGACAGAAGTGCAGGGTCCAGCTCAGGCAATGCTGCCAGCGTTGGAGGCAATCCTGGGCCACAGATCAGCACACTCTTTGGCCACTGGGCCTGTGATGGCTGAACCTGCAGATACAGAGAAGGAAGGAAAGGTTATTTCAGTCATAACACTATAAACCATGAATCAAAGCACTAACTAACCAATAAAATCAATACATTCCAAAAAAAAAAATAAAAATAAAAAATTCAAGTCAGAGCATTAACACACTTCCCAGACTTTGGTCACAGTGGAAGGTTACAGTTGTCTCATCGCTGATTGAGATCAGACAGCCACAGCATCACTGTCATCTCACCCACAGTGATGTGTCTAATATTCCCTTCTACGACAACTCACCAAGCCACTGAGCAGACAAAGCAAGTGCTTTTGGAAGGGTAAAATATGTTCCTACAAACCTACCGCCTCCATTGGCACTATAAGAACACAGTGAAAAAAAGTTTGTGACCACAATGATGCAAATGCTCTGCAGGTGAAATGAACATGAGGCAAACTGTTGAAGAAAGAAAAATTGTGGGATAAATCCAGTCGGGACTCTCTTAACACTGCTGCTTCCTATTGAAAATCCTAGGAGCACCAGCACAAAACCTATGAGCGCCACTTACAACATGCAATGCAAAACACTCATATTTTTTGTCTTAACTGTGGACATGCCTTGGCAATAAATAGACAATATATAGAAATAACAATGTGCTGTTTCATTTTAAAGCAAAAGTATTACTAAATAAATCATTTAACTCTCACTTGAATACAGGGGAACAGCAAGTTGGGTCCTACACGTTTCTGAGAGTCCCAGTGTGCCTCCTCCCACTTATACTTTAAATTAGGGATGGGCATTTCAATTACTTTTTGAAGTCGAGTAATCAAGCCAATCAAGTTGTGACGGCATTGTTAACACCTGCCCTCCACCCAAACTAAAATATATTGTCATGTTTTTTTGCATTGACATGGACACACTAACTTTACCTCCCAAGACCCACTCATCAAGGGACCTCAGACAAACAGCAGTGTCTCTCATCTGGATGGCCAGAAATTAAAACATTTTCACCCGACTACTTTCTTTTAGGTCACATCACTGTCACTTTATTATAGTCATAACTATAATCTTAAACCAGATGAGGATTTTCAAGTCATCAGACACCTGGCACCTCTTTAACAATGACCACTGAAGGAATCCTAACCTAAAAACAAGCTGAGCTAACATTACCAGCACCTCTGTTAATAGCCCACATAATGCCATACCTAGCTTCTTATTGCCGATCCCAATAAATCCAATCCAAATAAAAATGTGTCGATTCTTTAAAAAAAAAAGGAAAAAAAGTCAACTATGCTTACCATTTTGACTAATCAACAGATTATTTGTGCACATCCCTACTTGAAATACACTGTTTCTAGAGCAGCAGTGGTGTTTACAACAGCAATGTCACCATAAACTCACTGGAAAGATATCTGTCAGTAAAATAAATAATATTCATATGTTATTTCCTTGTGTAAATGTGCTGTTTAGACATTTTGTCATATTTTCAGTGAGCTTGACTGAACAAACCTAGTGTAACATCCCAACAAACCCACCTTTCATTTCTCCTTTGTTGTTTACTATGACACCCGCATTGTCTTCAAAGTAGAGAAACACACCATCTTTTCGCCGATACGATTTCCGCTGCCGTATCACTACTGCAGGATGCACTGTGGAGAGGGGGTGTATGGGGTTATTCAAGTTCATTCAAAGCCACAGAACACACACCCTTACATTGTTGAGTATTTTGACTTGGGTGGATAATAGTGATAGACTGATATGTTTTTTTCAGGGCTGATACCGATACCGATTATTAGTAGGTCAAGGAGGCCGATAACCGATATTTGGAGCCGATATTCATTTGTAGTAAAAAGTGAAAATATTGGCGTCAAAATTTTGAATAATACAAACTCCAACACGTAACTTTGTTTAAATGCCTTTAAGCATATGTGTATTAAACAACAACATGTTAAAAGTTTTTTTTTTTAAATCTTAGACAATAGACACCTTTGTTTTAAAATTCTAACAAAAAGTGCCGGGAGCTCTCAGGCTCAGCAGCATGTCTTATAAAGTTAAATGAAATTTTAAATAAACAAATAAATCGCTTCCTGAAGTTTTATAAAGTAAATAAAACAAAGTAAAATAAAAATTTGCACAGAAATGTGAGTCTCAAATCAATTAGTAGTCTCAATTGAGCAGCAACAGATTGTGGTGCAAAAAGCAGAGTTGTTCAATGTGTGTGAGCACTGCACATGCACAGCTTTCACTGCTGATTGGCTGTTGCTGTGACTCTGTGTGTAACCAATCAGATGGAGCTGTGGGCGGGACAATGCTGGAGACAGTAGTGACTGCAGACCGAGAGACGCGGCTGCATCGGAGCCAAAATAACCCAGTTGTAAATTGATGTCTTATTGGCTGTCGGATTAAAAAAAAAAAAAAAAGGCTGATGCTGATATGTGTCAAAATGCCGAATATCGGCACCGATAATTGGTCTGTCCCTAGTGGATAACAATAAACATGGTCACTGCAACAGAGACTGGCAGTGGAAATCAATTAGTTTCATTCAACTAAACATTCTCCTCCGACACTGTTTAAGGTATAAAACACAGGATTTGTCAGATTGTTAACATTCCAAAGTACACCCCTCTCTCACAGCTCAACGAGTGAGAGTACTAGCGGCAATGGCAGAACAAGCTAGAGAGTGAATGAATAGAGGAAGCCCACAAACATCTTGATCACAGCAAAATACACAAGAAAATACAAACAGGACAGGGTCCTGCAGATAAATACACAGCCACAAACTTCTAATGGGTCATAAATAATGACAGAGCTCATTTTTTTTGTCTATACACTGTTTTTGGGAAAATCCTGCATATTATACTTTTGACTGTAGCTGTATCTATTGTTATTAATTTTAATTAATTATGTGCAAGTATGAGTTATTCAGTTTTCTACCAATAATGCTGTAAATGAGAGTCATTCTTTTTCAGTCGGCCTATGATTAAAACACCCTCAAAACAGTTTTGCATAGTGAGCAGCTCATTTCACCTGCTATACCCTTACAGGTGTATACTTTACATTGCATATGTACCCACTACAACTGTCCTCTGCAAGCACCTAAGCACAAAGGAACACTTCCGTGGTTAATTTCAGAGTTAATACACTGGCCACAACCTCTTAACCCTCTCACTGCATTAACTTTAACTCACCCTTCTTTCTGAGCTCTGGCTTGCCTTTCTTGACTGTGGCCATGACCATGTCACCCACTCCTGCTGCAGGCAGACGGTTCAGGCGTCCCTTGATGCCCTTCACGGAGATGATGTACAGGTTCTTAGCACCTGCGGGGGATGCCATGGGGGTAAAAAGGACAGAATGTGAGAAGGGCAGAAAAACAGGTAACTGGGCCAAGAGTATCTTGACCAACAGTGTTCTTGTGCTTATATTAGAAATGACAGCCTACAGCACTTTTACAGCTTGTCTCATCACCGATAGAGACCAGTCAGCCACAGTTTGTCGCTGCAATCTCACCCACAGCGATGTGCTCAATATTCCCTTCTACGACAACTCACCCAGCCACTGAGCCGACAAAGCAAGTGCTTTTAGAAGGGGGAGAGAACTGAGAAAAGACTTAACATACAAACCATGCAGTGTGGTAGCAATCAAAACTATCAATATAAAGTTATGCGTATAATAAAAATGTAGCTGCCGGCTAATTTACCAGCACACCAGTCTAACCATCACAATATGATGCAATCAAGATGATCTACAGCTGTATCTGTAATTATTACAGGGATCAAAAAACATTTTTATTGTTCAGGTTTATGCTCACAAACATCAATTTAAGTTTTTATCTCATGAGCATCATCACAGGTGAAATGGAAACATACGTCTATGTTGTGAACAGCACAATCAGAATTTTTAAGTTATGTACAGTTTTAAAACTGGATACTAAAATGTTTATTCAACACTTCCAAAACAGCCAAGGAACCTTACTTGCAGAGAGAAAGACATCAACACTAATATGTGCAGTAAAATGTGTAATGTGACAAACTCAGTGCTGTAGGCTACAATTCAGTAAGGTTTCCTGTCCAACATTAATAAGATCATTAAAGGAATATACAAGTTGAGAAAGTTGAGCCATTAAAATAACGATGAAAAAAAGGAATTGGGCAGAGGTCTAGAGTAAATTATATTCAGACAAATATATAGTTTCCTGTTATTTGCACTTCAACCATTTTTGCTACATTTGTTTAATACAGAAAATTTAAGATTTTTTAGAGGGGGGAAAGATTTTAAGAAGTTTTTGATCGTGTCACAAACCTAAAACAGGAGCTCTGTTGCGTATACATGAGGTGATGATGTGGATCTGCTGCAAAGAAACTACAATGGTGCGTTGCTTTAAATGCTGCTGAGCAAAGCAATTGTGGGATGGCATGCAGTACAATGCATCCTATGCTAAAGGAGATAAAATAGGAAGCACTGAAGCTCCTTTCCTTAACACTACCAGCTCTTATCATGGCTGCGACTGAAATACTTTGGATCATTTCAATCATTTAGGAACTTTCCTAAGCAAAAAGCCTCTGTCTTGAAGTACTTATCAGGACATCTAAAGCTCATTACAAGCAACAAAGTTCCATCTAGTTTGTTTAATTCATCCAAAAACTGAAGTGTAAAAAAAGACAACACACTGTTTCATGCAGGGGTTATGTGGTGGATTATTTCTTGGTCAGGAGCAGTGGCTTCCTCTCACTGCTGTTGGTTGACAGTTAGTGGCTCTAACAACATACTTCATGTACAAACAAAGAGGTATTGATCTTTTCATAAAAGTCACAGCAAGAAAGCAAATTAGAACATTTAACTGTCAAAATATTTCAATAACTAGGTCAATCAGGAAACAGATAGCCTGTTTCAGTGTTTGCATTTAAATGAGTAGTATCTAGAATCTAGTACACAATGAACTCAGCAATCTGTGCATGCAAGTTAACATCACTATAGGCATTATCCTTGTTTCCTTTCAACTTGAAATAAATATCACCTTCACAAAACAGAATTTGCATACTTAAGCAATGACATTACAACAGATTAGCTAAAGCATACCTGTGTTGTCAGCACAGTTGATGACCGCTCCCACTGGGAGACCCAGTGAGATGCGGAACTTGGCTCCAGACGAACCACCACGTCCTGCAGGAAGAGGGGAACACACAAAAATCAGTTCTCTTGATACTACTTCCAGGACAAAGAAAAATCAGGCCACAGATCTGTGATTTGTATTATTTACACAAATAATACAAATCATCTCTGCATTAAGCATTCCTGCTCCCACTACATCAGAAACATTCAATAAAAGTTTTCACGAGATAAGAAAATCTGACCTTTCCTCCACAAACGAAACTGAAAAAGTTAAAAGCATATGTACACTTCGTTTATACGTGTCCTGTTACTATATGGGCAGCTGAGTCCAGTGCAACTCTCACCTGGAGTCTTCAAACAGTGAGAATTTCAGCAGTTGACACCGCTAGCAGGACATAACGGCTATATCTAGCTTTTCCAGTTAGCCAACTTCACTCGAGTCAATTTCACCTAAATGAGACAAATCTTTGTACAGGACTGATGGTTTGATTTTATTTTTAAAATGCGCCATTAAGTCAATCACAATTAAGAGCCCAACCAGGACCGGAGCTACAAAATTGCTTCAGCTAGAAATCCGGTAGTCATTACAGCTGTTGCACTACTTATCATTATGTAACAACGTGTATCTGTGTGATGCCTGTTAAAAAAATAAATAATTGTCTGAACCTGCCTGAAGTTAGAACTAAGCAGCATATTCAAATTTCGGCCTCTAGCTTTACGTTCATGCCGACATGGCGCTAGTGGCAAAACATGGCTTCCGCCATCAAGCCAGCGAAAAATACCATCGTGATGACTTTAAAAAATAAAAATTAGAAAAATAAAAACAAAAATTTAATGCCTACCCCGCTATCTCACACACAAACAACATTAGAAGATTTAGTGTGGCGTAAAGCAGCAGATGAATGTGGATTTTACCAGACGGGTGTCATACCTCTCTTGGACATCGCTGCAGCAGAGAAAGAGGAAGACCGAGAAAGGAATTGTGGGATATAAAGTTGAAAGCAACTTCATCCGGGTCATAACACAATGACGCACAGCGTCCAGCGACTGTTGGAAACACCGTAACACGGAGCTGCATTTACCTTATTTTACATTGCCCAAAGGCACATTATGGTGGGAAAATATTACGCATTCATCTCTCTCGGTCCCTTGTTTTGTTCTCTCGACTTATTTAAGTTACACATTAACGAATCAAAATAATGCACTGACATGTATTAAAACAATGTGCCATTTTAATGTTTTCATGTAGACATCCCACGATGCATTAAGGGCATGCTTGGACCTTGGGGAAGATAATTTTTCAGAGTCTTGTAGGGTGAGTTTACCAGCTGTGTTTCTCTGAAATGATACAACCGTCTAACATGCTTATGTAAAGCTTTAAATAGTTGTTTTTTGCTGCTTTTATCTGCTCACTTCTGGTGATAGAATTCAGGAACACAAAAAAAAGGCTATATTCTCACATCACATAATTTACCTTTTGTCCTTTCATAACATTGTCACAACATGACAACCTTATAGGCAGCTCTATAAAATGTTTTGTAGTGGAACCAAAATAGAGAAAGAGCTGTCTTTATCTACACTAGGCTGAGCACCAACCCCATGGTAGGAGTGGGGAATGGGAGAAACAAGTCTTAAATTTAAAAAAAAAAAAAAAAAAAAAAAATTCAAATACAATCTCCTAGTTTCAAGATTTTTTTTGTAAATTACAAGGCTCTTCAGAGCATTATTGGGTTTCTGAATAATTTTATTTTGCTGGCCACCCACTGCCTGGGCATTGCCAATACTTTTTGCTGATGTCAATGCTTAATCATTTGCACAGCTACTGTAAATTTAACACATCCATGATCAATTTCTATAACTATCTAACTTTCTATAACTGTGTTGCTTTTATCATACCAGTGTCAGCCTGGTTTATATCCTTTTTCTACTATTATTATCATTCTTCATAATTTCATGCAAATGAATCACATTTTTGAGGGGTTAAAGATGCATAAGACATGGTGAAAAATTACATGTTTTATGGGTCTGGTTTTTGGGTCAGGTAAAATGGCTCAATAGAGCCCCCTATAACTTTTCAAGAGGAAAACATTTCAAACTCTCATGTGGGGCCCTCTGGTGGTTATAGTGGCCTAAAGCAGGTGCTTAGTTCAGTTACGTGTTTCATTTCTCTCTCAGTCTCAGTCTCTCAGTCTATCCAAGGTTCCCAATATCTTTCAAACTTGTCTTGTTCAAGTCTACCATATTGCACTACTACTTCTCAATAAACTGCCACTATATTGCACCACCGCCACTGTTTATATATATATATATATATATATATATATATACACACACACACACACATATATATAGGTTGAGTTATATATTTTGTATATTTTATTCAATTTTATATATGTTATATTTTATTCTATTTTTACTAAGGAGAAAGAGAAACGGTTTTTCGATTCTTCTGTATGTCCTGAACATAGAGAAAATTGACAATAATAATATCTTGAATGAATGCCTCTCTATTATAAAAAATATCTTGAACCACACTGACCCAGTCCTCAACTGTAGGAGTATCTGCTGTCAACTGTTTCCTCCTGATTGCTTTCTTACTCGCTAATAATAAAATATTGTACATATATTTATTTTCAAAACCCTTCACAGTGTCTGGTCTTAAGCCTAAGTACAAAGTCTCAAAACCTAGCCAAATCACTAATTTCAAAACTTTCTCCATAGCCATTTTAATTTTCTCCCAATATTTTAAAAGGGATGGACAGCTGCAGAACACATGAAAATGATTCGCTTTACTCTCACCACAGGACCCCAGTATGATGTATTTTCTCCTAGTGAAAGCCTTTGTGCTTGTATCCCATAAATCCTTACCATATTTTTCCAAGCAAACTCTCTCCAAGACAGAATTTATGTACTCTTTCATTTTTTTAAATTTTGTTTTTCCCACTCCTGGAACTACATTGTGATATTACTCTCTTTTCCCCATTTCTCCCTTATATATGTTTTAACTCTTGTAGTCCTTTATACAACTTCAATATATTTCTGTGACTAGCGGCCAACATGTATCCCAGTGGGAATATCCTCACTATGCCTGAATTAATTTTGTCCAAGTCCTCCTTTCTTATTATTTTCTCCAGTGTCTAATTTCCAAAAAACATTTTTTTTAAAAGCCACGGTTGCTTAATCTTCAATGATTTTTGATTTTCTAGAAGTATCTCTGTTTCCCCCATCATAGAAGTCACTGTGTTTTATCAGCCTGCTGTCTGCCCAATGTTTAATTTTTATTTATTTTTTTGTGTGGGACCATGTAAAATTTTAAACATAAATGTTGCCATTTGATGCATTTTACCGGAGTTAGCCTCAGGCTAATTTACATCATGGGACGTGACCTGCCAGAGGACTGCAGCTCACAAGTAGACAACAAATGATTAACATTCAATAAACAACCAAACATGCTGATAAATCAGATAAATGCAGATACTGACAAGGCTCAAACAGATCAGAAGATTTATTCAGGGCCAGAAAACAACAAGAACTCACAGACAGGCAGGCCAGAGGCCTATACTACGAAGGAAGTTTAACCTCCTCTCATTTAACTCGGGGTTATCAGGGAAAGTCGGGGTTGACAAACGGTGTTAAACGGTACTACAACGGTGACTGACTATCAGATAGACCACAGTTTATGCGGCTGGGGTCCTCCCTATCTGATGTGGTAGTCAGTAACACAGGAGTACCTCAGGGGACGACTCTACTTTGTTGTAGTCTGCTGTGGGAGCAGCATCAGTGCCAACAGATTCAACAAACTAATCCGCAAAGCTGGGACTGTCATTCTCCATAGCTCTGTACAACAACTCACGTGTGTGTCAGATGAACACTGCCACCCATACACACGTTTTGAAAATAATGGGACTATCTATACACTTCATTCACTAACAGTAGCACATGTTGTAATATTGTACATATTTCCTATGTACTTCACTGCCAGTTTTTGCACATCCATTCTTAGATGAAAATATTACATGTAACTATATTGCAACTTATTTTCCTGTATATATTCTCCTGCATATATATATTAAAGACTTTCTTAGTATTTATAGTCCTTACTTTTTTTCATAATGTTTGTTGTTACCTGTTGTTGTTGTCTCTTGCTGTCTCTGCTGCTGTAACACAGGAATTCCCCTCACAGGATCAATTAAGTACATCTATCTATCTATCTATCTATCTATCTATCTATCTATCTATCTATCCTCCAATAGATTTTTGCACCACCTCAGCATCAGCTATGGCGCTGGTGAAAATCTCCACGCTGAAGGCATCCTGGTCTAGCCTCGTACAATCAGCATATTCAAATAGATACATATTCCCATTAAAAAAATCTGATATACATCCATATATGAACATATTAAAAACTGAGACATATAACTTGACATATGTGGACATATTTGAGATTCAGATATTTGTCTCACATATCTAAAGTTATATGTGCAAACATGCAGAAAAAATATTTTCAAGTCTCACATACAAGGTGACATACAGTATATATGTGTATATACTAGATTCCATTATTCATTCTCCACATATATGGAGTGTTGAAAATGTGGCAGTCAGATTTGTTTTACACGTTATATATTCAAACAAACATGAATGTTAGATCTATGTTTAAAATAAGCTGTGCAAATCATACCCAATTATTTAACCAAAAAATATATAGTTAATATTAATGTTGCTGAATTGTATTTTTATGCAAACATAAATAAATAAGCACACTATAAAAATGGTTTCCACAGATTGCAGTAGTTTATAAAGTGAAATAAAACATTTTGGTTGATGGTTGAAACAGATTTATTCATGTCTTTATTGTATGTTTTAATAATGATAATGCACTTTATTTTTAGCATTTTGTATTGGTACACTGGTACACCAGCAGAAGGTTAATGTAAGATTGACATGATACCTGGATTGAGCTTCTTTATTTTGGAGAATCTTCTTGTAAAGCTCATCTGTAATATCTGTCAGAGATTGACTGAGCACCACTCTTATTTGTCAACTGGCTAAGCAGTTCTTTTTGTTCCATGGTATCCTTTAACTGGGATTCAAGTGGGAAGACAACAAAGAAGTGTCCCCATTTCATGTGATCAACTGTATTGCAAGAATTCTGGCAATTTGGATAAACTACAACCTCCCCCTCACTGTCCATAGAGATTGTGCATCTTTCACATATGTAGTGAAACTGGATGTTATTTTTAATGTCATCAAATTTCTTTAAAAATGTTTATAAAAAAGATATTTCCTAGATGACACAGCATGCCTCTGATTTTTATCACTTTAAGTGTGTCTTCTAATGCCTCACCTGTCAGCCCATGTTCGAGTTTTAAAATTTAAAGTAGCAGCTCATGCTGTCTTCTTGTATCTTCAGCATTTGCAGTTTCTGATACCTGCTCATTTGCACATGAAACATTTGTAAAGAACTGGTGGACTGGTGATACTTGTTGGAGGGGTACTGTTTCACAGACCTGTAAATGAGTACAGAAGAAAATGCAGAATATTGCATTTTTAGTTTTTTAACAGTCAGCAGTAACACATAGCACCATGACAGTTACAAACTATTAGTCTTATTAGCATTACAAAGTAAGGTCTGTCACTCACATATAAAGTTTATGAAAAGCATGCATGAGCATAATGATGATTAACATTCTGGATTCCTCAAATTTCACGTCTTTACATGTGACGTTTTTTGATATACAGTTGAGATAATTAAGGATATTGACTAATTTGATAGATTGTGATAACATTTTCTGGTACATTGCCCAGCCTTAAGTAGTAGTATTAATAGCAGTGGAAATGTCTGAAGTAGATTAATGGTGCGTTCCAGTTGTAGAAGTCAGAATTTCCAAGTTCCAGCTCAGAAAATTTCAACTGGAACGCCCCCTCAAGTCAGAATTCCAACTCGGAAAGTCGGACAAACCCCACCAACCCTAACATAAGAAATCAAGATGGCTGCTACTTGCATCAATAGTTCAGAACACTACCTAATTTTTACTGTTTATAGCAGTTATGTCTTATTCGTTCAACATTAAGTCAGTCGTAGTACTGTTCAATGTTTATCTGTGGACATGTTGCTGTGCTGTTTGTATTCATGTTCATGGCTTAGCGATTCTTTTTTCTCAAATAGTTAAATTTGAGAGGCGTTTTAAGAATGTTGTAATGTGTTTACATTAAAATCAAATGTTGACAACTGAGGTGTCCTTCAGGTGGAGTGCAGATTAGTTTTGAAGTTGTCTATATTTTGAGCAACTATAAAGGCTCTGTGAGTGTGCATATTTTTCTGACTTCTCAACTGGAATGCCATTAACTCACGGATGTATGTATAGCTGGATAGCGGATTGAAAATGGTGGCCATTCAGTCCTAACAGAGTTGCTTGCCTGGCCACTGAATATGTGCAGTGGTGTTACTCCATCTGCCTCTGCCTCTAGGTTATGAGAACGAGCAAACCATGTCCTGGCCCTGGCATGGCTCGTTTGTGAGTGCTATGTTAGTGGACTTCATGGATGTATAATAAAACTTCAATGGGACTAGCCTGGCTTTAAACTAGTGACGTGCACGAATAATCGATTAGTCAAAAAGGCAAGCATCGTCAACACCTTTTTCTTGCAGTTCGAGAATCGATTAATTTTTATTTGACTGACTTTTATTTGGTTGGGGGTGGGAGGAGATTTATATTTTACTTCACAGAGATGCAGAACTAATGTTTATGGTTCTGTTTCTGCCCAAGTGAGCATCTTCTCTCTGTGTGGTACAAGTAAAACACTGGAACAGATGTTGGCAATAAGAAGCAGCAAAGCAGGCTGTTAAACAAGGTGCTGTTAATGTTAGCTCAGGTTGTTGCTCTATGCTTTTTTTAGGTTAAGATTCCTTCAGTGTTCATCGTTCTGGTGATTTTTACTGGGAGCCGGACTATCGACAGAGGTCTCATTTACTCCAATACAAACGAACAAAGTAATTCAAATTGGTAGACACACTGAATAAAGCAGTTTCATTTAAAAAATTCAATGTTTCTCAGTGATACGGACACAGGACATTGAGAGGGGCTGTTTGCTCAGCTTGTTTCTCTGTTTAAGATCTAAACGTCTGATGACAAAAATGTCACGCGTAGCAGTGTGGACACAGGCGCAGACAGGAGGCAGAGGCAGAGTTTACAAAAAACAAGGTCCTTTATTCGAGCGGGGTCAGTACACAGGTAGGCAGAAAGAGAAGGCAACGGTACCAGAGGACTAAGCTGAGGCAAGGTCAAAAATACAGGCAAGGGTCAAAAAACTATGGCTGCGAGAGAACAGGTTTCTTAACTAAAAGGCTGGTAGGTCTGGCAGAGGCACAAGACGAACTGGCAGGGAGTGCAGGGAGACACAGACACTAAATACACAGGAGCAGGGCAGACAATGAGACACAGGTGAACCACATTAGGGCGGGGTAGGTAATCACCAGGAGGAAGGGAGCACAGAAGGAAGGGGAAGACAAGACACCTGAAACAAGAGGGAGGTCAGTGATTACAAAATAAAACAGGAAGTAAAACAAACACAACAGAACTACAAAATAAAAAGCCCTGGCTCAGAGCTGACTCCCTGACAAAAAATCCTTCTTCTGGCTTTAAAGATTACAGTTCTATGTACATAAAAAGTGATGGTAACATGACTTGAAACATTAAGAAAGTAGGCTGCTAAAAATGTTTTAATGTCCATCCATCCGGCCAACAGCCGGCGCTACCGGAAAACACTGTGGATTTGTTGTACTTAAACACTCGTTACACAAACGACAGGAACAAATAACTGCTTTGGTGACTTAAATGATTTCAGATGGTATTGTAGTGTATATAATTTGTCAACAGGTATGTAAAGAGTGAAGTGCCTTTAAAAGAAAGAGTACAGCAATAAGCTGGTTTTAAAGGAGTATTATGTGAAAATGGTATTATCAGTATTTACTGTTCAAAGGAAACGTGATATATGTGTGTTAAAAACCACTATGTGTGAGTAGATGTTAGTGTTCACTGCATGCTTACTTTGTGTGAAAAAGACATGTACTTTGTGTGAAAAAGACATTTAATTTTTTTAAAATGAAACAAGGAAGAGTTAAGAAATAATGGTGTAAAAATAAAAGGTAACTTAGTTTAAAAAAAATACAATCAGGTCAGGCCAGAACATAATGGTGTAAAGCAGAGAGAGAAAAGGCCAAAAGAGGACAGGGCCTGCCCTGGCTGACCCTGTAAGCTGGAGTGCAGCTAGTAGAAAAGCCCAGGTGCTTTCCAGAAGACAGTGACCTTGGAGATAAGATAAGAGTGTATTTTTAGAAGAGCCCAGGTGCTTCCCAAAAGACAGTGACCTTGGAGATAAGATAATAGTGTATTTTTTTTGAGGATCCCAAAGATAGACATCTAAATGAACCAATGTTTTAATGGTGTAAATTTGACAGACCAATAAAATAATTAGAGAGGCGTGGAAAGTCACAGCCAAAACTGTATAAAAAGAGGGACAAGAGTCAGTACAGTTTGGAGCATTTCTGGTGTATCATGTATGCGCTGTGAATGGTTCCTGGGTTTCTTTGTCGACAAATAAACTCTGCTGCCTTGGACGCTGCCGACTCCTGATAATTTTTGAACACCTGAATCAGGCTGAAGATTTCTGATCGCAGCTCAGTGGTTTGGGACTTTAAACCCAATCCACATCAGTATGTTTCCTTTAGCATTGTCGGATGAGTGGAGCTGTCAAAGCCTCATGGAATACACCATGTATTCACGGCAGACCATTACCGGCCAGATTGAGAAAAAGTACAATGAGGCAGGAACTTGACAGAAGTCAACAAAGTAGTAATAACAACTGCTTCATAGACAGCTCTCACATCAGAGTTTTATGTCACCTGGTGTTACATGGACGGTGACTAGAACATTTCCGGTTCTGTGCTCCAGACCATAGACTGTATATAAAGATGGACATAGCCTCCGTGATGTCACCCATAGGATTCTGAAGAGCGGTTTTGAAGCTCAAAGTTGGGTGGCACGGTTGTCACCATCTTGGCAGAGACTGACTCTGCCCAACTTCTGGCTAACCAAAAATGGACAAAGAGTTGGAGCTGTGGGTAGGCAAAATGAAGCCTGGCTGCTTAAACACGCCCACCTAGCTTAGCCCTAGCTAAGGCTAAAGAGCTAAGCTACATGTTACTCTGCGGTGCTAGCCGGCTATGATCTTGCTGCTCTGGGATGGTGCCAGTTGTCTCAGTGTATGTTACTTGAGGTAAGTCAACCTGAAACTAAACAACAAAATTTGATATAATTATTTATCTGTTATTGAGATTATAATACGAAAGTTTAAAAATGTAACTTTTACTTAACAAACAATTTGAAGCATGTGAATTAACTTGAGTTCAGATTTTCAAGACTTTAGTTACGAGTTGTTTATTTTGATGTCACTTGTACTTTTTTTAAGTTAATGCTAATAATCAAAGTTTCATGTGATGATAGCTGGTGAGTATTTGTTTCATGTTTGACTAATACCGGCTTTTATAGTCGTAATTATTATTGATGATCTTTTTTTTAGCTTATTAAGGAATTAAACCAGACATTAGAAAATCACAACTATTCAGTTAACAGACTTAAACTGGCTTGATTAATTGACCTCAAAAAGTAATCAAAATGCCCATCCCTACTTTCAACCATGGATGTTTTCGTGCATATGACAACAGCAACCAGCAATGAAGATAATGATCCATAAAGTAGGATAGTATTAAACGCTGAAAGTGTTATTACTTACACTATACTATTGTTTCACTGTTCTCCACAGTTACATTCAGGATACATAAATTAGATTAAATATTTTAAGGCACTATTAAATAGCAAATTGTTTTTAATATTGTAAAAATAAATCTCATCCCGGGAATGCTGATCACCAGGTGGAGGTACTGCAGGTCCTGCTTCACCAATGCGTTCAGCTCCATCTGTGATCATCCCCATGATGGTGATTTACCACACTGAGATAGTTTAAGCTTTGAATAAATGAATAAATGTGATTGTTCCGAATGGATGACAGGTTTAATGAACTTCAGTCATCAGTGGATGAGACCATAGGCTGATGAGACACTGCCAGCACACAGATCACATCAACTATCATATATGGTAAATTACTTATGAATTTAAAATACTCTGAAAAGAACTTATTACAGGAGCTAAGAAAAATCACCCAATCATCCCTACCAGTCATCCCTACGAGGCTAATAAACTGATTTTAAAAAAATTATGTTGAAGAACAAAGGCTGACAAGTATCTGATAAATACAACGCTAAACCACAAAATCAAAATATCATACTGTGTGAAAATGAAGGCTCAGATTTGAGTAATATATTCAGATTTACTTTTAATTTTGCTGTAAGCTAGCAAGGATCCTCGTTCAGGAGAAACAACATGACTGTATGTAGAGTGCCTGCACACAGCCGTGACATCACTCAGAGAAATATGACTTTTCTGGGCTTTTGAAAAGTTTTAGAAAGATTAAAACTCCATGGCTTAAAAATATAAAATAGAAAGAGTGATAATTAATTATGCTTATAGCTGGAGGTTTCCTGTCAACAGTTTTACAGGCAAAAGTAAAAGACCTTGTGAAGATGCTGGATGAAGCTGGTAAGAGAGTGTCATCAGCAGTGCTGGTTGTAGAGTCGGTAATCCTGTATCCAGAGTATGAGATGCTGGTCCCCCCCATGTGTTCCAGCTTGTCCCTGAGCATGGGCTGTATGGTGTTGAAAGCACTGGAGAAATCAAAGAACATGATTCTCACAGTGCTCCCAGGTTTATCCAGGTGAGAGAGAGCTCTGTGAAGAAGGTAGATGACTGCAGGCTGGTGAATGCCAGGCTGGTAGGCAGATTGCAGTGGATCCATTGACTGTCTCACCAGGGGCCAGAGATGGACAAGAATCAGCCGCTCCAGGGTCTTCATCAGGTGGGATGTCAGCGCCACCGGCCTGTAGCTGTTGAAGTCCTTGGGGCGCGGTGTCTTTGGCATCGGTACCACACACGACCACACAGCTGTGGCACTCTCCCCAGCTTCAGGGTCATGTTGAAGAGGTGCTCCACAGTCTCACACAGCTGGTCTGCGCAGGACTTCAGGAGCCTGGAGCTGATACCGTCTGGACCTGTGGCCTTTCTCGCCTTGATCTTCCTGAGCTCATCTCTCACCTGGGTTGTTGTGAGGGACAGATTGGAGCAGGGGGGCTGTGTGTTGGAAGGTGTGGGTGGAGGGGATGGGTGTTTGGCAGGAGAAGCAGTGGGGGGTAGCTGTGAGCTGAACACTGTGGGCAGGGATGACTAAGCAGGGGGAGGGGCAGGTGACTGATCAAATCTATTGAAAAACAGATTCAGAACATTAACCCACTCCTGAATCCCCACAAACTGGAGGTCCGGTTCCCTGTGCCCGGAGATGGTTTTCAGGCCTCTCCAGATTGTGGTCAGATCTTCCCAGGGAAGGGAGGGGTGATGAGTTATATGCCTCCTTGATGTTGGCATAAAACAAGTCCAGTATTGTATTATTTTTGGCGTGGCATGTGACATACTGGGTAAAAATGGGCAGAGTGGAGGACGGAGAGGTGTGATTGAAATCACCAGAAATAAGAAGTAGTGCATGAGGGTGCTGTATCTGTAGCCTGCTTAAGATAAGATAAGATAAGATAAGATAAGATAAGATAATCCTTTATTAGTCCCACAATGGGGAAATTTACCACAGAGTGGAGGACATCACAGGCGTCATTGGTGTTAGCAGAGGGGGGAATATATACGCTGCTATCATGATAACATGCGAGAATTCACTCGGCACATGGTAAGGCCTCATGCTAACAGCCAACAGTTCAATGTCCCTACAGCAGAGTCGTTCTTTAATAGTGATGTGCCCAGAGTTACACCATCTATCATTAACAAACACAGCCAGTCCTCCTCCTTTCCTTTTACCACTCTCCTTTGTTTTGTCCACCCTCACTAGATAAAACCTGTCCAGAGCGGCATTCGTATCCGGGGTTACCGTGGTCAGCCATGTCTCTGTAAACACCAAGACGCTGCACTCTCGATATTCCCTCTGGTGCCGAGTCAGTGCCGTCAGCTTGCCCATCTTGTTAGGGATCTTACGTTCCCTGTGATGACCGACGGGAGGATGGGTTTGTAACGTCTTCTCCGAGCACGATGCTCAGCTCCGGCACAGCTCCCCCGTCTCCTCCTTCATAGATGCACTGAGAAAATATTTGCAGAGGCCTCTAGAAGCTGCTGCAGAGGGGCCTTCGCTCACATTTTCACCACTCGCTGAAGAATGTAAGTTTAGCCAATTATATGTGGTTTCTGATATCACTGCTATGTATTTTGTCATTATTATTATTATTATTATTGTTGTTATTGATATTATTATTATATCGTTATTATTATTATTATTATCGTTACAGTTTAGCTTTGTCACTGATTACTAAATCACTAAATTTAGGTCATAGTCAAATAAAATAAAGTTTACTTGTACAACGCCTACTTTATATGATGTAGAATGACACAACAGACTTAATGGAATGGTGTAACAGTATGGATGTACTGTATGTTTGAATACAGCTACAAGTCAGACAACAAGCAGGAGCACGAAAAGTGAGACACAGCTTTAAGTAGGTGAGTTCTGTAATTGTATGTTACAGAAGCAGTCATGTTTCTAATGTCAGTATGGCCAAATCCATCCACACTCAGTGAGGAAGAAGCCATACATTAAAAAGCCAGATTACAGTTTGCAAATGCACACAGGGACAAAGACCTTAATTTTTTGAGACATGTCCTGTGGTCTGATGAAACTAAAATTGAACTGTTTGGCCATAATAACCACTGTTATTTTTGGAGAAAACTTCATAAAATAGATGGCATCATGACGAAAGAACATTATGTAGAAATATTGAAGCAACATCTGAAGACATCAGCCAGGAAGTTAAAGCTTGGGCGCAAATCGGTCTTCCAAATGGACAATGACCCTAAGCGTACCACCAAATTAGTTATGTGGCTTAAGGACAACAAACTCAATGTTTTGGAGTGGCCATCACAAAGCCCTGATCTCAATACCATAGAAAATTTGGTATTGATGTTTAGGTGGGTGGTTTATGTCAAATTACCATCTAGATGAAAACCAGAACTCAGCAGAACATTCTATTGTAACGAGATGATCAATATTATTCACTTCACCTGTCAGTGGTTCTAATGTTATGGCTGATCAGTGTGTATATCTATATCTATCTATCTATCTATCTATCTATATATATATATATATATGTGTGTGTGTGTGTGTGTGTGTGTGTGTGTGTATATAGATACACTCACTCACACACATTTGTCACATGATTCCACACTCTCTCTCATTCTCTCACATACACACGCACACACTCTTGTCCAGAGGCAAGGGAGAGATTGAGGCAAGAGGCAGTACCAGGCTGTGGCCTGCAAACCTGCAAACACGTACCAACAATAGTTTGAGTCAACTTGTAATGTATGTTATTGGTATCATTTGGAAAATGCTCAAGTTTGCCTACTTTTTTTTCCTGTAGATTTTCTGGAGCAATCTGATGATCAAAAGCAGAACATAAAAACAAATTGTTTAAAGTATCTCTCATTATCCTTAGCAAGCCAACAGTGTGGGAGCTATCTAACTACAGACAATTCACAAAATGAGGTAAAAATGAGTGGTAAAACAGGATGATGATTCCCCCATCCACAGTGCATGAGAGGCCAGTAAATGGTTTGATGTCAATGAAAATGATGTGAATCATGCAATAGACTTTGCAGTAACCAGATTTCAATCCAAATGAACACCTACTGGAGATTTTGGTCGATGTTAAAGACAGGACTCTCCACTCACCATCATCAAAACACCAAATGAGGGAATATCTTTTGAAGGGTTGGTGTTCCATCCCTCCAGTAAGAATTAATGTTGATACCAATCAACACTGATCTGGTTTATCCTTTCAGTCGTCACCCGTCTGTCTAGCCGCTCTGTTCAAGGCCTCCAATCTGCTGTGGACACACTCAACTGGCCTCTAACATTATCAACTGAAGCTAGCCTTAAACTGGAATACCTAATATCTGAGGAAAATGTTTTAAATAGATTACCTTTACCTTACCTACACTCCGTTCACGAAGGGATTGCTCTGCCTGTGCAAAGATATTTCCAATACTTCATCTTTTATTGAGTTTTCCAATCACTGTTAACCAGAGACCCTCTGTGCTGGATGCGGCTCAACTCAAGAGACTGTGAAGCTGGGACTTTCTACAGAGAGACTTGGGCTTGGAGACTTGGAGAAAATGTTTGCACTGGTCAGGAAGGGACGATATAGGGAAATTAAGTACTGTACCCACCAAAAATACAAGAAACTTTAATACAGAGAAATACTTAGACGTCATGATGAGGAATCAGATGAAGATATTGTGAGGAAAAAGAAGCATATTCTGAAATGGCTGTGGGATGAGGAGGAGCCCCCTGCTAAAAATGATGTGCCCTTCTCTTCACATAAAAAGGTGAGTTTGGGGTTCATGGAGGCACACAGCAACCTAAGCAACATTAGGAAATAGTTTTATGGTCTCTTTTTGCTCTTTAGTCACACATATTTAGTGACACTGCTGTTCTCCTATTCTCAGGAGAAAATGGCAGCAAAGCAGGGACATGACAGGGCAATCATGCCCTCTTTTACTCTCTCTTTCCAGACACCTCAGATTACTATTGGACTACTTTTCCCAGTGATAAGGTATTGTAAGGGTGCTCACAAGTGTTCTTGTGAAATTCTTATTTGAGCATATGAAAGATATAATGTGAGGTGATGTGTTGGTGTACCTTCTGTCTGTTTTATATCTTATTTATTGTGATTAAGTATTAATAATAGTAATAGTAAGTAATTGCTCTTTCTAAAGAGATATTAGTGAAGTGATTACTATTTGTAGAAAGGAATTAGTGTTTACTTGATTTTTATGTATTTATTTATTTGTGTAACTTACCCAACAGTGTTCTTGAGTACTAGCTTCATCATTCACCAAGATGTGAGTGTTATTAACCTTCACTTACTAATCAATTCTGGCATGGCTGGGTCAGTTTTTGTTCCCCTTGAAGGGTAATTATATTGTAGTGAACCTGGTCAGACCAACTGTTGTGAAAATATCCCAAATTGTAGGCCATGTCTCTGGTTCACGAATCAAATTCTCCAGACAGATGAATGACATGTTAGTTCAGACCCAAGCACATCAGCATCATTTTTTTCAGTGAAATGGAAAGGATAATCCAAATACTATTCCCATTAAAATTTTCTGTCAAAATAATTGCATTCCGATTCTTTTTATTGTTCAGCTCAGCACATCACGTAATGTTCAATCTCTCAATTTTGTAACATGATTACAAAAAAGTGGATTATAATAGCTTTCACTAAATGGTAGTAAATGCAAAAATTTATGAATACATATAAAATGTAAAATATGTTTATTTGTTACAGTAATGGACATCGTAAGGACATCTGTGAATAACTCCTTTTTCCCTCTTCACAGAGATTCCAAAAATAAAAGAACTGCTGCAAAACCTGCAAGGAGGAAATACCAGTGCTGCAGTTCTACCCAACAGCCCCTCATCTGTGCAGTCTGTGAGCTGTTTTATTTACTAGTGATGTGGATTTGGGTTTAAAGTCCCAAACCACTGGGCTACGATCAGAATTCTTCAGCCTGATTCAGGTGTCCAAAAATTATCAGGAGTCGGCAGTGTCCAAGGCAGCAGAGTTTATCTGTCGACAAAGAAACCTGGGAACCGTTCACAGTGCATACATGATACACCAGAAGAGCCCCAAAACTGTACTGGCTCTGTCCCTCTTTTTATACAGTTTTGGCTGTGACTTTCCACGCCTCTCAGGTCATTTTACTGGTCTGTCCAATTTACACCATTAAAACATTGGTTCATTTAGATGTCTATCTTGGGGCTCCCCCCCAAAAAAAGTTACTGTTATGGAAATTTTCCGGTCTGCCTGTAGAGAGTCAAAGAACAAGACTGGCAAGGTAGCATGCACCAAATGTTTAATCTCTATAGAGAGGAAGCAACACACAGAACCACACGGCAGTAAGCAGTTTGGAGATGTGTGTTTCAAGTGTTTCACCTCCCTTTTATACTTTGTGGTATGCCTCTGGCCCTTTGATTGAACTGCCAGAGAACATTTCTCTACATTTGGGTAAACACTTGGGGTACAATAAAAGACAGTGGTGACCTCTCTCAGGAATTTACAACTGGTGTAATCTCCTGTGCTGATGAAGATACCATTTGCCATCTTCCTCTTCAGGAAGGTATTTATGGTGGGAGTATAACAGTAAGTTCATCAGGTCATCCTTGATGAGCAAAACAGTACAACTACAGACTAATTACATCAAGTATATAAGATAAATTCACTGTAATACAAAGCATGCAAAATTCCACCACATTACACTCGTATATTATCTTCAAGGCCACTGTCTTTTGAGAAGCACCTGGGCTCTTCCAAAAATACACTCTTCTCTTCAAGGCCACTGTCTTCTGGAAAGCCCCTGTGCTTTCTTCTGGCTGCACTCCAGCTTGCAGGGTCGTGCCAGGGCAGACCCTGTCCTCATTTGGCCTTTTCTCTCTCTGCTTTACACCATTATGTTCTGGCCTGTTCTGATTATATTTCTTCAAAACTAAGTTACCCTTTATTTTTTACAACATTATTTCTTAACTCTTCCTTGTTTCATTTCTTTTAAATTATATGTCTTTTTCACACAAAGTAAGCATGCAGTGAACACTAACATCTACTCACACGGTGGCTTTTAACATACATACATCACATGTTTCCTTTGAACAGTAAATACTGATAATAGCATTTCCACATATTACTCCTTTAAAACCAGCTTAATGCAGTACTCTTTCTTTTAAAGGCACATCACTCTTTGCATACTGTTGACAAATTATTACTCTACATTCCCCCCTTTGTGACCTAAGGTCACACATTACTGGAGTTCGTGGCTTCTATCAGGTTACTATTAACAGGGATCCATGTACCCCAACAATGTTTCTCAATTACACACATCGCCGCATGTTCTGGAGGGTCATGTGCAACAATAGGTCAAGGGTACACAAGGATAAACTCTTAACATCTAGTTACTCTAAGGCAAACTTCACCACACAGGATTAGTCATAAGTAAGACTTCAAACGTGAATATATATAAGGTGATTATCATAAATGAGTGAACAAGGTGATGGTGATTCAAATGGTGAAACACAGTGAGGTGATATAATGAACTTAACAAACACTCGTTAACTAATATAATTTTGTGATCAGTGCTCAGTGTAACAGTGTCCAGTGTCCATCTTGTCCATTATAAGTTCAGCGTGTAGTGTCCAGTGGTCATAGTGTTCAAAGGTGGTGAGGTGTTAGTGCGTAGAGGTATATTCTTTTTTATCGGCTTGGATCAGGGCTTGTAGGGGAAAGGTTGAGATCAACGGAGAGGGGTGACAGCCTTATTGGTGACACTGGGGTCCTCAACTCATTCAGTTGAGTGCGGAGCTGGTATTTCTCCCCACAAGGTCATTTCTTTCTTGCAGGATCTATTCACGATCCTCTCAGAGACTGTTGAGCTCCTGCTGGAGATCATCCTTAGCCTGCGTGAGGCTGCGTCTCCTCCTTCATCCAGTTGGATGCTGGTGGAGGCTGTTGGTAACTGCTCGGTCCTGGTGGTGGCACAGGCACGTAAGGTGGTGGTGGTGGGTATCTTGGGGGCATATCCAGTTCCCCCGGTTGGACTGGCAGTTGATGTGCACCTATAGCCCAGCTGGGTCCCGCTGCGGGCTGGACTGGCAGCCTGGGAGGACGAGGCTCTTCACGGAACATGGGCCCCTGTGGCACATGCATGTTGTTCTGCCCTTCAGTCCCTGGACGTTCAGCCATGCCTATCTAGGTAGAGATTATAAAATAGTGGGATTATCACAGCAACCTGACCTATGCTAGTGTCCTTTTATCTGCGTGTGTACTAAATATCAAATCTGATGCATAATATAGTGAGATTACATTTATTGTATGTTTTGTACATAGGGGCAAACGTGAAAACGTGCCTGGAGTCACTAAGTCATACCAATACTTCAAGGTGACTCTGGAGGTGTGCAAAGTAAAATTGGACCCTATGTTGTAGCTCTGTGTTGACCATGCTGTATTCTCTATGGATTGTATTCTGACTTCCAGGGGCTATGGAGGCAGCGGAAAACTTTTGGAGTGCACTGAATGAAATACGAATTGCACATGTGTTTTTGATTCAGCAATTGGGATTGGACCAAACGGGAAATCATTCAGTATCGTCTGTAGGTTTTCATGATATTCTTTTAGCACTCGTGGTTTATATTAACCTTGTCGTCGTTTACGATTTGTACGTACTAGATCTTCCATTGATATTTTATTATGGTTCAAATATCAGGGCTATGTCATTTTCATAGGGATGTTCTATCTCGTCTATGTCTCTTGGTAGTTCCACATCATACGTGTTTAAGATTTGGAGAGGAAACTGCCCTGAAACCAATTTCGATGCCTTCTTTACCATTACTGAGACCAGCGGGAGAACACAGCACATGACAACAGCTACAATCAACAGAAACCCTCCCAATACCATGCCAATTATTTGTAAGATATTGCGCCAGGACAAGTTACCAAGCCATTCCCACAGTTGGGCAAGAGCTTGAGTTTTGGTGTTCCAGTTTGAGCTGGTCACATGCTCATCTCTTAGAGTTTTTAAGTTAGCTAACAGTCCAGTAAGGTTGACATCCTCTCCAGTTACCATTGGTATGACCGTGCAGCACTCATCACCGAAATAACTACAGACACCGTGTTCTTCAGCCATTATTCTATCTAGGACAAACCTATTTTGCAAAGTCATCTGAGTGGTTGCATGTAGTTGTGAGCTCATCCCCTCCAAAGCTGAAATAGTCCAATTAAGGAATTGTTGTTGATTATACCAGAAAAAGTTTATCCATCTACTGTTGCGAGCTATATATTGTGCATTTATTGTAGACCCAAGTATTGGTATCCACCCTGTTCCTTGTCCTGATTGAATCCACTCTTCCCCTATTGCCAGATGTTCAGTGGGCACACCAATCGGTTCCTGATTCCATGCTATATATATGTTATCATCTATCGTGTTTGGCTTCAACATACGCTTTGGTTTGGTAAGGCTCCGAGCTCTTCTCTTTCGACCAATTTTGTCTCTTTTATTTATTTGATCATGGCTTGCAGCTGGTTGTTTTTGTCCTCTGGTTTGATCACTAATTACCGTGAGTTGTCCTGTGATCATGACAGGTGCACATATCCCTGTCCAGTTTTGTGGTAAGGTAACTTTCACCTGTTGATTGTCATTACATAACCAAAACACATCTGCTATTGGTCTGGTTCCATTACTGAACGAGGGAAAGAGGAATTTAGCGCGCAGTGTTATTTTCTCTTAAGTACAAAGTATCTCCTCCCTCTCCCCATAGGAGATGTTCACATCGTATGGTTTTACCCCATGCACTAAACATCAAATACGACTTGGCTCTCTTCTCCTCATTCTTTCCCATGTTGGTCTTATTTATTGTTGTTCTTAATCTCCTTGGTGTTCGTAACCATCAGTAATCAAGTTGCAAACCATACTTGGATGTCTCATTTATAGTTATTCCAAATCCACTAGCGTTAGCTTTCACCAATCCATGATCTGATAATTGTAAGTTGGGGAGTTGTTCCTTCAACTGGTCAACGAGCCTTTTTAGTTTATTTGCTGGTCTATCTCCCTTTGCTATGTAAAAGGGATGTATCACATCATCTGACACTGTAGTAAGTGGTGGGATCCAGGACTCTAGTTCACTGTTAAGTCTTTTGGGGCAAATTGTTGTGTTTTTTGTCCAATTACCATGAAACTTGCTTTCCCAGCTCGCCATTACTGCTGCACAATAAGCAAAGCATTTTGTTCGGCCTTTACACTGTTTTACTCCTGGAATTGGCATTATTTTAGGTACTCTTTTGGGATTATGGCAGGTGATGCATGCTTTGTCACTAACCTGCCTAGATGAGAATCTCATCCACTGATAGTACAGGTTGTTCTCCCATCCCAATATTTTGAACTCCTTTGCCTGTTTTACTACATCCTGCAAACTCCTCGTTTTGCGCTGTTTTGCATAAGGCATTACCAATCCAATTGCTTCATTTGTGGTCATGATTATGCCTAATTCAGTATTAGTGCATTGCTTTTGTGAGCACAACACTGCTACCGTCACTACTCCTTCCTGTAAGCACTGCACATGAACTGCATGAGTATCTATTTTCTGACCCTCTGGTCCTATAGTTAGGGTCTGATTGTATTGAGTTGACCTTGTGTAAATAAGTTTGATTGTTTCGTTAAGTGGTATTTTTCCCTCTATTGCTGCCATTACCCCTGTGGCTACTGCACTCCATCAGCTGTTTCTGCTCTATTTGATGGTCTGTATTTAGTGCATCCAAATTAACAAGTACTAATATTATTCCTAAAGTTAACAAGATTAAGGTTTTCCATCTACTATTCTTCCGTTCTTTCCCATACGTTTTTCTCCCAATTGTAGACATTGTACGGATCACACTCTGGTTGAATTGTCCCTGCTGTTGTCCCTTCGCCTGGACTAGGTTCAGGATTGGGCGTAACAGCTTCATCACTGGTTTCTGTGTTACTCTCCTGACTTTGTCTGGATGGTAATGAGCCACTACTAGTTGATCCTCTACTTTCACGTCTCTGCTTTTCATCCAGTCTTTGTGATCGTCTCTCTCCTTGTGGTCCCTGGAACTGTCTATCTTCCCATGGGGAGGCGTCGCCGTCCCCTGGGTGTTGGCTATCTTCCAGTTGGGAGGCGTTGCCGTCCCTTCCTGGTTCATGCTGCGCCCTTGCTCTCTCTCCTGGATCTCTTGCTCTGCAGCAGTGATTCAAATGGAACCAAACTTTCTTACCCTCCACTTTCAGTGCAGTTGGGGTCGCTAGGATCACCTAAAAAGGCCCTTCTCTTCGGGGTTGATCCCACTTGCGTTTGAACACCTTTACGTAGACCCACTCACCTGGTTCAATTCTCCTCAGCTGTTCTGGGATGTCTGCGTCTTTGTCCTCTGATACAGCTTTCACCTGTTGAAACACAGCTTTATGTATTTGTGTTAAGTGTCGCAGATAGTGAGTTAGTTCTCTTTCACACTGCTCAAGCGGTGGTCCCTCATATGGCCCTCTAAGATAGGGAACCGGCATTGGTCTCCCTGTAAGCATTTCGTGAGGTGTTAGGTGTGTTAGTCGGTTAGCTTGTGAGCGCATAGACATCAAAGCCAACGGTAATGCATCTACCCAGTTGATCTTATATTGACTATCTGCTCTTATTTTTGCAAGCTTTGCTTTTAATGTTCCATTCGCTCGTTCTACTGCTCCCTGTGATTGTGGATGATAGACACATCCAAATTTCTGTTTGATCCCTAACATTTTTAAAGCTATTTTTATTGTGTCAGCTACAAAGGCTGGACCATTATCTGAACTGATAGTGTCTGGTAATCCAAAGCGTGGAAAAACTTCTTTACACAGGAATTTGGCTGTTGATCTGCAATCTGGGCCTTTCGTTGGGATGGCTTCTATCCATCTACTGAATCTATCAATTACCACTAAAATATACCTAAATCCTTTTATACGTTCTGTCATATCTATGAAATCCATCATGAGATGTCGAAATGGACCTTCTGGTGGTGGAATGTGTGCAATTGGCGCTGAAAATGCTTTTCTCACATTGTGATGTGCACACACATCACATTCTTGTAATGTTCTATCTACTGTTCTTGCCATAAATGGAGTCCACCAAACAGTTTGAAGTCTCCTTAGTATCTCCCCCCTTGCACGATGGTCAGGACCATGCGCATCACGAATTGCAACTTTTAACAATGCATGTGGGAGAACAAAATGTCCATGTGTGCTATGCCATAGACCATTTTGAGGTCCGTCTTGAGTGACTTTAATGGCTCCTCTCTTGAGCCATACGGACTGTTCATATGGATCTGCATGTTGTTGTGCTGCTATTAATGATGCTAAGTTTGTGAGAGGTTCACAGTCTTCAGCTACTAATAGAGGTCCTACACAAGTTGATGTTGCTACTTGTTTTGTGGCTTCGTCTGCTAAGTTATTGCCTTTAGCTATTAGAGAGTCTATTTTCTGATGAGCCGCGCATTTAATAATAGCTAATGCTGTTGGAAGGTGTATTGCTTCTAACAAGGCTGAGATGGCTTCTCCATGAGTCACTGGAGAGCCGTCTGCTCTTACAAAGCCTCTTTGTTTCCAGATGATACCATGCACATGGCAGACTGCATATGCATATTGTGAGTCTGTGTAGACATTCAGAGTCTTACCTGCTGCCAGGCGACACGCTGCTGTTAGGGCCTTGATTTCTGCCAGCTGTGCTGAACAAGGCTGTGGAAGTTTAATAGCCTGCACTACAGTATAGGTGTTATCTGGCAGTAGCTGTATAATTGCATAACCTGCATGGTTACCTGAAGCATCTCTAAAACAGGAACCATCTACAAAAAAGGTAAGTTGTGCTGTTATAGGTTGATTATGCAAATCTTCTCGGGGCTTTAAGAACACATCTGTGGCCTGAACACAGTCATGTGGTGATCCTTCTACAGGTGTCACCATGCGTGTGGCTAGATTGATAGTAGTACATCGTTGAATTGTTAATTCTGGGGCTGAGAGGATTACCTCATAGCCTGTTGGTCTGGCTTGAGTTAACACAAATCTGGGGCTAGTAATGAGAGCCTGTAACTGATGAGATGTGTATAACGTGGTTGGATGCCCCATTGTTATTGTTGATGCTTTTTGGAAGGCAAAGGCTGCTGCTGCCAGTCCCTGATAACAGGGTGGGAAGCCTGTTTCAATGTTATCCAATTTAGTGCTGTAATATGCAAGTGGTTGCTTACCAGTGGGAGTGTCTTGCATCAGGACAGCGTACGCGTAACCTGCTTTTTCTGCAACATATAAGTGAAACATTTTAGTGTAGTCAGGGTTACCCAGTGCTGGGGCTGTTTGCATATCTGTCTTCAGGGCTTGGAAAGCCCCCTCAGCTTCAGCTATTGTAGCTCAGCAGAGCCATTTGTTTGGCCTGCTGCACGAATTAGACCACGTAGTGGGGCTGTTTTAATTGCATAATCACAGATCCAAGGCCGACTGAACCCCGCCACCCCCAGAAATGACAACATTTGGCCCACAGTTTGTGGTTTAGGAGCCTTTGTTATGGCTTCAATCTGTGAGGGAGCTATGGCACGTTTATTTCCACAAAGTTGTCTGCCTAAATATTCAACCTCAGATTGGCAGAACTGTAGTTTATCTTTACTTACTTTATGTCCCCCCTTAGCTAAAGCCGTTAGCTGAATCTCTTTCACACTGTGTTTTAGTGGGACTGCATATTAACAGATCATCAACGTACTGTATGACTGTACTTGTTATATCTATGTGCTGCAGGTCATTAGCTAACACTCTGTTAAAGATTGATGGACTTTCAACATAGCCTTGAGGAAGGCGTGTGTATGTGTATTGCTGTCCCTGATATGTGAAGGCAAACAAATACTGAGAATTTGGGTGCAGAGCCACACTGAAAAATGCTGAACATAAATCAATCACTGTGTACCAGCATGCATCAGGTGGTATGTTTGAAAGTAGTGTGTGTGGATCTGGAACAACAGGTGCCTCAGTGTCTACAACAGAGTTAATAGCGCGTAGGTCATGTACCAAGCGATAATCTTTGGAGTTTGGTTTTTTGATTGGATAGATTGGCATGTTACAGGGACTTTTAGTTGGTATTAATACTCCTGCTGCTACTAGGCCTTCAATGGTGGGTTTTATACCTGTAATTTGGTGGGGTTTGAGTGGATACTGTTTTTTGTAAGGTAACACAGTGCTAGGTTTTAGCTTAATACAGAGGAGCTGCGCTGATTTTACTAGCCCTACATCTGTTTTATGTTTTGACCATACCTCTAGTGGTATCTGACGTAACAGCAGACTGTGCTCTTCTGAAAGTGGTAGCTGTGTGGGAGGTCTTTGACTTAACAACACTTGCGTTGCTGTTTCCTCATCATATGTCCACAATGATATTTTAAGATATTGTTTGTTGGAGGAGGTGTGAATACGTTTGTCTGCAGTGGGCTGCCATACTGGCACCATTAGTGCCTGCTTCATCATAGGGCCAAGTTCATGTGACTCATGTCCATCTTTGATCATGAGAGTAACATGAGGGGTTGAGTTGGGCACTTGGAACCACTGACGTAGCTGTGATGGGAGAATAACTGCTGCTGCTGCTCCCTGTGGCCCCACATATATATCTTGGCATATTACTGAGAATGTTTTTCCAGCAAGTAGCTACTTCCAACATGCCTCATAGTCACTGTGTTGTTGGGTTTCATCATACATAAGAGTGCAATGCAGCGGTACAGCAGGTTGGACCTGGATGACTATGTTTTTAGGCTCCTCAAGTTCACGCACTGTCATTATTTTATGGATGGGTTCAGGCAAAAAGTCCAATGCTAGGCCACTGTGAGTGCATGTAATGGTGGCCTTTAGTGGACATAGGATGTCTCGTCCCAGCAGATTAATAGGCGTACTTTCTGAGTACAACAAGGGTGCCACTATCGATTTATCAGCTATCAACATACGCACCGGTTGGGTTAGGGGAATAACTTGTGACGTCCCAGAGAAGCCAACAGTCTTGATGGATGAGCCTGAGAGGGGAAGTGCGGAGCCAGCGCTCCCAATACAGGAGTAAGTGGCCCCTGTATCTATCATAAAGGTGTGTTCTTGATTTTGTATTATGACAGGAACAGTTGGTTCATCCTGTGGCTGCATTGATACAACTGGTGTCATGTACTTCCCCTGTGGCTCCTCTGGGCACCCCTATTGCCACTCCCTTGCTGGTCCCATCCAAGGGTTGGTGGGACAGTCAATACGACGGTGGCCTCTCTGATTGCATCCCCAGCATAACAGTTCTCCATCTTGGCTTGTACTCAGTTGTGTGTTTGACTGTGTACGCCTTATCTGCTGTGGAGGGAAACCTCTCCCCCTTCCTCGATACATGCTACTTCTTTGCCCTGGTTGTCCTCTGAAAGATGGTCCCCTGTTTGGCTGGGACTGATTCACATGGACGTGAATGGGTGGCAGAGGCGCAGGTGGTGTTGGGTGTGCGGGCCCTGGAGGTGTCTGTGTCTGGTGTTGGTTGCTGTTGAACAACTGTAGCTGGTGGTGGTGCCTGAGTCTGTTCTGCTAGCACCACTGGGGCTTGTATTTTGTTTTTTTCTTTCTTCTGCTTGGCATTTAGGTCATTCAATTGTAGTTGTGTGAGTTTACTGGCCAGATGTTTGTTCACCTCTTCCTCTCTTTGCTTCTCTTTTCTAGCATTTTCAACATGATGTATGAGATGTTCAGCAAACAAAGGCCACTCCATTTTCATCAGTCCAACCATTTTTGCACTTCCTGTGGCATTGCTTTCTTCACCATTACTTTAAAGAGACTCTGTGTGGTGTTGTTAGCATTCCATGCACTTCCTGTTTCCTCCCTCCATTTTGTTTGAAAGGATCGTAGGAACTTAGCTGGGCACTCTTCATCTTTAAGTTTTTCTCCCTCTAACTTAGAGGGATCCATTTTTTCTGGATATTGCTTCCTCAGTTCTGCCCATACATCATTACGGTGGCCATTGAATCCAACACCATCAGTTCTATTTCCTGTCACCACTAGGGGCAGATTAGCCCCATGGAAAATCTCTTCAGTGGTGTGCTTGCCTGCTGTATACATGAACAGTGCTTTGATGTCTCCTAGAGCCAAGGTTACACCAGCTGTGTTTTCCTCTAATGCTGTTATCCATTTGTTTGCTCCTTCATTCAGATCTGGCAGTCTTCCAGCTAGTCCAACCATGTCACAAAATGACCATGGTACATAATGAGCAGGATTCAGGCCTTTGGTCACTAATGGACACATTGTTGTCATGTTGTAGTGTGAGTCATCTTGAGGTTCAGTGTGTCCCAGGACTTTGCCACTTCTCAGTCTCATGTTATTATGATAGTCGTTGAGGTTTTGTGTCTGACCTCTGGGGTGCTCTGTCAGTTCTGTGAGGGACTGTTGTATATTGTCCAGCTGTTGGCAAAAATCCTCTAATTTGTCTTCACCTTTTGTTATCATGGTTCCTGTTAGCTCCATGCTTATCTGTTGTGAGCGTGTCATATCTGCCAATGTACGTTGTGCAGTATCTTTTGCCTTTAATTCGGTTAGGTGTTGTTGAAGCTCATCTTTTTCTTTTTGTAGGTCATACAATGTTTTCAGGTCTCTCACCAATCCTGTATTGAGACCCTCCCAGTCAATTCCATTCGTTGCTCGGGCTCTCTGTCGGGTGATTGTTCCCTCCCCTCCACCAGAGGGAGGTTATCTGTCTCCTTAGGTGTGCTGTGCCATAGACTGTTGCCAGAGAGTCTCCCACATTGCTCTCTGTCTCCCCCTGGATCACTCTTCTGTGTTTGCCACCTGTCCTGTAACAGCCGATACTGCTTTTTGCTTAATGATGTTAGTGTGCTCTCCAGTTTTCGATACCATTCTTTGTCTTCCTCTATGGAAGTCCTCTTTCGTACAACTTTGCGATAGTCCTTTTTATCTCCGTCTTCCTCTTCAGATCCCTCGCTTGAACACATACTCTCTGTCCGGTGCGTTCCTCGTTCAGTGTGTGTGCTCATTGCATCATCCCGTTCTGTGTGCACACTATTCACTTCTTGATCACCATTTGTCTCCTTTTTTCCGGGCAGAGCATTCCAGTTTATTGTAAATTTTCCCATCAATTCACCTTCCACACTCTTTGCTCCCCTCACTGGATACAGTCCAGCTGGCTCGGGCGTTACATGGGGTAGCAGTGGGCTCGACCTGTGGCTTTTCTTCATTCTTCTTATCATTTTTGGCTAGTGTTGGCATTTGTTTCACTTCTAGTAGGTGCTTTCTTGCTGTTTCTCTGAACTACCTGAGCACTTCTCTCTCTCTGGCCTGTTTCCCTTCTCTCGGGTCACTTGTATCTTTTGCTTTGTAGTGTTTAATGTTGGCCTCCACTTCACTGCAGCATGCAGCTTTAAAGGTTCCTTCCAGTGGCCACTGTAGGTTGCCTGATGTGCGTTTGTGCCACTTTTTCATGCAGAGTCTGATTTGTTTGGCATGGTCTGGCTGTTGTCTTATCACTAACTCCACTGGAGTTAGTAGTCCTTCTTTTTTACTCATTTTGACCCCCATGAATCCTTGTTTTGCACTCTCTTCCTGTCTGGAGATTTCTGGCACCCCCTCTTCTCTAGTTTGTATTAACACTAGTATTTTACCTGCAGTTACGCTTGTTTTAATACTGGTATTTTTGTGGAATTGTATCTTAAATCTACAGTCCTGTCCTTTAATTAAGCTCAGGCATCCAAATTTTATTGTGTGCCACCCACCCTCTGGGGATAGACACTCACGTGGATCTATCATTCTATTTATTCCCACAGAAGAACTTTCTAGATTCCAAAAGGACGCAGGAGGTAGTAACCCCAGCGTTGATTTGATTACAAGCTGCCTGAAATAAAGCTAAAGCTTTGGGAACCCATATTATAGGTCACGGCTTCCTTATGTATTAAAGGAAACAATTTCGTTTGAGCTAAGTTTATAATTTCATGATTAAGAAACTTCTACCTGATCTCTTGTTCTGTTTAAGGCAACAATGTTCGTGCCTTCACTATCATTACATGTCTTGTCTGTTTAAAATAAAACATGCTCCAGTGTCTCGATGACCAGGCCAAGATTTTATTTTACTGCCTCTGTTCTTCATCCACTCTTTATGCCTTTTAATTCCACATGAATTTAATAATTACTTTATTTATCTCTTTTAATTATTTATTAATTTTTTATTTTACCTTAATATTTATTAATTTATCTTATCACTTATTTATTAAATACTTTATCAATTATTTATTACTTAATTCATTATTTTATCTATTTTAATTATTTATTATTCTTTTTTTTATTTTAAATTAGTTATTTATTAATTTATCTTATCTACTTTTCTATTTATTAAATACTTTATTTTATCTAATTATTTATTAATTTATTTAATTCGCCTGTTTATTACTAATTACCGTTAGTTAAATCTTCTATTACTTTAGACCCCACTATGGCAAACAAAAGAAACTAGAAGAGTTAATATTCCTAGGAATATATCTTTTGTTGTTTTTCGTTTATTTGTTGTAAATTCTCTATTTAAAAACTTTTACCACCACCGTCTCTTCACTGGGCAGACAATTCCAATTATATTGAATTACTGCTCTCTCACAGTGTGTAAGCAGTGTGTGTGTGTAATTTATGTCCTCCACCTGTCTGCCCGGTTCCTGTGTGTGTTCTGTCCGTTCCTTTCTCCTCTGTGTGGGAGGTGAAAGTAGTGTCTTAAGGTCCCACTGTTTTACTCTCCCTCCTTTCTCCTGTCTCCTATACTCTGTGCTGCCTTGCCTGCCCCTTTTTTCTATTCTCTCCCTCCTATAGTTGCTCTTCTGTTTTTTTTGTTCTTTTCTGGCCAGGTTTTCTACGCATGCAGTTTCTTCTTACCCGCCATCGCCCTTTAGCGACATTGTGCACTTTTCTCGCTTTCCCTAAGCCGATCTACTTCCACTCTCTCCTGGTACGCCTGCAGGGGCGACTATAGTTGGGTCATTTACCCGCGTAGACCTCTTTTAAAAAAGAGCAGTATCCAAATGCTGAACAGATACATTTATCAGTCAGCCCACCTGCAGATCTCCTTTCTCGGAGTTGCATCCATAAAATTAAATCTCTTTAATACCACATAAAGATAAAGATACCAGCCTTATTGACTTGATATAGTAGTATTACAAATTCTATCCCATACACTCTACTCCTATCATACTCTCTACATTGAAGATACTTATCTGGGATTTTGTCGTTCTATTAGCTCACCCTTAAATTCACTTCCTCTGTACATGGGTTTTATCAGGATTTCTGTTTGATTCTTATCAACCACTTTTAAATAGACTTCAACTTAAAGGTTTGTAATCTACTATAATCAGAGGTAATGCCTGTTGTTCCTAGCCTTCTACACCACTGTAAGCCAAACTAGTCCTCCAGCAAAATCAACGCTACAAGGCCACATGCAAATACAATACACATTCAAAATCACACTGTCACATCTATCTACCTTCCACACCATATTTTATGGAGACATTGGCACTGACACAGACAGACAGTTACATAAAACACATACAGCCGCCTTTTCACCCCAGCCTTAATTCCTGACTTTAGAATTTAGGTGTAAGAAGTCTAGTGAGAGGCGAGTCTGTGCAGGAGGCTTACCCTGTTAACCTGAAGTGATTACACAACCCACCTGGGGACACCCTTAGAAATTCATATACTGCCACTTTTAAATTGCGGGCCTGTGGGGTCTGAGGAGCAGGCAACATCAAGCTAGTCCACACTCATACTCAGTTCCCATTAGCTCGCCTTCAATGAAATATGATCAGTTTAAAGTTCCAAACCACTGGGCTGGCCGAATAGAATTCTCAGCCTGATTCAGTGTCCAAAATTATCAGGAGTCGCAGTGTCCAAGGCAGCAGAGTTTATCTGCCTGACAAAGAAACCTGGAACCTGCTTCATAGTGTATATATGATACACTAGAAGAGCCCCAAAACTGTACTGGTTTGTCCCTCTTTTTATATAGTTTTGGACTTTCCACGCTTCCGGTAATAGCCATTTTACTGATTCCAATTCCCATACCATTAAAACATTGGTTCATTTAGATGTTCATCGTAGCCTCCAAAAAGTTACACCTGCAGCACACCTAAGGCCACTGTCTTGAGGAAGCTAACGGCCCAAAAATTGCAGTCCATCTTCTCTTCTGGCGCCACTGTCTCCTGAAAGCCCCCTGTAGCTTTTCTGGCTGCACTCCAGCCTTGTAGGTCGTGCCAGGGCAAAGACCCTGTGTCCCATTTGGGCCTTTTTCTCTCTCTGTTCATTATGTTCTAAATTGTTCTGATTATATTTCTCCACCTGCTACCTCATTAGCAACATTACTTTAACTCTCCGGTTTTTTTTTTGTTCACAGAGTATTTGTCACATTTCAACAGGTTATTAGTTGAGACTGAACCATTCCACTGACCCTTATCTCACCCTATCCATAACCATTAAATGGTAGAAATGGGTTGTTGAATATTTGTATATACATAAATGAATATTAGTTGAACATTAGAATGTTCAACAAAGATTAGTGAAATGTTACAGATACTCTGTAAACTATTGGTAGGCATTCTATCCAAATAAAGTATAACACTTTTTTTTGTTTGTTTACTGTCTTGGCTTGGAAAATGTTCATTATGACATGAAGTGATATTCTAAACAACATTTTCCTATAGTACACTTTTATTTTTGCCTTTATTCATTTGTTTATTTATTGTTTCACATCAGATCTTAAAAGAAACCTCTATGGAGACCCTTTTTGTGTACATTTTATTAATTGGCATAATCAAGGATAGAGGGGTATGCACGGATAAAGTCACGCGCCGTACTGAGTGGCAGAAAGACTGAGGGCAAGCGTTAGCCAAAGTTTAAAACGGCCTAAAATAGAGAAGAACTACAAAATCATTGTATGTTCAGATTGCGTTATTTATTATCACAGGAATACCAAAGCCAAGTTTTGAGAAGCGGCGGATGGCCCGATCTACAGACACAACCAAATCCAGACACTGAAACCTGACTCTATGGTTCCTATGTGGCGCTGTATTTTGGTTAAACTATGTTATATAATTACGCTAATGTTACTTAAGCTCTAATGTTAGTATCTTTCATTTAGCTATACCATCATAACTGGACACGCTAGCCTCTAGTTTGTTAAAAAAACCATCCATGATTATGGAACCTGTGTTCATGATTTGTTAGCTAACTTAAGGTAATTGATGTACCCAAAAGTCACTTAAAAGTACTTAGTAAAGCAGATATCGTGTTAAATATTTACTTTACTGGGTAAAAGCAAAAGTGACCTAAATAAATAGGGCAGTGCTTGAAGAAACCAAAGCATCTGATATGAACCAGATTAAATATAAAGTATAGCTAAATTGTACATATATTTACTTGTGCCAATATACTGTATACTGTAAACTGACTTTTATCAGTTGGATTATCTACATGTAAACGGCACCTCTGTATTTTTTGATATGATTAACAGGAAGGAATGTCTGCATCCCAGAATCAGGTAGCCGCGCCAATGGAATGTGTGGGAAGGCAGCAACAAAGTTCAAAAACATGTCAAGTAGTTATTTTCTAATCAAACCAATTTCTGCGGGAGTTGGCAAATCAAAGGTTTCAAAAAGGAAAGGAGCGTCAGAGCGGCCGTGATGAGCTGAGTCAACATGTTGATTTTGTTGAAGCACCACCCATCTATCTATCTATCTATCTATCTATCTATCTATCTATCTTTACAGAGTCCATGATAATGCATGATTTTGAACAGTCATAGATTAATCTAATCATGTTCAGTATACGAAAGACCTTTATAAGGATTACTTTTTTTCATATCTTAGATGCTGTTATGTTGAAACACCCAGGGGCAACCTGTAAGGCCAAAGTGGAACCGCTGGAATTGTAAATTGTGTGGCAGAACCCAGTTGGCAAATTAAATTATAACAAAGAATATCATACTATTTTTTTTCAATTTCTAGTTCACACCATGTTGTTATGGGTACAGAGAGGGGACACGTCGTGAACCTCTTTAAAGTCTGTAATGAGACTAGAGGTTAGAAATTCAGCTTTTTGCAGCTTAATAAGTCAAAATCAACCAATGCTGTGTATTGGGAAAGTTATGAAGAATTGAAATGAAAAAGAATATCATAATATTTTCTCAATTTCTGATGATCAGAAATATTCAAATTATTTTAACCAGATAAATGCTAGAAATGACAAGTTGAAAACTCTATGGTGTTCCTACTGCAGCTAGTTTTAGGAAATCTGCTTTTCTATGTGTAAAATAAAACTCAAAATCAAAACTGTCGTATTAAAGATGTTATATATTAATAAACTCCCTAAAGAATATCATATGTGAATTTGAACATCTGGGTTGTTTGACAAAACACTAGAAATCACAAGATCTCATGGTGTTCCCAATTGAGCCAACAGAAACAGAACCACTCTTTTGCAAATAAGTCACAAACAAAACAAAATAAAATGTTGAGACAAATTATTATCAAAGAATATCGTAACATTTTTAAAATTTCTGTTCATATAACAAGGCAAGTTGTTTGATAGTAGATAAACGTAGAGAGGACAAGTTTTAACTTCTGGTACGTATAATGAGGCAGTGCTAGAAATCCACTTTTCATAGTAAAACAAGTCACAGTCAACAAATATGAAGTCAAAATTGAAATGACAGTAAGAACATCATAATATTTTTTCTAATTTCTAGCTTATGACAACATTCTAGTTGTTTGAAAAAGGTAAAATAGCAGTAAGTTCTAGGTCCTACCATGCCAAAGTGATAGTGTACACTTTTTTATTTTTATGTTTTATTCATTTGTTTATTTATTGTTTCTTATTACATCGTATCTTAAAGAAACCTCCTCTGCGGGAGACCCTTTTTGTGTACATTTTATTAATTGGCATAATCAAGGACAGAGGGTATGCACGTGACAAAGTCACTGCGGTTATGCCCACTGAGTGGCAGAAAGACTGAGTGGCAGCGTTAGCTGCCAAAGTTTAAAAAACGATTTCCAAAATAGAGAAGAACTGCTGTGCAATCGATTGTACAAACAGATTTGCAAAGGAGTTGGAGCTATCTTTCTACAGGATACCAAAAGCCACAGAAAAGAGAAGGCGATGGATGGCTCCGATTCACAGACACAACTGGAATCCAGACACTGAAACCTGGATTTGCGGTTCCCATTATGCGGTTATGCTGTATTTTTGGTTAAAATCATAAGTTACATACTGTATTGGCTAATGTTACTTAAGCTCTTAATGTTAGCATCTTTCATTTAGCTATATTCATCATAACTGACACGTTTTTGTCTTCATTTGTTAAAAACCATCCATGATTATGAACCTTGTGTTCCACATGATTTGTTAGCTAACTTAAGGTAACTGATGTACCCAAAAGTCACTTTAAAAGTACTTTAGTAGAAGTAAAGATATCGTGTTAAAATATTTTACTTTTACTTTGGTAAAAGTGAAAGTGACCTAAATAAACAGTGCTTGAGTAAAAGTCTCAAAGTATCTGATATTAACTGTACTTAAATATAAAGTACAAGTAAATTATACATATATTTACTTGTGTCAATATACTGTATACTGTAAACTGACTTTTTATCAGCTGATTATCTGCTACGTAAACGCATACCCTCTATATTTTTTGATATGATTTTTTAACAGGAAGAAATGTTCCAGGATCCAGAATCGGGGGTAGTCATGCCACGGAATGTGTGAAGGGCAGCAACAAAGTTCAAAACATGTCAAGTAGTTATTTTCTAATCAAATCCCACTCTCTCAGGAGTTGAATCAAAGGTTTCAAAAGGAAAGGAGTGTCAGAGCGGCCGTGATGAGTTGAAAGTCAAAGCTGTAATGGATGAGTTAAGATTTTTTTCTTTCTAAGTTTAGTTGTACCTCCCATCTATCTATCTATCTATCTATCTATCTATCTATCTATCTATCTTTACAGAGTCCATGATAATGTACATTTCAACTAATGGTGATGACTTAATCCACACCAGTATACGTAAAGACTTTATAAGTGATTACTTTTTTTCTACATTCCTAGATGCTGTTATGTTGAAACACCCAGGGGTAACCCAAGGCTAAAGTGGAACCGCTTTGAATTGTAATTGTGTGGCAGAACTCCAGTTGGCAAATTAAATTACAATAAAGAATATCATACTATTTTTTCAATTTCTAATGTCTATAAACATTCATGTTGTTGATATAGGTACAGTAGAGAGGACACGTTCTAACTTCTCTGGTGTTCCTAATGAGACTAGAGTGTTAGAAATCTGCTTTTTGCAGCTAATAAGCTCAAAATCAACCAATGCTGTGTATTGGGAAAATATGAAGTTGAATTGAAATGACAGTAAGAATATCATAATATTTTCTCAATTTCTGATGATCAGAAATATTCAATTATTTTTAACCAGATAAATGCTAGAAATGACAAGTTGTAAACTCTATGGTGTTCCTACTGCAGCCAGTTTTAGAAATCTGCTTTTCGCAGCAAATAAACTCAAAATCAAAAACTGCTCTGTATTGGGAAGATGTTAATACACATTAAAATCCCCTAAAGAATATCATAATATGTGAATTTGAACATTCAAGTTGTTTGATAAAGGCAAACACTAGAAATCACAAGATCTCTATGGTGTTCCCACTGAGGCCAAACAGCTAGAAATCCACTTTTTGCAGCAAATAAGCTCACAGTCAAAAATGGTGTGTATTGGGAAAATGTTGAGACAAATTAATATCACAAAGAATATCATAACATTTTTTAAAATTTCTAATGTTCATAAATAAGCAAGTTGTTTGATATAGATAAACGGTAGAGAGGACAAGTTTTAACTTCTCTGGTGTTGCTAATGAGGGCAGTGCTAGAAATCCACTTTTCACAGTAAACAAGCTCACAGTCAACAAATATGAAGTCAAATTGAAATGACAGTAAGAACATCATAATATTTTCTCAATTTCTCATTTTCAGCATGACAACATTCTAGTTGTTTGAAAAAGGTAAACAGTATAAATGGCAAGTTCTAGGTCCTACTGCGGCCAAAGTGTTAGGAATCCACTTTTCGCAGCTCAGAATCAACAAATGTTGTGTATCTGTCCTCCCTATCCAAAATGTGGACATTATTGTCCTCAAAAGAGCGTCCCTTCTCCTTTAGATATAGATGAACAGCCAAGTTTTGTTGTAATGAGCTGGCTCTCCAGTGTTTTGCTTTGCACTGGTAGAGTGGTTGTGTCTGTTTCTCCTGGAGAGTTTCCTCTGTCCTGTCAAGTTTATAACTACAGTTTTTAGTTTTGCTGCTCACTGTAATGTGAACATGGTGTCTTCTGCACTTCCTGTATCAGATACAAAGTCCAGACAAATAGCTGATGAAACTGCAAACGACACAGAGTTGCAGTGTGTTTTGGATAACATGAACAATGGATGGCCTGTAGGCTCTTGTCCACAATTCTACCATATCAGAAGTGAACTCAGTGTCAGTGTCAGTGATGGACTGTTGTTGAAGCAGAGTAGAATTGTCATTCCAGAAAAGCTGAAACAGGACATACTATACAGGATCCATGAAGGTCCTCTCGGTGCCAAGAAATGCAAAAGGAGGGCAGGAGACACAGTCTACTGGCCTGGAATCAACAAAAACATTGAGAGATTGATAAGCAGATGTGAAACATGCAAAAAATAATTGAATTGCCAGCAGCACCATTGCATAAAGTTGGAATGGATTTGCTTCATCTTAAAGGCAAGGACTATTTAGTGGTCACTGACTATTATTCAAACTTTCCTGAAATGGCTTTGTTATCAAACACATCATTAACCTGTGTCATAACCCACGCCAAATCCATTTTTGCCAGACATGGCATACCAAACACAGTGATGAGTGATAATGGACCATGCTTCAACAGCAGAGAAAGGCAGGACTTTGCATAAACAGTACGATTTCAAGCATATGACATCCAGTCCTCTGTGTGCACAGTCAAATGGGAAAACAGAAAAGGGAGTACACATTCTTAAGCAACTCCTGAAGAAAGCTGCTGACAGTGGCTCAGATCCCTACTTTATTATACTGAGTTACAGAGTATCGCCACTGGAATGTGGACTGTCACCTGCTGAACTGTTGATGAATTGAAAACTGCGTACAACACTGCCAAGCTACATGAAACAAAACAAACATCCAAAAGTAGAACAAAAACTGCGCCAATTGAATTGGATTGGAGTGAGATAGTGGTGTGGGAAAAAGAATAGAACATCAGTTATCAGATAATTTCACTATATGAACTTGGACTGTATTTAACAGTTGACCTTAATACACTCAGAAAGCACAGTTTCCATTAATGCAACTTTCTAGCCAAACACCAAATGTAGCACTTTCGTTGATCAAGTTCAGATTTTCCTGATTTGCAAATTTTTGTCTCGTTTAGGTGTCTATTTATCTATTTATGTAATACTTATTCATGTCATTTTTAAAATACAGTATTTCAGCAGCGGCAGTAATATTCCCATGTCGGGTCACCACTACAAAATGTATATAGCGAACACTGCAGACAGACACTGTCAGCCGGTTTTAACTTGTCTTATCACTGGTAGTTTCCGCTTTAGATGTGCGGTTTCTCGTGGCGGGCATGCAGCTGTCAGCAGGCAGGTAGAACTCACCTGACACTGGAGCGGAGAGAATAAGAGCGTGTCACACTGCTTGCATCGTGCTGTCGTTCTGTCCTCCGTTTTTCATTAAGTATCTAATTGTAAAGTTAGTTTTGTAGTTTTGTGGTTTGGTCATTTTAAGACAAGATGTGGTTGTAAAGTTTACATCCTGTCACACTGTTGCTCTTGCAGTGCTCTGTGTGTGTGAATTCTGAGGAAGCTAAAAAAAAAAAGTGTAACGAGTTGTCCACTGACATTCTGTGAGTCAGATCAGGGTACTCCTGACTAATGTATCAAACAGTCGATATTTAGGGGACAGCCTTAGAACCTTACACAGTGTAATGGCAAATTTCTTTATCTTTATCTGTAACCATTCGTGACGTCTAGACCATTTACTTATTTACATTCTCATCGGGATGTGGATTCTGTGGGATGCCCCAGGTGTGAAAGATCACTCCAGGGGTGGGGTGCCACTTCTAGTGGCAGACAAAGGGGTGCCAAAGAGCAACATGATCAAGGACCCTTTTGTTCACCTTGAGGAGCGTTCCTCAGGTATAAAGGTCTAGATGTCCCTATGTTCAGGGTCTTTTGCCATCTCCTGACCGCTCGGGTGGTGACTGACCTTTTTCTTGCAAGGAAAATAAAACTTTGTCAGCCGGCAGAAGTCTCTATTTCATTCTTCACCATGCAGCTGAAAATTTCCACAACAACAGTTTATTACTATACCTGACAAGCTCCCATAGACACAAGGAAATTACAGACTCCACTACCACTTAGCCAAACATTCAATTCAGTTCAATCCAATTTTATTTATATAGCAACACAGCAGAAGTTATCTCAAGGCACTTTTCATGTAGAGCAGGTCTAGACCGTACTCTTTAAGATATGGCCTGTCCTATATCAGGCACCATTATATTTTCTGTTCTGCTTCCTTGTGTATCGGGTAAATGAGTGCAAAAAACATGTTGAAAAAAAATCGTGTGAGAGAATCGTGATCTCAATTCTAAGCATAAAATTGTGATTCTCATTTTTTCCAGAATTGTGCAGCCCTATACAGTAATATTTACTAGTTTAGAAATTTAATAGGTATGCCTCAAATAAATGTAAGTAATTGTTGGAATCTGACTTCTTAGATGAAGACTATCACAGTATATCACTAAATGATCCCACTGTTTCATCAGGTATCTGTCTGACCACACATATAGATTGTTTATTGATAAAAAACTACTGATTCAAATTTATGAAAAATATTTTAGATCTATATCTGCTTGAGTTTTGTGGTTTTGTTAAGCAAAAGGCCAGAAAAGGAGAAAAAAAACCTAAATACTAAAAAAAGCAGAAATGCGGGAGAAAGGAAAGGAAATGAGGATGAGAGAGAGATTAGAGAGGGTTGACAGACAAGACAGACCAAAGGATGGGTGACTAAGAAAAAGATTAAAAAACATTAGAGTAAATGGTAGATGGTAAGTGGGAGTTAATTTCATTGCAGGTAAGCACTGTGCTTCCTGATTTGAACAAACAGATTTAAATCTGATCTATCTAGTGCTCTTCATTGTAATAAAGAGGCTTGATTACAAGAGATTATTAACACCAGAAAGTGTATGATTTCCTGATGTCACATTTATATATCCTCCACTCGTGTACCTGCATCTGTGTCACATAGACAGACTTGTTGATGAGTATCCACATGGACGTCTCATAGCAGGGAGGGACAGTGATGGAGCCCTCATAAGTGACGTAATGTGTGGTGTCAGGGTAAAGGTCATATATATTCAGGCCCATCAATAAGAACGCATCATCTAAAGAGAGAGAAAAAGACAGAACGAGAAAGAGGGTGTTAAAGTGATGCAGTGTATTGTGTGAAAGTCTGTTATGTTCAGACTCTAACAAAAATGCTCTTAAAAATAGGATATCAGTTCTTTGTCTGCATTTGTGTGTGTGTGGTTGATATAGAACACTACATCTCTGTGTTAATCTATAATGTTTGGACCAATTAAAATGAATGATTTGCCCAAAAACATAATATGAGCAGAGAGAGTGTGTATGTATTAATCAGGGACTGTTCACACAATGACATTATAGGGACTCATTTCCCATTTGTGAGCAAAAGAGATGGTTCTCACAGACTGGACAGTTCAATTTTAGGATTACATGCAATCCATCCAATAATTTGATTCATAATGAAGTACAAGACAGTTCATATCACAAAAACATTTAAAAGAATATTGATGCACATTTGCCAAGGTTACAAAGTTTTACCTTTTGACAGAATTTGTCTAGTAAAGTTAGCAACTCTAGTTACCAACTCACAGACAAAGAGAAAAGGAAATTCAGATTCCACTGTATGTAGAGTATTGTAACAATGAATGAGTAGCCTGTTTGACATTTGACAGTGTTTGTTGGACAAAGGAGACAGTACACTGGTCAGACTCAAGACTTGCTAGTTGCTATAACCATCTTATATTATCAAGCAAACAGTGTAGTAGGTTATCAGATTTGAAGATCTCATTTACCCAAAGAAACACATGTGGCCCTTTTCAAAGCAGAATTAGTTAGTCGAACAAAACACAGGCAGGCAGTGTGTGTGTGTGTGTGTGCATGTGTGTGCGTGCATCTTACGTTTGTAGCTGATTCTGGTAATTGTGTCTCTATTGAGCATGCGGTTGAGGAAGGTGTTGGAGTTTTCAGAGAGCTGAGAAAAGATTAAAGAGAGAGGGGGATCAAATATTCATTACAAACCACTGCAAATGACATTCAAACACACACACACACTGTTTAACTGTACTTATGAGTGAGTCAATCAAATCATCAGATAAGCTCTACTACAGATGTATTTGCTTCTTAATTGCTCCTTCACCCTGTTCCACTGTTCTCCTGGCAGGATATGCTGACCTTTATGAATATGGAGACCACAGCAATGCCATGAGGGCTCCTAGCTGCTTCACTGAAGTTAACATACAGATCTTGGTTATAATAATATAATGCCATCACGCTCTACAACTCCTCATTTGGGGGGAGGAGGAGATAGGGTACAGAGGACAGAAGGGAAGGAGTGGTAGCCACTTACTGTGCAATAACTCATTCACTCACACACAGACCTGGACACTCTTCTTTTGTGTGCAATAACCTCACCCACTGCCACAGTGCAATAATTGTTCTCTAAATTTATCTTGTCTTATTTCATCCTTATTTTATTTTATCTATATTTTGTATATATTAAGAGTTTACTGTTTATTTAAGAGTTTACTTTTTATTGTTTATTTTTTCTTTATCCTATTTTTTATACCTGTTTGCAAGCAGTTGTTGTTGTCGTTTGCAAACTGTCCTGTGTGCTGCTTCTTTGCTTACAAGCTGCTGGAAATTTAATTTCCCTGAGGGATTATTTTTCCTGATTATTTATTAATTGTAGGGATAAAATATCTTTATATCACTTCCACATTAAGTACAGTGGTGCAGTGGTTAGCACTGTCACCTCACAGCAAGAAGGTTCCAGACTTTGCAAGTTCTCCTTGTGCCTGTGTGGGTTCTCAAAGGGGACTCTGGCTTCCTGCCACAGTCCAAAGATATGCAGGTTAACTAGTGACTCTAATTCCCAGTAGGTGTGCGTGTGAATGGTTGTTTGTCTCTATATGTCAGCAGATATTCAGTCCTAACATCCCTTCAGGCTTTCTTTTGACAGTCTTTTTGAAAAAAATAAGCATGTTCATGTTCAAGCATGTTGGTATAAGAAACTGAAAACAATTTTAACAGAGTTAAACATTTTCTTTGTTAGCAAAGAAAAAAAAAACTACAACTAGTGTGGCAGCACAGGCACTTGGTAACTTGGTGTTGGAGAAAATCTCCTGTAGTTTCAAAGAGCAGACAGTCTGTGAACCAACACCTCCCTCAAAACTTGCAGGAATGTTGGTCAACAACGTATCACTGAGATCCCCAAACTGAAAAGACTTAGGTTTAAGAAAAGAAACCCTCATCTTCTGCACGGCCGTTTAACCAGAACACTGATCCCTGTCACCTTTGATCACTCAAGCCCCATTGCAGTATTGCGTACATACATATTGCATATGTTAATATGTGTGTGCGTTAATCTCAAAATCATTTAGATCACAATAGAACCATATAATTCCAAAGTCGTGGCATGTCAATATATATATAATATATATATTCTTGAAAATACCTCATTGTGATTATCATTGCATCCAAATATGGCCAATAACTGATTACACTACAAATACAATAAAATAAAAAAATCATCCAGGATGCACATGTACTACACCATTAAAAGCTGTGTTTTAACAGTGATTCAGGATGCTTTAGAGAGTTTTTTTCCAGTGAAAATTAACTGATTGCTGTGCAGAGGGCTAAAATTGTAATGTCTCCTGAGCTTAGTGCAGTCAAATGCAGCTGGGAATTTTAAAGCCTTCGGATATGAATGAAAAGCTCATAGGCTGTACCAAAATCACTCACTACCCACAATGTAGTGGACAATATAGTGAGTTTGTGGAGCTGCATATAGTGAGTATTATTAAACTCTCTATAGTAGACTTGTAGTATCCCAAAGTGCACTGTGAAAAGTAGTGTACAACCAATGGTCACTGACCAAGCAATATATACCATCATGCACTGCACTTTTGCTGAAACACAGAAAAATCATCTGGCACATTTTAATTGTGTGACAGCAATGGGGTAGAGCTCATAAATGCTACATAATGAGGATCAAAAAAAGTATTACAGTATTTTCCCAACTGAGTGAGGACATTTTGGGGAAATGAGGACCTTTTTCTGGTCCTCACAACTTCAAGAGGATTAAGATTCAAGTCTCACACTATAAGACAGGGAAATGAACTTTTCTGTCCAAAAGTCCTAACCCCTAGTTTTCATTGCTTATAATATACACTAGTTGTTCCCAACCTTTGTCTTGTGATCTTTTAAAATTAAGCAATCTCTGATCCCCATAGCAGGTTATGGCCTCAGTATGGTCATGGCTTATGAGCACTGAGCTCTCTTGCACAGACAGGACATTTAGAGGCTACGACTGAATAACAGGGTGGCATGTGTAGCCTTTCTCGACATTAAAGGGACCCTCAGTGATGTTTGTTTTGACTTAAGGAAGTGTAGATTTACTCCACCAATTTGCAACACTGCGACAATTTTAAAGTATCAAACAAATTATATAGAATTACATGTGCAAATTTAGCAAGTTTATTGCACTAGGAAAAAAGGTTTTACTCCTATTGCACTTGATGGGTACTCTGAATCTTCTGCCTGATGGAAGTGTCTCAAACTCACAGTGAATGAGCCGATCTCAGCAGTCTAGAATAGACCTAGCTTTGCAGAGTACCTGCTGGTTAAAGATGGCCATCAGCCACCTTCACAATGTGGCTCAGGTGATTTTTATCCTTGATGTTCAAGTTACAGTGCCAAGCAATCATAGGGAATGTGAGAACAAATTAGATAAAGGACTTGTAGAACAAGGACATCATTTTACTGGACACAATCTTACTTTACTATTAAAGTCATAGTCATTCTGTAGTAGATTCACTTTGATGTTTAGGGTCAGTGTCCTGCTGTATCACCCAACTTCTTCTTAGTTTCAGCTGGTGGACTGCCACCTTGACAAACTTAGGAATTCATTCATTACAAAGGTGAGTACCGTTAATGTAACTTGTAGCTGTAGCAACAAGCTTTCTTGCAGACTTTCCCCTGACAGCATCTTTGTTCAAAACTGTCCAGACACAAATAACATGAGTATACATACATGAAAGAGACTTGGTAAGTTAAGTTGTTGTTACTCACCTTTGTAATTGCAGAAATAACACTTACTCACTCTCCTCACACAAAGGTGTATGTTTGTCACCTAAAGTTTTGGCAGCTCTTCTAACTCTGCTTCTTTTAATACTAACAAGTATTGTTTTAAGTCCAGCATGCACCATGCAAAATCAGTGCTGCACAGCGTAGTTGAATGAGGCTGTTGCCTGTACTAGTGGATGTGACATAGTTCATTGGGTATTGTAGGAAAGACATCACCTTGGTGTATGAAACCAAAACTTGTGTGTTTATCATGGTGACAGTGATGGTGATGAAACCGGTATACTGCCCACCCCTACAGAACCACCAACATTAGTCTACACTGAGTCAGCTCGGGGTGACATGGTGGTGCAGTGGTTAGCACTGTCGCCTAACAGCGCAAAGGTTCCCTGTGACTTTTCTGTCTGGAGTTAGCAGGTTCTGCAGGTTCCCTCTGCCTGGTACCACAGGTACTCTGGGTTTCTGGGATTAATTGGTGATTCTTAAAATTGTGTGAATAGTTGTATGTTAGCCTTGCAATAGACCGGTGGTCTGTCAGCATGCTCAGCTAAGACTAAATGGGAACAATGTTTAAATCCTTGATGGCTTCTGATCCATATTTTTTTTTTTTAACTGATAGAATTTTTGTTTTTCTCTCCAGCCTCTGTCTTCTTTTGCTTGTCATAATACATGAGTGTGACATGCAGTGTGAAAACATTTTTTTGGATGGTTCAGACTTTCAGACCAATTACAGAAACTTGAGGTAATATTCACCCAATATTCAGTTCCTCTGAAAGTAGCTCTAACTCATACCTCTGATCTTATTTCATTGATTGGACTCCAGGTTTGCTAACTCCTTTCTCCACCAAAATTTTGTACATCCTAGACAAAAACTCTTCACAGATTCCCTCAGTCAGTGGCACCATGGCACAGAGAGTCATGATGGCCACATATAATTTACAATAATGTATTCTTTATGATCCTGTCTTATTTCCATGTGTGCCACATGTGCACCAGATGGGGCCCCAAAAATGATGTAGTGTGTTTACCAAGCCAGTAGCCCTCAGCCTCAGCACTTGTTCCACACAGGGCTGTGTGCTGAGCCTCCTACTCTTCACCCTCTACACCCACAACTGTACACCCATCCACCCCAGTAATGGTAGTGGGCTCATCTCTGGGGGGGATGAGTCTGCTTATTGGGATGAGGTGGAGCACCTGTCTGGGTGGTGTGGAGACAACAACCTGGTCCTCAACACCACCAAAACCAAGGAGCTAATCAGAGACTTCAGGAAAAAGAAAACGGACATTCAGTCCATCAGTGGGGAATGTGTGGAGAGGGTTGCGGACTTCTGCTTCCTGGGGGTGCACATAGAGGATGACCTGACTTGGAGCACTAATAACACACAAGTAATACAGAGGGCACATCAGAGGCTTTACTTCCTGAAGATCCTCTTTGTACTTTGTATATGCTTCCCTTGGGCAATATTATCAGGAAACACTCCATAAATTTCCATTGTTATGCAGATGATACACAGCTTTAAGGATGCAGAAAAACTAGTCCATGCATTTGTTACTTCTAGGCTGGACTACTGTAATTCATTATTATCAGGCTGCCTCTAAAGACTCTGTAGCTGATCCAAAATGCTGCAGCACGATTGCTGACAGGAACTAGGAAAAGAGATCATATTTCTCCTGTGTTAGCCTCTCTACATTGGCTCCCAGTCAAATCCAGAATAGAATTCAAAATCCTCCTCCTCACTTACAAAGCCCTTAATGGTCAGGCTCCATCTTACCTTAAAGATATCATGGTCCCGTACAATCCCACTAGGACACTGCGCTCCCAGAATGCCGTTTTACTGGTGGTTCCCAGAGTTTCCAAGAGTAGAATGGGAGGCAGAGCCTTCAGCTATCAGGCTCCTCTACTGTGGAACCTTCCCCCAGTTTCAGTTACAGACACCCTCTGTACCTTGAAACTTTCCTTTTTGATGAAGCTTATAGTTAGGGTTGGCTCAGGCTTGAACCATCCCTTAGTTATGCTGCTATAGGCCTAGACTGCCGGGAGATCTCCCATGATGCACTGAGCTTCTCTCTCTTTCTCTCTCTCTCCCCGTCTCTCTCCATCAGTATGGATACATAGCCCATAAATACATGTTACTAACTCAATATCTTCCCTTTCCAGTAGTCGTGTGCTCTTCCGTCTCTCTCTCCTCTTCTGTCTCTTTCTGCAGGTATTTCTGTCTCTGGAGCTATAGAGTCTGATCCTGCTGCTCCTACAACTCAACACCTGCTGCTATAATTAGAAATTACTTATACTGCTATTAGTTTTAGTGCTACGTTAGCAGTTAATACTTTAATTATTACTATCATCATTACTACTACTGTATTTTGGCATCACCTTACATCTTATATGGAACCCGTGTTATGCTATGTTCTTCTCTTGCTATTCTTGCACTTCCTCATCAGCTCGGGAGGGCGTCTTTCAAACTCGATTTCCTCATGCCCTGAAATGTTGTTAAGATTGAAGCAGCACATGTCCACAATATAGTGGTGGAAAGTGGTTACAAGATTTGGCACTATCTGGGACTATGGTCTGTTTCTTTCAGTTTCGTTGCTTGTCGCAATTTTGCGACTTTGGCGCTTAAAGGGTTAAAAGACCCAATTCATCCTGGACACTCTCTGTTTGAACTGCTGCCCTCAGGCAGAGGGCTCAGGTCAATTAAGTTTTCGGACAAATAGACTGAAAAACAGCTTTTTTTCAAGAGCCATAACTGCACCTAATATTGTTTGTTTTTAAGGGATTGTGCAATGAAAAACAGCAGATTGTGAAATGTCTTGTATGTGAGTTTTACAGCTGTATTTATTGTATATGCCAGTTTGCCACAGAGGAGCTCAACGTTTCTGTAGACACCATTTTGCCTTCCAGTTTGGTGATCGCTGGGAAATTGAAAGAACAGTCAAAGAAGCCCAGCAGTTTCAGCCTGATCCAGCAAATGGCCCTATTAACCATCTTTTTGTTGATGGTTAATAGGGCCTGATGTTCTCTGGTCACTGGTGCTGCAGTGGACGCACTCAACTGCTGCATAACTGCTGTTGTTGTGTCACGTTACCAGACCTCAAACTGCGCTCAGTTTTGCACATGGACACAGGTGGACTATAGATTCTATTTGGAGTCGACCCTCTTGCTATACGTTTAAGTAGAAATACATCTATTCTTTTCCTGTCAGTATGCTGCTGTTGGGACTCAGCCCATTCAAAATGGAGGATAAGACCCCAAATGGCTCCTTTTGTTCTACAGACAAAGGAGAGCCATTGAACTCAGTCTCCCAGTGTCCTTCACCTTTTCACACCTGTGTGTGGAGTTGAGCTCAGCTCTCCTCAGTTCTGCTCTCTGACCTCCGTGAGGCCTTCCTGAAGCACAGGCCTGCACTGGACTGAACTTTGGTAGCGACGCGAGAGCCTACCAAAGGATTTAAGATCAGGCACCAGCAGGTACGACACAAAGTCTGCCAGCTGGGTTCACCAACAAAAGGATCTGATCTCCTCAATGAAACTGAAACTATACAGTCAGAACAACTGCATTTTATTGGACTTCAACAGCAACAGCAGGATATTGTGAGCAGCACACCAAAAGGCATCTTCTTTTCCCCCCTGGACTTGGTAACATAACTGGGCCTGGTTTACATTACCTTGCATAGCACAGTTTGGCTAAAAATAGGACTTTCAACTTTGACAGTGTATGTATTGATTTATTTCAGTGTATCACTTGTGCTCTGTTGTTATGTCTATTTAAAGTCAGATTACTGGTTGTTAGCATGTCACACATGTAGGTACATCTCACTGTCTTGCATGTAACTTGCTAACCTCCCCTCTTTCTGTCTGACACCTTCTGACTGTGCCTTAAATTAAGCAACCCTCCTTTGTTAACCTCCCCCACATGACATGCAGTTGGTCCTAGAGGCCATCTTTGATTCCATCATCTTTGTTACAGTTCCTCTGTTTTAAGCAATGTTGTTAAGACAAAATAGCTATCTTAAGTCAGCTATCTTGCCATTGTTTCCACAGACACACCCACATATGTGTGTGCACACACACACACACATTTTTACTACCGTTTTTACTACCCCGTGGGACCGACTGACTGGAAGGGTGTCGGTGGGATCCACCCTTTCTGAGTGGTCTAGAGACATGATTTTAACTGCTAAATTCCTAATAAATTTTTGCTAAGACGAAAATCACATGAAACATCAAATACTCAAACCTAAATTTTAAACCTGAATTTTACCAACTGGACCAATGCGACCCCCCCCCCCTTCCAATTTTAGTCTAAATTGCATTTTAGCTTTTTCATTTGCTGCTATATTCTTCTTACTGCTACTCTTTTAGTTCATGACTGTATGTATGTTGTAAATGAAATCATTAAAAATTAGACACTGGTTAGCCAATTGATATCCAGGAAAACACAAAAAATATGAACTGCTTTAAAGAGGAGGAGAGAAAAAATTTTATTAATAAATTACAGTAAACTACCAGGTACAATGTTCTCTTCCAGGTAACATCAGACTGCGTTTCCAAAATGCGGTTGTTGGGGAAAACCCAGATCAACTGTATAAAAAGTAGAGTCAGGTTAAACTTATGTATTTCAAAACGTCAGTTGCATGTATTTAATATATAAACCTTTGTAAACACTGGATTCACAGTTGGCCCATCCACGTGTTCCCTCCACAGTACAGTGCATTAGTGAGCTGACTCAGAAACTGGTTTTCTGGTGGTGACACAACCAACAAGGTAACACTGGACCAAACATGACACAGAGGAGCCTCCCAGAGGTTGACAGAAGCAGGAGAAAAGTTTTCCTCTAAACAAAAGTGACCGAACTTCAAAGAACAGTGTCTCACATGCGTCCCAAGTTCTATCTTAGTATATGTTACTTGACAATACAAGTATTACTTTATGAACATCCACCATGCTATTCATGAGTAACCATAGCAGTCACTTCACAATAAGAGCTCCCACTCGCTCATACATGACAGGTACGCTCTTGTACAGGTGGCTGTATAGTGTACTGATCTTATAATATCAACACATGTATCCTCAACACATGCACAATAAGTACAAAAGTGCAAATGGAAAGAACGGGTGCAGTGTTGTTTAGTAAATTCTTCTTGCACCAGTGACAGCTTTCAGGGTCTTTTCTACATAGCACTGTATGGCAATAACGCAATCTTTTTCATAAAGATTAAATTAACTAAGTAAAACTATTAGTAATAGCAATGGATGTAGTGTTTGAAATACCTGTTATATGGTCAGTGGGTCACTGCCTTCTTACATCTTGAAGATCCTGTTAAAATAATGAATGATAATGATAATGATTAATAATAATTATTATTATTACCATACAAGAAAATGACTGCTGCCTGGTAGTCTATTTCCATTATTACTATGTCCATCATATTTGTGTCAACAACAAACAAATTCAGGTAATCGTAAATTGATGAAGAGCTATGCAAACAGTAAGACGTGTGACATTAGCGGTGACTCTCATAACTTGTTCCTGAAAGGTAATACCTGAAATGATGTATGTAATAACCATTAATATCAATTCTATCAACTATGAACTTCTTTGTAACCATTATTTGTATATTTATTAGTTAAAGTACAAAGACTGGTGGTGTATTTATTGTCACTGAGAATGATAGTCACCCAAAATACATATTTATGAAGTTACAGTAAACTATTGACGTTTTCAACACTGACACCATTATCACAAAAGCAAGTTAAACTAATGTGCACATATTCCAGTGCATGTAGTCTAAGAAATCCATGTTTCTGGGTCATCACTTTCAGTCTCAACAGGTTGCTGTCTTTTCTTAGATCTTGAGGATCCTGTATAATAAGGAATTATGAGAATATTGATACAAGATACTGACAGCTAACTGATAACACACCTTCACTGTCTGAATGTAAGTCATCTAGATAGACTTCCATACATTACCCAATCATAACAGTGTCTAGTTTGTCTTAACATTGCTAAAATGTGAACTGAGCACGAAAATTCTGCACTGTATTATCTTTTAATTCCATTTTTTTTATAAAGACACTTAAGACATCTAGTATATTTTGTGTGTGAACTACCTGTTTTAAGATGATCACTGTGAGACTCAACAGGTTGCAGCATTTTCTTTGACCTTGAGGATCTTGGTCAAATAAGGAATTATGAGTATATTAATACAAAATAATGTCAGTTAGTAGGCAACATAACACACTATCAGTCTCTTAATTGATAGTGCAGATGAAGAAAGCACTGTGTACAATGTTTTTCTTAAACTAGCTAAAGAGTGATTAGAAAATTCTGTACTTTGTCTTGGCCACACACAGAGACAGTATCTTTCTCAGCTGTTACAGTAATACGTACCATTTGTGTCTGCAACTTTGAAATAAAAGCATCATATATTTTTTTAGATGTTCAAATGTGGAAGCTATGGAAGCTCATTTCCACCAGTATAAGAAAAAAAAACTGCTCACATTAAGTCAAAGCCTGGAAGTCATAATCATGAGATGATACGTTGAAATTGAGATAATAATTTGGAAAAGTCTGCATGCACTCCAGCTGTCCTCACCATGCCAACAATATGTTATCTTAACTAGGGTAACCATGACACTGACCAGATGTTTCCAGTTTCCAGTTAATGAAAATTGCCACTTAAGACACATAATTTCTATTCTGTCTAAACAAGGGTGTGTTTGCTCCATATAATCCAGTGTGAATCAGCAAGCAAATTAACTATTTCATCTGCCCATCAAGCCCTGTTTAAAATAGTCTTCAATGTACTCACAATCCATTTGTTGTCAAGGTGAATAGGAGAACTCACGCCAAAGAACTGCTACTTTGAGTGTTGTGTGAAAGTATCTTATAATTTCGACATTATCTCATAATTATGGCTTTTTATCTCATAATTTCAATTTATCTCATAATTTTGACATTATCTCATAATATGGCTTTTATCTCAATTTAACATCTCATAGTTTCAATTTCTCATTTTGATTTATCTCATAATTCCATTTTATTATCTCACAATTTCGACATTATCTCATAATTTCAATTTATTATCTCGTAATTTTGACATTATCTCATGATTTTAATTTATTATCTCATAATTTTGACATTATCTCATAATTCTGACTTATTATCTCACAATTATGACTTTTTACCTCATGATTTTGACTTAACACAGGCAGTTTTTTTTCTTATACTGGCGCCCCTTCACATTAAAAGTGTTCCACTGGTGAACAGGGCCAGTGCTTTTACTTTGAAGAAACTTACAGGAAATATAATTTGTCACGGAGTCAGCGGAGTATGGACATATTCTGCTGTTAAATCAATCATTTGATGATTTTATATTAATCAGGCCTATGCTACAAAACTGCTGAGACTATAAATTTCCATCAGCCACTTCCCATGTTGCAGTCACGGCCTGTAAACGGGGCTGTAGACGGGGGCAATTTGAAATGGAATGTAGCCCTTTTACGGCAGATAACCCAAAGCAATATGGAACGTACCACGTCTACCCACAATACAATGGCCGTCGCGAGCCCTGACCTACCTGCTTTTATGCTAATTTCCAGCAAATCTAGTAACATGGCCGCATGAACTACACAAATACAGAGTGACACTAGTCATGTCCCTCATTTAATCCCTGCAGCCATCACTTTTATTTAGGTTATTTCATAAAAATGAACTTTTCAATGCTATACTGCATTTGACCTCCATTATTTATTTATTTGTTCACTCATTCATGCATTCATCCATTCATTCATTCAGTCTACGCCCTCAGCCCAGGACTTCTCCATCCTCATTGATGGTCATACTGTCATTCCCTCCCCCTCAGTGTGTGTCTTCAAATCCCACATCAGCAACATCATCAGGACATCATCCTTCCACCTCTGGAATAGTGCCTGTCTCTGCTCCTCCCTCTCCCACTCCACTGCAGAAATACTCATTCACACCTTCATAACCACCAGACTTGACTACTGCAATAGCCTGGTTACTCACCTGCACTCGCTCCAGAGACCACATTTCCCCTGTCCTCCAACAGCTCCACTGGCTCCCTGTACAATACCGCATCCAGTACAAACTCCTCCTCATCACCTACAAAGCCCTCAATAACCTTCCCCCCTCTTATCTCACTGACCTCCTCTACCACCATTCCCCCTCCCGCCGTCTCCGATCTGCTGATTCAAACCTCCTGACCCCCATCACCAAAACCAAGCACCGGACCTTGGGGGACCGAGCCTTCACTGCCGCTGCCCGTACCCTCTGAAATTCCCTTCCACTACCCATCAGGAACTTGGACTCATTACTGACGTTCAAATCACTAATCAAGACCCACCTGTTCAACCTGGCATTTACATAACTACAACTTTATTTAATTTACTAATTTCTTTTTACTGTTTCTCTTTTCTTTTGTTATATTATTATTATTATTATTATTTACAATAATAATAATAATAATGATAATAAGGATAAAATTATTATTATTATTATTTTTACTACTACATGAATATTTTTTTCTGAGATGAGAAGTGATTTTGAGCAGTTGGTGACAGGCCTATGCGTTTCCGTCCCCATCCCCTCCATTTCACTGATAACTAAAAATAATAAAATATAGGCTGATGATAAGTGGAGCCAGGTGTGCAAATAGGCAGGGCAGTCAGGTGAGTGAGGACAAGGAGAAATGTCCTTACACATCTGGTGGGCAGCAAGAGCAAGGCAAGTCAAGGAAGGAATATGGCCATGAAATAGTGATCTGAGGCTGGAGACAGGGGTCCAGGGAAACAGAGATTGTGCGTATGGCCAAAACATGTTTTGTGAGGTCACACTGACCTTCACCTTTGACCTCTGACCATCAAAATCTAACCAGGTCACCTTTGAGTCCAAGAGGAGGTTTCCTTTAAGACAGATCACATTCACATGAATGGGACTAACCTTTGACCTTTTCACTTCAGTTAATAATTGCATCCTATTAGACATTTGTGTGATGATTAGCATATGTTATAACACAAATGTGAAGAATTTCCCCCCACAGTGTTCCTGAGATTACTCAATAAAATTAAAGTCTGATCACATAAAAGTGTACTAATCTATATAAAATATGAAGCATACTGATATATGCAGTTACACACTTTGTCAGGAAAAGTGGTCCCACCGGGGAAATTCACACACCATGCAATACCATCAATGAAGTGCAGTCCCAAACACACCAAGTCATGAAACCCCACTTGGTGGGGACCAGTTTTTTTTTTTTTTCAAGAAAACTGCACTAGGCATATCAGCAGGCTGTTTTCTATTGGTTGCAATGCTCGTGCTGGACCCCACGGCTGTGGTCAGAAGGTTCTCTGGGCCTGTCGAGGCAGCAACCTAGGAACGCACTGGTGGACACCAGCGGTGAGGAAAGCCGTCAGGCTGAAGAAGGAGGCCTTTCAGGCTTGGGTCAGGGGTCTCCTGAAGCAGGAGGCAGGTACTGGGAGGCCAGAGGGGCTGCAGCTAGACTTGGAAAAGGCTTATGACTGTGTCCCCCGAGGGATCCTGTGGGTAATGGAGCCGCTGATGCACTTGTACAACCAAAGTGAGAGCAGCGTTTGCGTTCTTGGCACAAAATCAAACATCTTAAGGCGCAGCTGAGGTGAGGAGTGTGTCTGGTTTGGGAATCTCAGAATGCTGCTCTTTGCAGATAACGTGGTTCTGTTGGCTTCATCATCAGGTGGTTGGATACAGGTGGTTGGAATGAGTTTCCTCTGGAGAGTGTCTGGGCTCCTTCGTGTCGAAAGGAGCCAGTTGAGGTGGTTTGGGCATCTGGTTAGGATGCTTCCAGGGAGGCTTCCTTTGGAGGTTTTCCGGGCACGCCCAATTAGGAGGAGGCCCTGAGGTATACCCAGAACGCGCTGGAGAAACTACATATGGCCTGGGAATGCCAGGTCAGATGGGATGTCTGGAACGCATTGCCTAGCCTGTTGCCACCTGATATTGACCTTTACTCTTACTATTATTATATAAAAGACCAAAACCAGCAATTAATTTACTGTGACAAGTATTATTTGCATACCCTAAGCTATAGTTGCCATAAATATTTGAGATTTGAGAGATACAACACCAGATGTGTATTTATCTCCAGCTTATGTCTGTGAAGATTAGCAGTCATCTAGATCATGGTATTTTTAAGTGCTATACAAAGGCTGTAGGGGAGTCCCAGACATTTAAGTGTTTGGGACTCTCCACCACTTAGAATTGGAGGAGTCTTTCAGATGAGAGGCAAGTTCAGTTGCGTATAACAATCACTGGCTGAAAATACACCCACAGCAGGGTAAAAACCCAGGTAATGCACGAAGTGGAGTATTCCATAATCTATAATTCATCCATTCATTCATTCATTCTTTATCTATACCACTTATCCGTTTAGGGTCACGGGGTGGCTGGATCCTATCCCACCTGTCATTGGGTGAGAGGCAGGGTACACCCTGTACGGATCGCCAGTCCATCGCAGGGCCAACACATATGGACAAACAACCATTCACACTCACGCTCACATCTATGGGCAATTTTAACATCACCAACTGACCTAACGTGCATGTCTTTGAACTGGCATTATTAAATAAAGGCGGTCAGTGTTAAATGGCACTGTGAAAGAAGACAGACTTGGAAAAGTGATATTTTGAAATTTAACCTTTAGAATAAAATAAAGAATAATAATGGTAATAATAAATGAAGGTGAAATGACATTTCATAATTAAAAAAAATTGCTATTAAAATTAAGATTATCGTATTGATGTGAATGCTGCAGCACACTATTGTTCTTCAAATCTTTATTATTATTTGTCTGTACGTTTTTCGGTCACTAACTATTCCTGCATACTTTGTGCTGCAGAAACCATTCAGGTATCAAAATGTTTAGCTCTTTTAGAACATTTCTGCTCTAAAATCCACTTTTTTTTAATCAATTAAAAATGAGAGCTCAGCTCAATTTTCTTCAAACCCACTCAAATCTGCAAGCTTACTAGTCTGGCATTTTAATGTCTTTTAATGTTGTACCTTTTCATCTGCTAAAAATGTTTAGTTGGCAGATTTGTGGCATTCTAGTGAGGGTTGATGCAGCTTTTTTGAGGATTTTTTGATGGAACCGTTCACAGTGCATACATGATAATAATTGTGAAATTCCAAAATGTACTGGCTCTGTCCTCTTTTACAGTTTCAGCTGTGACTTTCCACTTCTTAGTTCATTTCTTATTGGTTTACCAAATTTACACCATTAAAACATTGGTTCGCCTACCTGTCCACTTGGTCCCCGTGTGTGAAGATTCATCATTTGTTCATATGTTAAGATACAATTCATTTGTTCATCATCAAATGCCAGCATCTTCTGGAATGTACCTGGACTTTCTGCCAAAGCTGGCTTGTTGGCCAGGTCAAGCTGGTCCTGTCCTTATCTGACCTGTTTACTCTCTGTTATACACCACATTATGTTTTAGTCTTGTCCTGATTATAATTTTAAAAACAGTTATCTTTACTTTACACCATTATTTCTTAACTCTTTCTTTGTATCATTTTTAAATTATGTATCTTTTTCACACTAAGGATTATACAAAAGCATGCATTATATGCAGTGAACACTAACATCTACTCTCACACAGTGACATTTAACACAGGTCTTCTTTGAGTTACTTTGAATCATACAGCAACAATGACAATACCATTTCATCACAATATTCCTTAAGATCACAGCTTGTTGCAATATTCTCTCTTTTAGAGACGCTTTACTCTTTGCACATCACATAGCTGTTGGCTTCTTACACTACATTCCTTCCTTTGTGACTCTAGAGTCACACATCACCGGAGTCTGTGGTTTCTACCTTGTCACTTCTACTAACAGGGATCCGTGAACCCGAATGATGTTTCCCAATTACACACTTTACAGCATGTCAGGAGGGTCATGTACTGCAACAAGCCAAGGGCACGCAAGGATAAGCTCTGTCATTTGGTTACTGACTGCAAGTTAAACATTGTCACACACGCTTAATCATAGTGAAGACTGTTGGTTACATGACAGGTGATTATCTTAAATGAGTGAACAATATAAAGAATAAATGGTGGTACTTAGTGATGTGATATGGTGATACTTTGCATACATTTGTGAACTAATCTAACATTGTGCTCAGTGGTCAGTGTGATAGTGTCCAATATATGTCCAGTGTGGTGTCCAGTGTTCGTAGGTGGCAGACTATCAATGAGCTGTGGTATGTTTTAGGGCTCTGGAGTGGGACTTGTAGGAGAAAAGGGGCCGTGTCTCACCCTTATCACTGGAGGAGACGCCGGAGGAGCTTTTAACTCATTCAGCTGAGTGAGGAGTTGGAATTTCTCCTTCATAAGGGCATTCCTTTCATCCAGGATCTTATCTCGATCTTCTCGAAGACTATCAAGCTCCCGCTGCAGGTCTTCATTTGCCTGCGTGAGGCGACATTTGTCAGCCAACCACTGCTGTAGGTCTTGAGCGTACAGGCGAGCTGTGACCCGAGTTTCTCGTGACTTGTTACGCTGTATTACCATTCTGCGTCGGGCACGAAGAATCACAATCTCATCTCGGGTTTTGTTGGCTAGTAAGGCTTTGAAGCGTGGCTCAGACATGAATGCCAAGGACTCTGGATCCTCGCCTGGTGGATATAGAGCACTGGGTTGAGCCGGTGCACTCTCCCTTTCCATGGGAGCTACATGCACTCGGCGTGAGCAATCGCCGTCGCTTAGCAGAGCTTGTACTTCATGGTCCTCCTTCCGGAGGCAGTGGCTGTTGCGGTTGGGCTGGTGAGTCAGAAGATTGTGGTGGCACAAACTGCTGTGGCTGGGTCCCTACTCTTCCCCAGTTGGGTGCTGGCCGGGGCTGCTGGTAGTTGCTTGGTCCTGGTCCTGGTCTGGGTACATGGGGTGGAGGCGGTGGTGGCTGAGGGTATCTTGGAGGACATATCCAGTTCCCCTGGAGCCAGGAAGTGGAAGGAGCAGGTTGGACTGGCAGTCGATGTACGCCCACAGCCCAGCTTGGTCCCGCTGCCGGATGGACTGGCAGTCTGGGAGGACAAGGCTCTGCACGGTACATGGGCCCCATTGGCACCTGCAGGTTATTCTGCCAGCTATTGTCTGGACAGTCAGCCATGCCTATCTAGGTAGAAGTTACATAAAACAGTGGGATTACCACAGTGACCTGGCATGGTATTCTTTAATCGTTTTTGGTTTATATTTGCCTCGTCGTCGTTTACGTCTTTTTGCAGTTCCAGATTTACAGTACTTTGAATGTGGAGAGGAAACTGTCCGGAAACCAATTTTGATGTCCTTTTTATCATTACCGAGACTATCGGGAGGACACAACACATGACAACAGCTACAATCAACAGAAGTCTTCCCAATATCATGCCAATTACTTGTAAGATTTTGCGCCAGGACAAGTTGCTAAGCCATTCCCATATTTGGGCAAGAGCTTGAGTTTTGGTGTTCCAGTTTGAGCTGTTCACATATGTTCATCCTTAGAGTTTTTAAATTAGCTAATATCTCAGTAAGGCTACCACCTTCCAGTTACCATTGCAGACAGCAGCATTCATCACCAAAATAACTACAGACACCGTGTTCTTCAGCCATTATTCTATCTAGGACAAACCTATTTTGTAAAGCCATCTTGAGTGGTGGCGTGTAATTGTGAGCTAATTCCAAAGCTGAAATAGTCCAATTATGAATCGTTGTTGGTTATACTCACAGAAAGTTTATCCATCTGCTGTTGCGGCTATGTATTGTGCATTTATTGCAGGCCCAATTATTGGTATCCATCCGTCCCTTGTCCTGATTGAATCCACTCTTCCTACGCTGACAACGTGGGCACAATTCGATCGGTTCCTGATTCCACGCTATGTATATCTTATCATCTAACATGTTGGGTTTTAATACGCGCTCAGGTTTGTAATGCTTCGGGTTTTTCTTTTTTGATTAGTTTTAGTTCCCTTTATTAGTTTGGTTAAGGTTTGCAGCTGATTGTTTCATCCGGCTTGACCACCAATTACTGTGAGTTGTCCTGTAATCATGACAGGTAATATACCCTGTCCACTTTCACCTGTTTATTGTCATTACATAACCAAAACACATCTGCTATTGGTCTACTAATTACTGAATGAGGGAAATAGGAACGAAGGCAAGGTGTCATTTTCTTAAATAGTAGGTATCTCTCTCCTCATCAGGTATTCGTGATCGCATAGTTTCCGCTCCTGAGCTATACATCATATATGACTTGACCTTCCTCTTATTTTTCCCGACTTAGTTTTATTTGCAGCTGTTCTAAGTCTCTTCGGCATCAGAATCCATCTGTAATCAACGTTGAAAACCATATTTGGATGTTCTATTTATAGTTATTCCAAATCCACTCAGCTTTCACCTTCAATCCATGATCTGACAATTGCAAATGTAGGGAGTTTTTCCGTAAACTGTTTAACAAGCTTTTTAGTTTTTTCTCTGTCCACTTTTCATTACACAAAAGGGATGTATTACATCATCTGACACTGTGCAAGTGGAGGTATCCAGGACTCTAGCTCGCTGTTAAGTCTTTTGGGCAACCATAGGTTCTTTGTCCAATTACTTCATGAATTTCCACTCTCCCAGCTTGCCATTACTGCTGCACAATAAGCAAAGCATGTAGTTCGATTTTTTACACTGTTTTACCCTGGAATTGGCATTACTTTAGGTATTCTTTAGGATTATGGCAAGTAATATGCTTTGTTACTGAACCTGCCTGGATGGTACCATCCACTGATAGAACAGGTTGTTTGATGCATTCCCATCCCAATACTTTGATTTCCTTTGCCTCTTTATCACTTCCTGCAGACTGCTAGTTTACGCTGTTTTACATACGGTTCACCAATTCAGCTGCTTTCAGGTCATGATTGTTTCAATTCAGTATTCAGCAATTGCTTTGTGAACACAATACTGTCAATACTGCCCTTCCTCAAACACGGAACCGCATGAGTATCTATTTTCTGGCCCTGGCCCATAGTCAGGGTTTGATTGTATTGGGTCGACTGCGGCATAAGTGAGTTTGATTGTTTTGTTAAGTGGTATTTTCCTTCCATTGCTGCCATTACACCTGTGGCTACTGCACACCATCAGCTGTTTCTGCTCTCTTTAAGGTCTGCATTTAGTATCTAGATTATGTACTAATATTATTCCTAATGCTAGCAAGATTATGGTTTTCCACTTATTAATCTTCCATTCTTTCCCACAAGTTTTCTCCCAATTGTAAACGTTGTATGGGTCGATTCTGGTGGCCCTGCTGATGTCCCTTCTCCTGATCTGGTTCTGGACTCATGTCATCACTGGTTTCCTGTGTTACCCCTGACTTTGTCTGATGGTAATGAGCCACTACTTGTTGGATCCTCTACTTTCACGCCTTTGCCTTTCAGCCAGTCTTTGTGATCGCCTCTCCTTGTGGTCCCTGGAGCTGTCTATCTGCCCATGGGGAGGCGCCGCTGTCCCTTGGGTGTTGGCTATCTTTCCAGTTGGGAGGCGCTACGCCCCTTTCGGGTTCGCAGGCTGCTCCTTTGCTCTCTCTCTCCTGGATCTCTTGCTCTGCAGCAGGATTCAAATGGAACCAAATCCTTTACCCTCCACTTTCAGTGTGAAGTTGTAATGCTAGATCACCTTAAAGGGCCCCTCTCGCCGGGGTTGGTCCCATTTCAAGTGCTTTGAACACCTTTACGTAGACCCACCTAGTTCAATTCTCTCAGCTGTTCTTGGGATGTCTGCGCTCTTTGTCTTCTGATACAGCCACCTGTTGAAACACAGCTTTATGTATTTGCTAAGTGTCGAGATAGAGTTAGTTCTTTCACTGGTTGCCTGCCGTGGTCCCTCATATGGCCCTCTAAGATAGGGAAACCGCATTATCTCCTGTAAGCATTTCGTGAGGTGTTAGGTGTTAGTCGTTAGCTTGTGAGCGCATAGACATCAAAGCCAGTGGTAATGCATTTACCCAGTTGATCTTATATAGGCTATCTGTCCTTATTTTTGCAAGTCGCTTTTTAACGCACTACTTGCTTGTTCTACTGCTTCCTGAGATTGTGATGATAGACACATCCGCTTGTTTGATCCCTAACATTTTTAAAGCTATTTTTATTGTATCAGCTACAAAGGCTGGACCATTATCTGAACTGATAGTGTCTGTAATCCAAAACATGGAAAAACTTCTTTACACAGGAATTTGGCTGTTGATCTGCAATCTGGCCTTCGCTGATGGCCTCTATCCATCTACTGAATCTGTCAATTACCACTAAAATATACCTAAATCCTTTTTATGTTCTGTCGTATTCATGAAATCCATCATGAGATGTCGAAATGGGATCTTCTGGTGGTGGAATGTGCAATATGTTGAAATGCTTTTTTACGCTAGATGTGTACACATCGCATTCTTGTAATGTTCTGTCTACTGTTCTTATGGCAATGAGTCCACCAAACAGTTTGAAGTCTCCTTAGTATCTCCCTTGTGCAATGGTTTCAGACCATGCGACGAACTGCAACTTTAACAATGCATGTGGAAGAACAAATGTCATGTGCGCCACGCCATAGACCATTTGAGGTCCATCTTGAGTGACTTTAATGGCTCCTCTTGAGCCATACGGACTGTTCATATGGACCTTCGTTGTTGCGCTTGCTATTAATGATGCTAAGTTTGTGAGAGGTTCAGTCTCAGCTACTAATAGAGGTCCCAAGGTCGTTGATGTTGCTACTTGTTTTGCGTGTGTCGCCTATTCGCCTATTTTCTGATGAGTCACAGATTATTGTATTAGCTAATGCTGTTGAAGTGTATTGTTTCTAACAAGGCTGATGGCTTCTCCATGAGTCACTGGAGAGTCATTTGCTCATAAAGCCTCTTGTTTAAATGATACCATGCACATGGCAGACTGCATATGCATATTGTGAGTCTGTGTAGACATTTAGAGTCTTACCTGCTGCCAGGCTACATGCTGTTAGCCTTTGATTTCTAAAGTTAGCTGGCATTGAGCAAGGCTGTGGGAGTTAGTGTCTGTACTAAGGGTATAGGTAATTATCTGGCAGTAATTGTATGATTGTATAACCTGCATGGTTACCTGTAGCATCTCTAAAACAGGAACCTTCACAAAAAGGTGTGTAAGTTGTGTTGTTATAGGTTGATTATGCAAATTCCTTCTTTGGGCTTTAAGAACATCTGTGGCCTGAACACAGTCATGTGGTGATCCTTCTACAGGTGTCACCATGTGTGTGGCAGGATTGATAGCAGTACATCGCTGAACTGTTAATTTGGGCTGAGAGGATTACCTCATAGCCTGTTCGCCTGGCTTCGGAGTTAGCACAAACTGGGGCTAGTAATGAGAGCGTGTAACTGATGAGATGTATAACGCGGGTTGGATGCCCATTGTTATTGTTGATGCTTTTAAAGGCAAAGCGTCATGCTGCCAGTCCTCGTCCTCGATAGGTGGAAACCCATCAATATTATCTAATTTGGTGCTGTAATGCAAGTGCGGTTGCTACCAGTGGGAGTGTTCGCATCAGACTGGGCGCACGCCAGAATCCGTTTTTCAACATATAAGTGAAACATTTTATATAGTCTAAGCCCAGTGTTGCGCGGTTTGCATATCTGTTTTTAAGGCTTGGAGCCCTCAGCTTCAGGCTTGTCCATTTGTAGCTCAGCAGAGCCATTTGTTTGGCCTGCTGCATCTAACAGACCACGCAGTGGGGCTGTCTTTAAGTGCATAATCACAGATCCAAGGCTGACTGAACCCCGCTATCCCCAGAAATGACAACATTTGTCCTAATAGTTTGTGGTTTGTATTTTTGTTATGGCTTCAATCTGTGAGGGAGCTATAATGCTTTATTTCACAAAGTTGTCTGCCTAAGTATTCTACCCTAGATTTTCAGAACTGTAGTTTATCTTACTACTTTATGTCCCCCTTAGCTAAAGCCGTCAGACTGACCGAATTCACACAGTTTTAGTGGGACTGCATATTAACAGATCATCAACGCACTGTATGACTGTGTCATACATCTATGCTGTAGGTCATTAGCTAACACTCTGTTAAAAATTAATGGACTTTCTACATAGCCTTGAGGAAGTGTATATGTATTGCTGTCCCTGATATGTGAAAGCAAACAACATTGAGAATTTGGGTGCAAAGGCACGCTTGGAAAAAAAAGGTGGTGTTATGCGAGTCTCTGGAGGGCACCTGGAGTCTGGGCTGGTGGTTGAGGCCCTGTTGATTGCTGCTGAACAACTGTAGTTGCTTGTGGTGTTGGGTCTGTTCTTGCCAGCACCACAGGGGCTTGTATTTTACTTTTTCTTCTTCTGTTTGGCATTTAAGTCATTTAATTGTAGTTGTGTGAGTTTGCTGGCCAGATGTTTGTTCACCTCTTCTTTTTGTTTTTCTTCGGCATTTTCAACATGATGTGGTTGATGCCAGCAAACAATGGTCAGTCCATTTTCATCAGTCCAACCACATTGTCCAGGCGTTTTGTACATCCCAGGCATTGCTTTCTTCACCATTGCTTTAAAGAGGCCTGTGGTGTTATTAGCGTTCCATGGCTTCCTGTTTCCTCCTCCATTTTGTTTGGAAGGATCGTAGGAACTTATTGGGCACTCTTCATCTTTAAGTTTTTCTCTAGCTTGAGGATCCATTTTTTCTGGATATTGCTTCCTCAGTCTCTGTCCATACTTCATTGATGGTACTATTGAACTCACACTATCAGCTCTATTTCCGGTCACCACTAGCAGATTAGCCCCATGGAAAATCTCTTCAGTGGTGTGCTTGCCTGCTGTATACATGAGCAGTGCTTTTGATGTCTCCTAGGGCTGGGTTACACCAGCTGTGCTTTCTTTCTAGGGCTGTTATCCATTTGTTTGCTCCTTTCCATTTAGATCTGGCAGTCTTCAGCTAGACCAACCATGTCACAAAATGACCATGGTACATAATGAGCAGGACGGTTTTTGGTCACCAATGACAAGACATCATTGTCATGTCATAGTGTGAGTCCTCTGAGGTTCAGTCTGTCCCAGCACTGCTACTTTTGGTCTCATGTTATTATGATAGTTGTTGAGGCTTGCATCTGACTTCTGGGATGTTCTGCCGTTCTGTGAGAGACTGTTGTATATTGTCCAAATGCTGACAAAATTCTTCAATTTATCTTCACTCTTTTGTTGTCATGGTCTCGTTAGGCTCCATGCTTATTTGTTGTGAGCGTGTCCTATCTGCCAGTGCACGCTAGCAGCATCTTTTACTTTTAATTGGGCCGTGCTGTTGGCTCATCTTTTTCTTTTTGTAGGGCGCGCAATGTGTCCAAGTCTTTCATTAATCCTGTTGTGAGTTTCTCCCAGTCAATTTCCACTCTGCTCTGGCTCTCGGCAGGGTAGTTGTTCCTTCCCTCCACCAGAGGGAGAGGTCATCTGTCCCCTTAGGTGTGCTGTGTTTCTACATTGCTCTCTGTCTCCCTGGTCACTCTTCAGTAAGCTCACATCTACTCCTGTAACAGCTGATACTGCTGCTTTTGTTTGATGATGTTCGTACTCTCCAGTTTTCGACACTGCCTTTGTCTTCCTCTCTATGGAAGTCAGTCCTTCAGACAACTTTGCGATCATCTCTTTCCTTTGGCTGGAGTATTCCAGTTTATTGTGAATCTTCCATCAGTTCACCTTCCACACTCTCTGCTTCCTCATCGATATAGTCCAGCTGGCACAGGCGCTGCGATGTGGTGAGGGTAATGTGGTTGTTCGTAAATGATGGGTCGGGCGTGGACCTGTTGCTTCTCTGTCTCCTTATCACAACTATTTGTGAGGGTTGGCATTTGCTCTACTTCTCGAGTAAGTGTTTTCTTGTTGGAACACCTGAACCACTGAGCACTTCTTTTCTCTGCCCGCTTTCCTTCTCTCTCAGTCACTTGTGTCTTTTGCTTTATAATGTTTAATATTGGCTCCACTTCACTGCAGCATGCAGCTTTAAAGGTTCCTTCCAGTGGCCACTGTAGGTTGCCTGATGCTGTCTGTGCCACTTTTTCATGCAGAGTCTGATTTGTTTGGCATGGTCTGGTTGTTGTCTTATCACCAGCTCCACCAAGCACAACTCTCTTTTTGCTCATTTTATCCCCTGAATCCTTGTTTGCACCTCCTTGGTCTAGGATTTCTGGCTCTCCTCTTCTCTCTGGTTTGTATAACACTAGTATTTTACCTGCAGTCACTGCCTGTTTTACTCTTGCATTCTAGTGGGTTGTAATCGTGAAATCTTCAGTCCCGTCCTCGGGTTGGGGTCTTAGTAATATATCCAAATTTTCCTGTGTGCCACCTACCTTCTGGGGATAATGGTGATACTCAGTCAGGATCTATTGCCTCTATTTCTCTCTGCTAGTTGAACCTTCAGGGATTCCTAAGAAAGGACGAAGGAGTGTAGCTACCTATTGGGTGATTACAAAGCCGTTTAGTATTAAAGCTAAGGTTTTAGGAACCTACAATTTATATATCACACTCTCCCATGGTACTAAAGGAAATTCTTTGTTTGAGCTAAGTTTACAATTTAGTGATTTTGCTACAACTTCTGACTGATCTCTTGTTCTGTTTGCCACCAAGTTCTATACCTTCATCGGGCTATAGCACGGCTCGCTCCAGCCAAAATGTTCTGATGCCCGAGTCTCTTATCCCTCGATCATCAATGTGTGATCAGGGTTTAAGATTTCATCTTCATCACTATTCTCCTCTTCCATTCACTCTTAAACATCATTTATTTACCTACTTAATTTATTTATCAATTATTTTATTGCATCTATTTATTTATATCTTTATTTATTTGCTTATTCTATTTGTTATTCATTGATTTATTTATTTTGTCTTATGTTTACGTAATAATTATTTTATCGATGTTATCTCTATTTATTTATTTATCTCACTTATCAGTTAAATCTTCTATCACTTCCAAATAATTCCACTAAGAAACAAAAAGAATCAGAAGAGTTAAAATTCCAGAATTATGTGTCCTATTTTTGTTTGTTCCGTTATTCGCTATAAATTTTCATTTAAACCTTTTTAATTACTTATTCACCCTTCTCGCTGGACAGACAATTCTCTCAATCAAATGAACTGTGTGGATTTATCTCCTCCTGTGTGAGTGTGTGTGTCTCTGGTCTGCCCTGTGAATGTGTGTGTCTCTGGTACTTTCCTTTTCCTCTTTGTGTGTGTGTGTGTGTGTGGGTTTCAAGGTCCCACTGCCTCTCACTCACCCTCCTTTCTCCTGTCTCCTATACTCTGTGCCTTTGCTCTTTTCTTTTTCTACTCTCTCCCTCCCATAGTTGCTCTTCTGTTTTTTTGTTCTTTTCTGGCCAGGTTTTCACATGCAGTTTCTCTACTCTTATCGCTTCCCTAGCGATATTGTGCACTTTTCTGCTTCCTGCTGGGATTCTGCTACTCCTATGGCTGCTGCTTCCCTAGGCAGTGCGCTATAGTTGGTCATTTGCCCGTGCAGACCTCTTTTTTTCAAAAAGAGCGGTATCCGCAGAAGCTAAATCTCTTTAACACTAGACATACATAAAGACAATGTGTCGGTTTGACTTGATATAGTATTACACAGTATTCCCTGTCCCATAACTCCTCACTCATCAGGTTAAGTCTTCAAATTCACTGACATTGAAAGACTTTATTTGGGATTTTTGTTCTGTTGTTATTAGCTCACCTTAAATACACTCTCAAACATTAAAGGTTTTGTAATTCCTACTATACTCAGAGGTAATGCCTGGGTGTTCTAGCCTTCTGTTCACTGTGTTTCAAACCAGTCCTCCAGTTAAAATCAAGGTTGCTACAAGCCAACATGCAATACACACATTCAAAATCAGCTGATCACACTTCATTCACTCTTTCCCGCACCATGTTCCCATGAGACATTGGCACTGACACAGACAGACAATTATGTAACACACACACACAGAGCTGCCTTTTTCACTCTCTATTTTATCTCTGTGATTTTAGAATTTGCGTGGGTTAGGTTCAGGAGAGGCGAGTCTAAAAAAAATAGGAGGCTTACTCTGGCCAACTCATGACACTCCGCACTTAGACACCATTAGAATTAGTAGAGAAAGAAAAGCTCTGCTTACCTTTAAATTTGTGGGCCCAGGTTCGAGGCATATATATATATATATGTGTATATATATATATATATATATTGTCAAGAAAGGCTGAGATCTACCCACTCGCGCCTAAAAGAAAGGATCTAATGCTAGATTCTCCTCATGGTTGTAAGATGCACAGTTTTAATGTGTACCATTTAAAAGTTAATCAGTATAATGTGAAGCACTATGATCAATGTACTATGTGTGTGAGACTGAAATATAAAATCATACGACACTGTGATTGAGCAAGGACGGTAAGATTGTGACATGACTGAGTACCAGAGCCTGTCCGGCTTTTAGAAAAGGGGAAGTTCACGCAGACTGTAAGATTGGTATGAGAGCATGAAAATCATAAGATGATTTAAAACAGTTGATTATGACTTAAAAGTGTGAGAATTAAAATGATTGTATTGATATTAGTGAAAATGATGATTAATTGTATTAATGTAATCTTAAGAATAAGAATGATTGAAAGAAGCAGTACATAGGATGGGTGCGGTCACTATTGGTAGAGATTTCAGAAGCCAAGAAGGATTGCAACATGTGCCAGACCGGAGGAATTGCAACACAGCATTGCCGGAGCTAGCACTGTCAAAATAGTTTGGTAAGGGAAGTTAGAAAGGAGGGTTGGAGAGCTACAAGTCCAGATAAAAGGTGATGTACCAGACAACTTATTCGGACTCTTCTGACCATCGGTGGATCATCATCTAAAGAAGACCCCTCCTCAGCCATCATCAACAAGAGAGCTGGCCCTGCGAACTTTTACTACTCTAGAACAAAGGAATCTTGGAGACTATTTGCTGCAGAGAAAACTCAAGGCAAGAGGAGTTTTGAATGGATTATTATTTTCCTCACGTGAAAGGATTTAGCCTCTGAAGGCTCTATAGTTCGGCCAGGTCAAAAGAGGAACTGTGATTCAAGGGCTCCGGGATTTTGTATGGAGTCAGGAGACTCTCTCATGGGACCGGCTCGAAAAGAGGATCGATAGCTAGCCAAGCTGCCAACCTCCATCTCTTCCAAATTATTCACCCATCCTAGTGACCGTTTCAGCATCTAATACAGGAATCAGTGAGTTACTTATTTTAGAACTATTTTAATTACTTTTTGAGATTGATTACACTGCTTTTATAGTTTATGACATGATTGTTAGTATGCTTTGCCTCATAAAATTGTATTCAATAAATTCATAAATTGTATCTAAGGTTAAATTGTGACATTTGCTCTGGTGATTCTCAGTAAAGGTAAAACACTAGGTCAAAGTGTGTAAACCTATAAGGTTCTTAAAGGTTGGCCTCAGCCTCAAATCAATAGACCCCTTGGGCTTACAAAATAACAAATAATTCCCAATAATTCCCTAGCACCATACCAAGTGCAAAAATCTTTTAAGAGGAGAGCTGCTAATAGGTGTAACTGGTGATCATATTTGGTTTATAAGGGCTACATTGGGTGTGGCACCGTGGTAGCATCGTGAGGCATCTGGAAGTAGGCAGCGGCAGCTAGCTAATCTCCTCGCCACCAGCTTATATAATAGTCAGTAGAAACTGTGGGTGCTGGGTGAAAACACTGCTGTGAGCTCAGACCTTAAACGGAGAGAGAGCTGGTCCAGACCTCCTGTACCGGGATAATACTGGCGATCTAACACGCTGCTACCAATGTGGGGCCTCCGGCGGAGAGACAACCGGGCGAAAGCCAACAAGAACCCCAGCTGGTTGATAGCCGCTGTTTGTGTGAGACGCACCCAGAGGGCAACTTGCCGAAAGGCGTGTAGCATAGTCAATACCTTGTAGACTCACCGGAGACTAGCACAGAATGAGCAGCTGTCGACGGATGTATCACACCCAAGCTGACGCCCGCTGAGTAGCCAACATAGTTCGTAACCCGTCTTACCAAAGCACCATGAGAGGCTTCAAGGAGCAGACGACTCGAGACGACAAAGATGGAAGGAGCACTGATGGAGGAAACCTCCAGCAAAAGCAGCACTGGATGAAGACCAAACAGCTAGAAACATAGAGAACGTGAAGATTTGCAAACCCTGTAGCCCATAAGGTATCAACCATAATAATACCATGGGTAACGGAATAACAAGTTGAATCAAAATAATCAACTTCTTACAGCAATGCAACCTGAGTATAGGAAGCTGACGACCTTGCTAGAGGAGCTGAATAGAGCCATTCCAGTGAGGGTTAATACCAGCATTACTGTAATGAGAAGCGATGGGTAGTGGTGATTAAAAGCTCCCACCAATGCCAGCGGCAAGAAGGACACACCAGACTGGATCGAGGGTGGATTGAGACACTGCAGAATCACTCGGCCGGGTAGGTAGAGCTTGCAAGCCTACATCCCAATACGACGCAATAATAAAAAATGCTGGGCCCAGGAAGCGGAGATCCAGACTGACCTAATAGGCACAGAGATGTCAAGGCAGCAGCCAGACACAAGGACTTCAATGAAGCCCTGGGAGGCTTAAAGCCTGGTGCAACAGAATAAGGAGGAGCCTTAGATGATGCTGACCAGCAGAGCCCAGGAATACCTAGGGATGACAGGAGGATGAATCTGAATCTGACTGAGAGGGAGACCTGGGTAAGAAGGCCTGATGAGGAAGTGCCAGAGTGAGCCAGAGTTGGAAGTAGTTATTTAGTGACCCTCCCTGGGAGAAGGACCATCAAGTCACCCATCAGACTTCCCACTGGTTCCCATGGCCCTGCCCCCAGCATTGGGACGCCAGGCCACGCCGCTGATAAGTTGAATGGTGAGCTGGCCTCAGAGCAAGAACGGAAGGTGCAGAAAGGAGTTCCCTGAAAGGCATGCATCCGAAAGCTCCAGCAAGAGGGACCGAAGGGGAAGGCTAAGTCAAGCCTCCAAAGAACAACCGCTGGACTGGCTGGAAACCGAGCCAGAGCCAGATCCTCTAGGCTGCCAAGATTGCATGTTGCGCCTGAAGAAACCTGTAAAATCAACCACCAATCAGGGTGTGAGAGCCTATCACCATATAGGGAATCCAGGACATTGATGGAGATGGGCTGATAGTGTTCAGTAGAAAAGATTGAAGGTTCGGAACAAGAAGTTCCTGGAAGAATTGAGATTTACCGAGCTGGGCCCAGAGTATCAGCAAGAAGTGGAGACTAGACGGATGAGTGGAGCTGTAAACCTGGGCCAGTAAGCAAGAATGGTGGGAGTGGAGCTGACCTTCCTTACCACGGAATACTGCATGTCATAGTGGAAGAGTACGGGCACAGAAGATTCATCCATACCGAGGCCAGATGCTGAGGGCCCTAAAGGGAATAGATGCTGCAGGAAACCTGGGGCTAAGAAGGGTGGTAGTTTGCACAGATGGTTTCAGGTCAGGCAACCTGTCCTGGGAAGAAGTTGCGCCGCGCTGGCCATGGTAAAATGTACTTGAAATGACACAGGACTGAGCCCACTCAAAGAGATTGTAATTGCTCACGTCAGTGGAGCAGGACAACGAGCGCAAGAAGGGAACTCTGGCCTCATGAAAAGTGAAAAAGAAGAAAGGAAAGACTGGGGAAGAGAGAGCCTCAGTCGGTTTCTTTTCAAAAGGAGCCAGTTCCCCGCACCAGAAACACCTGCTGTCGAAAAAGCTAGGCCAAGTCCATTGAGGGAAGTGCACTGCGGCCAGGGCTGAAGAAACGGGGGCAGAAGTCCTCAGTTTACAAGGACCAACGGCACAGAGTGAACAAGATGAGGAATCCCAGCTAAGCCAGGATGCAGGCTCGGCCTGTATGGCCTTGGCATTCAAGGAGAGATATCAGGTGCAAGCAACTACGACACTCAGGGGATGACATGAGGATGTGAGAGTAGATTCCTGGTGCAGGAACAGACGACTGGTGGCATCAGATTGTAGGCTCAGCCAGCCCAAGTTCAGTACAGAATCCACTTGTACCCAGCATACCCAGACTTGAGAACAGGTCTACAAAGGCCAAGAACCCAGTGTGAAGGTAGTCAGCGGTACAAGACCAATGGTGAAGATGGCAAGGACCTCAGGTATGGTAATGTTGGAAACCATGGACGGAAGACAGGCCTATACACCCCAGAAGTTGGCCAGACGGGCGAAACCCCCAAGGATGGATTGATTGGCTGGAAGAGAAAAAGACCTTAGAAGTGACCGCCAAAGTAGGTGAGGGCTAATCCACTGATGACTCCATCGTGACAGCAGCACTAGCAAATTGCAAGGAATTGACGTAATCTCCAGAACAGCCTATGTGGCTGTGGTGTATGATGTGACAAGAAGAATGAAGAAAGCAGCCCACCAGTATGCAAAAAAGAGGTGACTGAGGAGACGCGCAAGGATTTCTTTGATGATGATGACGAATACCCGCATCGAAACCCCTCAAACCCAAAAAGAAGGTCAGGTTGCTCATGGAGCCTGCACAGTCAGATAATGGAGGAGCAGGAAACCTGGAAAGCATCACAAGAATCAGCCAAGACGGAGCAAGAATTTCCAAGAGTTTAAAACTCAAGACCAAGGATATGGGCAAAGAGAGACCAGGAAAGCATGTCTGAATACCTGAGAAGTGTGGGGCGAGGAGAGTTGCACCAGTCGAGAGGAGGCGGATCAGGTTGTGGCTGGCTTATCGTAATCTCCCAGTCCGTTCAAGGGAAAACCACAGTTCGAGAGCATTATCAGAAATTGGTGCTTGAGGACCTGATGATGAGGACGCGTGACACGAAAAAAAGCCCGAGCTAGGGTGGAACAAGAACAGTCCTTGGCCCAAGTCTGACACGAGCTAAAAGGCTGTGGTGACCCCAAAGGTATGTGAAGGCCCTGAGGATAGTGGACTAAGGGCTCCAGAGGAGTTAGCCTGCCAAGATGCCAGCAGACGATACCACGGTCAAAACAGTTGGACATAGCTGTAAAGAGTTACGACTTAGAGGAAAATACTACTTAGAAAAAAGAGGAAGAAGGAGGCTGCAAATCTGCCAACCAGCAGACAAACCGATGCCCAAAGCACCTCAACCACAACCCCAAGTCACCAGTCAGCAAACTCCAACCAGCCCAGCGAGGCCAGCGGAAGCCTGGACAACAAACAAGCCCCAGTCAAGAAGGGGGCATACCTGTCCCCTGGGAAGAATACAAGAAGTTGACCCTGAAGAAAAGCAGGTTCTTCGGGACTGTAAGGCGGGAGCCGGAGGGGCCTCTCCAAAGTACGGCTCAAAAAGGCATGGGTCACCCTGGAAAATGTCACTGGGTAGGGGATGTTATCTACACCATGTGGATGGTGGAGATCCTACTTAGTGACCCGGGCAGAGGTGTTGATGATCCAAAAGCCTTTGGACGGCAGGACACCTGAAAGTCCAATTGGCAAACAGACGTAAGAGGATGCCTTTTGAGTTTGGAAGAAAATTGTGTGGATTAAGGGCCATATACGATTTGATAAATAACTAGGACTTAACCCTTAGAGTCCTGAGCCTATTTTGGCCGTTTCTGAATACTTTTGATTTGTCTTCATGTACTACATTACAAAATGTTTACTAGCCCATGTTTTTCCATATCATTTTTTTCAGCACAACATTTCCTATATGATCTGACTATTATTTTTTCACTTATACTGTATCAACACATTTTTGCCAAAACACAAAACACAAAATCCGATTTGAAAATTATATTAATTCTTTGCACAACAACACAAACATGCTTAATGAACCATTTGAAATCTTGAAAAAATGTCAATACAGGTTGCAAAGGTGAACATACAAAGGCAAATTGAAAAAAATAACAATATACAATTATTTACAAATAAGTATAGGTGTGTATATAGGCATTTCCAATTTTTAGTAATGAACACTGATATAGTTTGTACAATGTACAAAAATTTGAGACATCAATGCTTTGACTCACTAGAGTTCCAAATAACAAATGTCAAATACAACAGGTAAAATTGAGACACATCAAACAATATACAACTATATACAATCAAGGCAGGTGTTTGTTTTATCTGTGCCACTCCTTGAAATACTGTCCACGATGAGACAGAGAGCCACATCACAGGACTCATACTCAAGGAGTGAGGCTCCTTTTTGTCCACTAGGAGACAGCGCTGGCAGGTCCCATGCCTTGTGTGGCCTTCTATTGCCATATCTGTCACTTCTTGTAGCAATGGGAACAGGAACATGTTCTGCCTCCTGTTTATGTAAGGCTCTGTCTGTCCACTCCGCACAGCTGGGACACCAGTTCTGACAGAAAGTTCTTGTGACTCATGCTGCCCTGCTTTGTGCTGTTGATCTCACAGTGCAGTGATGGCGCATTTGTGGTTGCAACAACCACAAAGTGGAGGAACAGGGAAGCGATACCACCGTAGCTGTTCTGTGGTGGGTGGAGCAATATTGGATCAGCTGGTCCGACAGATCAACCCCTGCCCATGTTCTTATTGTAGGCAGGAAGGGGGGGGCAGGGAATTTTTTTCTCGTCCAGTGTCCATCTCTCTTCACTCTCCTCTGACCACCTCAACAGAACCCATCGCCGAATGGATTGTGGAGCACACAGACACCTCCCTGTTTCCATCCATTTCACAGCATCAGGCCTCGATCCATCTCAAGCTGCCTCGCTTCTGATTTTTTTGGTGAGGGCATTTCCTCTTCCGTAGGACACCTTTCTGTTCTCTGTATGTCCCATAGGCTCAAATTTCATGCTGGCTGTCAAGCAGCAACTGGGGCTGGTGTAAAAATTGTCCATATAAATATGGTATCCGGTGCTCAGGTATGATGGCTAAATGAGGTCCATCACAGTATCATAAGACAATCCATGCACAGTGTGTGTGTTTTTCCCATGCACAAGTTGAAATTGATGGTAACCATTACTCGACTCTGAAGCAAGACAAAAAGCTTCATGCCCCACTCTTTGTTGGTTTGTCTTCACATACTGGGTCATGCCAGTTTTTGCTTTTGTCGCCACTCATCCTCCTCATCAACTGCCAGCGTTCCTTCTCGGGTGGTGCTGGCCTGGCAGGTGCGACTTCATCCATAAGTGGCTGGATCCTGAACATCCTGTCATGCTGTGGTGTTCCCTTTTCTCTCATTGTTGATGTCCTCCACTGAATCACTGGGGTGAATGTTGGACAGTAGTGCCCCGAATCTGTCCCTTGACATGACAGTGCTGGAAACGGACCGACATGATGTGAATTTGTCTCCAGTAGTCAGAGACTTGGCAGCCCCACTCAATGCTGTGTAGAGAAGGAGCCCATGAATTTGTACAGCCTCCACTTCAAGGTCAGCCTCCATGAACTTCTTTTCCCCATTTCCGCCGCTTTGCTGCATATGTGTTTCTGTGTTCTGCAGAGGTCCTCATTGTGTCCATTGAGAAGTACAACTGAACAGATCTATCGTGAATGTGCTGCATGGGGTTCACCTGGGCTCCCTGGTGGTCTGTGGGCATGAACCTGCTGATCTGTGGTGTGATGTCAGGGTCATTTTCAGTCTTCCAGGGCTCAGAGCTCTGGTGTGGCTACATGTGCAGATCTTGACCAAACAATAATAAATAATAATAAATTACATTTATATAGTGCTCATGACACCACACCAAAGGATGCCTTTTCTATAGTAAAAAATAACAGACAGGTATAACAAAACAAAACAACACAGGGTAAACTTAACAGAACTAACCTGAACTGAATCCTCCTCCACGCCCTCTCTGTGTAGTCCTCCTGGTGTTTGGACTGTGGATCGTCCAGGCTGCTCATGATCGCTGTACATGAAAAAATAACACACATAAAAATATTAATTGAGTTTACAAAGAGCAATAAGCAAAACAAAAAGTAATAAATGTTCATGAGAAGTGTGTCTTACCTCTCATTATCAACGATGACAAAAGCGGGTCATTGACTCCATCATCCACAGCATCATCACTCTCTGCCTCCGGCGATGGACTGAAGACTCCCAAAATCACCTTGGAGTTCATGAAATAATTCCAAGGCTCGCTTGACAGCCAGTGCTCCGCCTCATGTCTCCGCCAAAACCCTCTATCTGAAAACTCTCCCTCGATCTCCTACTCCTCCAAAAACCTCAGTCTAAACCTAGCATACAAGCTAAGCTAAAATCTGAAAAATCTAAATATCTCTCCTATCTCCACCTCTCTATTTCACTGCCTCCTACCGTCCACAAACTCTCTAAACTGCTCAACAACTCGCTAATATCGCTAAAAACTCGCTAACATCGCTAAAACCCGCTAAATACCACTAACCTATCAGCGTTGTCTCTCTCTGCTCGCTCGCCAAACTCCCGCCAATTTCCTCCTGCTGACTCCCATCACACGAGTCGGGCACCTCCCCCACACACAGCCTGTAGGAGATATCTATGCTATAGAGGACAGCCAGCACATTCGGGCATATTTTTTATTTAAACCGCTTTCTGATCATCGTTGGAGCCAAAGTTGCTAGGTTTAAGAATGATTATGTGACCTAGGAGAGAGATATGTCCATACATAGAAGTGCACTCTGTTCGACAATACCACACCCGGGCAGTAGGAAAAATGGACACAATAGTCAAGGAACTGAGTGTCTGGGAATCATCCACTTAAGAAGCAAACCCCATCACCAACAGCCCAATCCAAGCAGAAGAAACCAGAATCAAGAGGAGGCGGATGGAGCATCCAGTGATCAACCCCAAGGCCCTCAACAGACGAATCTGCGCCACAGGGCCAGCCTGATAACCCACAAGGGACCTTGAAGACCCTAAGTGCTCAAATCGCGGTGCATTGACCTGGCTAATGAGTTTCCTGAGATTGGCCAGACAATCTCTAGGGAAGACGGTGCTTACACACAAGGAAGATCCTATGTGACAGCATCCCAAGGCTACAAGAACTCACTAAATGTCTTCCAGTGAGCTGTAATGGAGGTGTTGATGGGCTAGCCATCTACATAGATGATGTGTTCATAGCTGACGACACCAAAGAAGAACATCTGAAGAGACTGCAGGAAATCATTGAGGCTTACAGTAGCAGGATTGAAATCAACTCAAGAGCTAGTTTCGACAGTTCCAGAGTTCCATTTGGGATTCCAGGTGGCGACAGATCTGGGTCTCTCGATTTGCTACCGAAAAGTTGAATAGGTAACCAATCGACATCAGAGAATGAGTTACAAAAAGTTTTGGGACTGTTCAACCATGTAAGAGACCACGTCCTGAAAGCTATCAGAAGTACGCTTAAGTCACTGTGACGATGCCTCAAAAAGAGATACAGGATGACCAGGAGGAGAAAGCCAGGAAAAAATGGGTTTGGACCAACAGACCAAGACAATCTAGAAAAACTGAAACAGGTGGAGAAGCAGCAGTTCGGGTTGGAACCGAGGAGCTAAACCACAAGGCTAGTCGTGTAGTTAGCTGTGAGGAGTGATGATGTTGTGGTAAAAGTCAGTAATGAAGGAGGAGAACAGTGACACTATGGAGCTACACTTATCGCCAGTGGAAGAAATATCCACCAGGAAGAGAAGGACCTAGTGGTCCTGGCCAAGTACTGGTGAGCCCTGAAAGAAGGTCACAAGGAATAAAAGTCATCACACAAAGCTGCCCACCGATCTCAGAAAGGGATGTAAAGGTGGAAAGACATCTTGCTGATCCAGACCTAAATTGGCCTAGTGGTACCCCCCAGTAAGAAAAGCATCAAAACAGAAAAGACAGAAGATGGAACCCATGAGGGTCCTCTACACAGATGGATCCAGGAAAGGGGGCTACAATGTTATGATTAGTTAAGCATTCTGAAGCAGGAAGAGAAAGAATGTTTGGTGACAGAGAGATAAGACTCAAGGGAGTGCCTAAGCGGGAGAGAAGTAACTGCCGTAGTTAGAAGGACTCCTAGGAAATGGAGAAAAGGAAAATTAAGAGAGCCAGAGTAATAACAGACACTATTATCAGCCTAAGCACTCAAAGAAGACCTTGCCATTTGGGAGGAAAACAGGTTCGAGGGAGCCAAAGGAAAAAACAGTGGCCCAATTATGATTTATGGAAAAAGATATTGAAAGCTAAGGCTAAACATGGAGCTGGATGTAGTGCATCAGAGAGCTCAAGTGTCAAAGAAGGAAACGACTGAAGGGGAACGAGATGAAGTGGATCAGCTCACGCAACAGAGAGATGAGTCATCTTGTCGATCAAGAAATGGGAACAAACACCCAAGGAAGGGTGGTTCAGGAAAGCCTGTGACAGAAGTGGTGTAGGCCATACATGAAGCGCTATAGGCCGCGCCGGCACCCTTCCTACACAGAAGGAATTGGAAAAGCAGCAGATCTTGGATTCCAGAGAGCTGATTCAAGACCCTCAAAGACTGTGGAAGTGTGCGGACAGTACAACGAGGGAGAACAGGACAGTTGATCGAGGGAGGCTAAAAGAACTGAGAACAGACAATGGCACCACTTTGAAATGCTCATAGACTACAGTGGTAAAGTCAGGAGGAACGGGGTGGAGCAGGATTTACTCACCGGTTTACACCCCCAGGGCAAAATGGAGTGGTGGAACCCAACCATTGGCCTGGTAAAAGCTGACATAGGCAAAAATGTTAACACCAAAGAGGGAGCACAAAGGCCCTAGAGATGGGAGGCCTGAATCATCGACATTCTATCGACAGGCCCTCCTCAGAGGAGCTTAATCAACTTCATTTACGCTACAAGAAGTATGGAGCACTGAGGATAATAAGAAACTCCGGCCTTAGAAAGTCCCACTCAGGTTGGACAACGAGTCTGATCAAAGCTAGAGACCATCCAACCACTGCAGTAAATGCCAAACACGAGCAAAACCGACACAGTAGAATAGATCTTAGATAGTAACACAGTGTTACTAAAGAAGAAGGGAGTCCAGAGATAAGAGCAGCTAAGCTCATTCCTAGCTGGAAAGAAGAACCAGGAACCAAGATGGCCAGTAACACTAGACCTACCACCCTATGTCAGACTGGTCAGGCCGTCTATGGGGCGGTTGTTATGAGAAGAACAGTATCAGGACTCTGGGCAGGCAGAGCCCCAGAAAACTGGATTTTACAAAAGAGGGCCTCCTGTCATGGGTAAAGGAGGCAGGAGTGGAGAGTAGTTAAGAACACATGTGTTGTGTTCAAACCAACAATCCTGGCTGTCCTGTGGAAGAACTAGTGACTGAGAAGCCGCTTTGGTTTCACCAGAGAAGCTACTCTAGGCACAGGGAATATACCACAAGCCCATGAAGGTGATGATGGCCACGTCTGTGGGTTGTGTCAGATAACCATGCTGCCCCGAATGGTTTTACCACTCAGTGGGACTTGAAAGGGACAAAACCAGAACCATCTAGCTGCTCGTGCCAATGGGATGGATCAAGTCATTTTATTTCATCCCTTGCAATAGTTGTGCCTCCAAATACGAACCTCGGAGGTTAGCCAGAGACAGGCCAAAGGATGGCAAGTGAGAAGATTTGTGGACCCCCCATAAGCACAAACCCACCCCCAGGAGGTGGGGAAACCCTCAGGCAGCCCGTGCAAAGAGCACCAGGAGAAGTCCAGAGAAGAGGAATGGAGATAACACTGCCCTCTAATCTACCCCAACCCAACGGCAGGGGAAGAGGGAGTAGTCAAGGTGTGGCTCGCTGACACCGGTCACTCCTGGAAGAAGCAGTTAGGGCATCATGGCCCTATAATCCTGCCTGTGGACAGCTGGCAAATCCCCTGCTCGGCACAAACAATGCCCTGCAAGTCATCAGAGGTATCGTGACCTTACCAAACCAGGGCATACTACTGGTATGGAGAAGTTGGGAGATGAAGAGCGGAGGCAGCCCATGAAAAAGGCTGGTGCGCCCCGGGAGCTTACAACTGGGGAAAACTGATCGGAGAGGTCCAGTTAGAAGCTGTACTGAGTACCCGCCGGAGGTTCCGAGAGAAGAAGGAGCCAGAACAAGCCTGCATTACACCGCACGAGCCTGATGCTTGGGGGAGAGCTCGAGCCAGAGCGAAGTCAAAAGGTTGACTTCATAGTGTCACCCGGAGGATGGCATTAAGGAGGCATGTTACAGGCACTGGGATGATACACAGAGCGGCCACCATCAGACCCGACTAATCCAGAAGGTTAGGGATATTGCACAGATGGTAATATTCCATACAAAGGTGTGTACTGGGAGCAGACATAGAGGTGCTGGATGATACACCACTAACCCCAGAGGCAGGAACTAGAACCAAGCAAAGAGAAGGAACCTAAGCCTTGGGGGTTTTGTCAAGTAAGTGGGAATTGGTCCCAAACGACGCATCAGAAGACAAGCACTAATCCTTGAACATAATAGCAACTATGCTGCACCGGACTAAAGAAATAGTAGAAATGACATTGGCCTGCAAGTAAAAAATGGAATTGGGAAAGTAAAACAGTATGCCCTATTTGGTTACCGAGATCATATGGCTAGATCACCCAAAAGAGATTCTGAACCAACATTTTGGGATGTGGCACGAGAGGATATTTCTGCAATAACTAAGGAATATAGTCAAAGCACAGATCTGCAAACAGCAGGGCAAAATTGCTGAAGTCGACAAGATGACAGGGCAGCAACTGCAAGAAAGAAGAAATATCTATGTCCAGCATATTAATGAATAGCCGGTGCCACTCTGCCCAAAAATCAGCCCCATGGATACTGAACACGGTTTACTTCACAGTCACTGGGTCACCAATCATGTAGGAATGAAGAATGGAAAGAAACAGAAGGAGTCTAAACCAGAGCTGGTAAAGCTTAAGATGGGGACCCAACTACGCCGGATCCTGCAGAGTATGTTGAAATCTGGGTTGATCTCAGGTGATTGGACCACCAGCCCTTATATGCGCAGGCAGCTCAACAAACGAGCCAGTGACCGAAAGATACATCATTGAAAATCAACATTTGCCACTAAGGGCTTGTAAACGCTGGATATCTTAACACCGACTCCTCTTCCCCCGATTGAAGAGGGAGGGCCCCAGGTTCCAATCATAGAAATGGTTTTAGGGAGATGGTTGCTTAATTATGGTAAATTAGTGACTGAAAAGTCAAGTCAAGTCATATTTATATAGCGCCAATTCACACAGTAGTTATCTCTCGAGGCACTGTACATATAGAGCAGGTCTAGACCGTACTCTTTATCTTATAAAATTTACATAGAGAGAAACCCAACAGATCCTACTCATGAGCAAGCACTAGGCGATTGTGGCAAGAAAAACTTCCTTTAAGAGGCAGAAACTCCTCAGCAGAACCGACTCACAGGCGCCATCTGCCTCGACCGCTTTGGGTTTAGACAGAAAGAGAGGTGGGAATGTAGAGAAAGACAACCTTGCAAATACACAGACTGTCAAAATGTAAAATAGTAGTAGTAGTAGTAATAATAATAATAATAATAGTAATAATTATTATTACAGCTAAAGGAATAATAATAATAAACAATAGTACATTAATAGCACTAACACTATCAATAACACTCAGTAAATGTTTTAATTATTGTCACGATCATGGGTTGAGTTGGATCATGGGAGCAGCAGGAGACCTCCAGCTCTGGAGGCAGAACCCCAGTAAGAGAGCAGAAGAGAGAGAGAGAAGACAGCCTGGGCACTTAATGTGCTTTGAGGGAAGAACACAACAGTTAAAGTGATGCAACGATATTAAGACAGTTAATAGCACCATCATGGACAACATTTACTAACTATTAATCTTAACTGATGCACTGAGACTGACCCAACTCAAGCCGAGGGAAAATGGAACCAGAATAATATGCTAGTTAAAAGTTATGCATAAAGATGAGTTTTTTAGTTTGGATTTAAAGGCCTCAACTGAGTCAGCCTGTCTAATATCAATAGGGAGGTTGTTCCAGGAAGAAAGGGGCCCGAGTAGGAGAAGAAGCGTCCGCAGCCTGCTGACTTTTTGACTCTGGGGACAGATAGCAGCCCTGCACTCTGGAGAACGCAGAGCACAGGAGGAATATAAGGGTTAAGAAGATTGTATAGTATATAAGGGGCTAGCCCATTTAGAATTTTATGTCATTAAGAGAACTTTAAAGTCTGATCTAACATGAATAGGGAGCCGTTGTGAAGGAGGCTAAACCGCATTATGGTCAAACCTTCTCGAATTGGTCAGCATTCTAGCTGCAGCATTCTGGAACCATTTGCAGATTCTTTTTAGTGCTAGCACCGTAGTCCTGAAAGCAAAACATTACAATAATCCAGTCTAGAAGAACAAAGCATGACTAGAATTTCAGCATCTGCTATGGAAAAAGAAAAAGACCGAATCCTAGCTATATTGCGAGGTGAAAAAAGGCGTCTTTGTAATGTCTTTAATATGCTGATCAAGGAAAGAGGCCACCGGGCGGTGACACCCAGATTTGGCTGTTGTATTTTGAGAGATAACACAGTTGTCAAGGGATATAGTCACATGATCGAACTGGTGTCATATCGGCCAATAATAACTGCATTTCAGTTTTGTCTGAATTAAGAAGCAGGAAGTTTTGAGACATCCAGCTTTTAACAGAAGACAAGCAGATCTCTAGTTCTAATTTGAGAGAGGCATTATCAGCCTTATAGGCACATAGCTGGCTATCATCAGCATAACAGTGAAAATTAATCATGGCTCCGAATAATTTGGCCAAGAGGAGAAATATAAAGAGAGAAAAGCAGGGGCCAAGAACAGAACCCTGGGTACCTGTATTTCACATCAGAAAAGGCTGATGTTATTATTACAAGAGACACATCGAGTTCTGTCAGATAAGTAAGATTTTAACCAGCTGGGGCCAGGCCAGAGAGATTCCAAATCTATTCTCCAGTCGGTCCATGAGCATAATGTGGTCTATAGTATCAAAGGCTGCACTAAGATCAAGTAATAGAGCAGAGAGGTGGAACCTGAATCTAAAGAGAGTAGCAGATCATTTACTACTTTAGCAAGTGCTGTTTCAGTAGAGGAAAGGCCCTAAAAGCAGACTGATACGATTCAAATAGATTATTATCAGCTAAATGAGCTGAAAACTGCTGATACAATTCACTTTTTCTAGTATTTTAGAGAAGAATGAGATTTGCAAAATGATAGTTACCTAAAGACCCAGGATCAAGGTGTGGTTTCTTAAGTAGCGTTTAAATCCACAGCTGTTTTAAAGCTAGAAGGAACAGTGCCAGTCGTCAACCTATAGATTCACAATATTCAGCACTGCAGGGCCCAAGACTGGCCAGAGATCTTTGGAAAGTTTACCCGGTAAAGGGTCAAAAAGGCAAGTGGTGGGTTTAGAAGCTAGTGCACTATCTTTAGATAATGAATCAAGACATATAATGCTTCAAATTCATCAGAGCAGAAACTCTCTGAGACTCAGTATGATGCACAGCCGGTTCCACAGCAGACAAAGGAAACTGAACTGATTTTTAATCTAATCTCATCAATTTTATCAGAAAAAAATTTGAAACTCACAGGCAGTAAAGGGCAAGCAGCTAGGAGCCAAGGTTTTTTAGTGAGTTTAGCTACAGTGTCAAAAAGAAATCTAGGATTATGTTTATTGCTATTGATTAAATTTCAGAAAAATATGCTGCTCAGCAGTAGACAGTATTTATATTCCAGAACACCCTGGTGCCACTGAGACACAGAGCTTGATTTGGATTTGCGCCATTTGCGCTTCCACTTGACAGGCCTGCTTCAGAGCACATGTGTCGTCTGTGAACCAGGGAGGACCTCTTGGCTGTTTAATTTTAGTGGTGAGGTAACTGGAATCAAGGAGACTAGACAAGGTTGTATTTAAATCCCTGGTACAGTTTCTCAACAGAACCAATTGCTGCAGTAAAAGGGGCCAGGACCTCTTGGTAGTTGCTCACTAAGAACAAAGTTAAAGTTGTAAATCATGTCTGGTGGAAGATATATTAGAGACAATTTAGGGGACAGGCTAAAGTTGCATCAAATTTGATAAGAAATGATCGGAGATAACTGATGTGACAGGGAAGAGATAGTCAGATTAGACACTCAATCCCCACGGGAAAGAATCAGTCTAGAGTGTTACCACCACAGTGAGTAGGTTCATGTACAGACTGTGTGAACCCAAAAGTATCAATAAGTGCCAAAAAGCTATATTTAAAGGATCAGAGGCCTTATTAGAAGAAGAAGTCACCCATAATTAGGATATCATCACTATATGTGACAAGACACTATAAAAATTTCCAAATTCATCTAAAACTGTGAGAAATAGGTGGTCTGTAAAGTACCACAAGGTGGAGTGGTTGCAATCTATTTCCTGGTCATGGGGGAATGGAAGTTACTGGAGAAGGTTTCAATACTACAGCCCTGGAAGGAGTTACAGCAAGTGACATTAAGAGCTGAGGTTAGGACCAAAGAAAGACTTATAATTAAAGCGACGCCCACCTTTTCGTAGCCCGAGCAGAAGAATGAACCACTTTATTCAGAACCATCTCTGCATGAGGTGAAGGAGCGCTAGGACGGGCGAGACGGCCTTGTGGTCCTGGAGGACAAGTGAGAGTTCGCATGCCTTTTGGACCTTGCCCTTTGCCAGGGTCCATTATGGAACAACCAAGCATCAACTAAAAGTTGGATGGTGGAACCAGAAATATGTTTGTTGCATGGGACGCAAAACAGGACTCAAGGAAACTAACAGCGATATTTAAACCTTTAGGCCAGAAATACGACGCTATGGCAGAAGGAGATAAAGGCACTTGGAAAGATCAACCTGTCCCTGAATGAAGGGAAATGGTCACTGAAGACATACAGGTACTAAGGGTACTAAGGGTTGTGTACTTTGGCCAGGATCGAGAAGCAGGATACTTGGGACAGCGGTCAAGTTCGCTAACTGCACTAAAACATGTCGCGGTCTCACTAGTAATCCCAAATGGGGACAGTTCTGGGGAAGACAACCTCACTTGCAAGAACCCGAGGTTCAGACCCACAACGCCAAAAAGTGGAATGGTACCCAGCACCGAAACGGGTTCCAAATGGCTACCATGAGGATTGGCTTTACCAGACCTGCGGATATGGAAGGCCGTTAACTCATTTCAAGGAGCCAAGTGATATACAAGATCCAGCAGAGGACCATAGGGACCACTAGAGTCGAAATGTATAGTATAAAACTCCAAAACCTGATGCGTGAATAATGTAACAAGGGGGACTTTCGAAGATTGACGAATGTGTGGTTACTGAAATAGTGAAGTAGATTTGAATGGCAACGTGACTACGTGAACACAGGTACTCCCCTCGCTGCCCGCTAGGCAGGAGGGTGTACAGTATGGGAGTCTGCTAAGGATCATACTCAAACAAAAAACAAGAATTCTGAAGGGGAGTAATGCAGCCTGGAAGGAAGTGCACACTAGACAACAGTACCCATCGGTGGGGACTACAAGAGGAGGAAATAAAGAAATGGGTAACACCGTGTCTAACGCTTATGTTTATATATATATATATATATATATATATATATATATATATATATATATACTGTCAAGAAAGGTTGAGATCTACCCACTCCCAGCGTCAAAAGAAAGGATCTAATGCCAGATTCTCCCCATGGTTGTAAGATGCACAAGCTTTGATATACCATTTAAAAATTAATCAGTATAAAATGTAAGCATTATGATCATTGTAATGTGTGTGTGTGTATGAGTGAAGTGAATGGAAAATCATATGACTCTGAGATTAAGCAATGGTAAGATTGTGACATGACTGGAAAGTACCAGATAGCCTGTCCGGTCTTAGGAAAAGGGAAGTTAATAGCACACTGTAAGATTGGTATGAGAGTATAAAAATCATGAAATGTGATATAAACAGTTGATTGTGGCTTGAAAAACGAAGGAATCTTGGAGACTATTTGCTGCGGAGAAGATTCAATGCAGAGGAGTTTTACATGGATTATTATTTCCCCCACTGCAGTAAAGGGGATTTAGCCTTCTAAAGATTTTATAGCTCGCCAGGTCAAAAAGAGGAACTGTGATTTGGGCGAGGTCCTCCTGACTTTGTAATGGAGTCAGGAGACTCTCCTCACTGGACCGCCCGAAAAGAGGATCGCTCAGCTACGCTGCTGCCAACCCTCCATCTCTCTCTCCAAATTATTCACCCATCCTAGAGACCGCTGCAGTATTAAAATACAGGAATCAGTGAGTTAATTATTTCTGAACTATTTCAATTGCCTGATGTGATTATGCTGTATGCTTTGCCCCTGCTAAATTGTATTCAATAAAATCTACAAATTGCATCTAAGGTTAAGTTGTGGACAGTTGATCTGTAATTCTCAGTAAGGTAAAACACTAGGGTCATAGTGTATATCACAAGGTCCTAAAGGTTATTTCAGCCACTTAAAGCCAACAGACCTTCTTGGGGTTTACAGCTACTAAATCTTTTCCCAGCACCATACCAAGTGCAAAGATCTATAAGAGGAGAGCTGCCGTTAACAGGTGGGACTGGTGATCATCTGGCCCGAGGGCTACTCGGGTTGGGTTTGGCACCAGTGGTAGCAGGTAGGCATCGGAAGTAGGCAGTTAGTAGCTAGGCGACCCTCCTTACACCAGCTTATACAAGCCGCAGAATCTGTGAGTTGGTGAAAACACTACAGCTGTAGGCTCGAATCTGACGGAGAGCTGGTCCAGACCACCTGTACCGTAATTACTGGCGTATCTAACAATACATATATATATATATGTATAACACCAATTATTTGGGTAAAGTACCAGTATGGCCACAGGCTGCTTTGGCTGCCCATCTGGAGTAGACTCCAGCCCCACGCCAGCCCAAGACCCTGGAGCATAATATGCGACAGAGCTCAACACCACCTGCAACATCAGCTTCGCTTAGAAGACATTGCAGTAATGTCCCAAGATGGAAGGACTACTGTGACAGCCACAGGAGACGTATTGTCACATCGCATTTAACAACAAGCTGTGTGGCAGAAGATTGGGGAGTATGGAAGAACGTTTCTATAGAGTCGGTTGTGCCACAGCAATCTTGGGGTACAGTATGATGGAGAAAGAATGTAAATGGCAGAGTCGCTCCTCATGTAGCCAGCCCCTAACATTTTAGTGGCCAAAGGCATGTCAGGAAAAGGAAAAAACCCTCTGCGAAGGTAAGGAGATCACAGGGTACGAGTGGCTGGGCCCCAGGGACTGCAGGAGCCACGATTTCAGGAGTCTTCACCACAGTGGTGGAGGAGACGGTTGGTATAATTGGGGAAGGAGTAGCCATGATAGAAGGTTGGATTGGCGACCTATTTGCCCAGATGTGGCCCTACCTCCTAATGGCGATAGGAATCATCATCGTAGGAATCATTGGGTACGTCATCATGAAAGGCAGGATCAAGGCCGCCTTACGTCCCTGCGGGAGGAGAACATCGCAAGAGGAAGATCAGAAACCCCTCCTCCGGAAGAAGGAGGGGCGCACGCGCCATTTAAAATGCATAAAGGAGAAGGGAAGCAGATACGAACCATAATACCACCACTTACGGCGAAACTCTTATATACAGTGGTATGAAAAAGTTTGGGCACCCCTGATAATTTTCAAGATTTTCCTTTATAAATCACTGGTTGTTCGGATCAGCAATTTCAGTTAAATATATCATATAGCAGACAAACACAGTGATATATGAGAAGTGAAATGAAGTTTATAGGATTTACAGAAAGTGTGCACACCTTTAAACAAAAAGTAGGCAGGTGCATAAATTGGGCAATTTTGTTGTTTTATTGATTTGAATACCTTTAGCACTAATTATTGGAACACAAAATTTGTTTGGTGTTTCATTGACCCTTGACCTACATACACAGGTGAAGCCAATCATGAGAAAGGGTATTTAAGGTGGCCAATTGCAAGTTGTTTCCTCTTGCATCTTCTCTGAAGAGGCCAACATGGGAGCCTTCAAAACAACTAGTCAAAATGACTTTGAAAGCGTGATTGTTCAACATCATGGCTTAGGGAAGGATTCAGAAAGCTCGCTCAGAGATTTTAGCTGTCAGTTTTCATTGTGAGAAATATAGGAGGAAATGGCACTACAGGCACAGTTCTGGTAAAGGCCCGAGTGGCAGGCCAAGAAAAATCTCAGATAAGCACAGGCTTAAGGATGGTGAGAACAGTCAAACTCAACCTCAGACCACCCAAAGACCTACAACATGATCTTGCTACAGATGGTGTCACCAGCATCGCTTCAGCTATTCAAAGACGCACAAGGTGATGCTGTATGGGAGAGTACGCGGAATACCTTTTCTTTTCAGCACATGCCACAAACAGAGGCGCCTGAGGTATGCTAAAGCACATTGGACAAACCAGCTTCATTTTGGAATAAGGTGCTGTGGACTGATGAAAAACTAAAATTGAGTTATTGACATAAGGCTATGCACATGGAGAAGAACACAGCATTCCAAGACAAACACTTGCTACCCACAGTAAAATTTGGTGGTAGGTTCCATCATGCTGTGGGGCTGTGTGGCTGTAGAGCAGGTACTGGCAATCTTGTTAAAGTTGAAGGCTCTATGGATTCCAGTCAGTATCAGCAGATTCTTGCTAACAATGTTCGGGCGAATCAGGTGACAGTTGCTGCGCCTCGGCCATACCAACAAAGACAAATGCACTCCCAAACACTGCTCAAATTTACTAAGGCATTCATGCAGAGGAACAAGCACAACGTTCTGGAATGGCCATCTCAGTCCCCAGACCTGAATATTATTGAAAATCTGTGGTGATTTAAGCGGCTGTCCATGCACGGAAACCATCAAACCTGACTGAACTGGGAGATGTTTTTAAAGAAGAATGGTCAAAATACCTTCAACCAGAATCCAGACCTCATTGGAAGCTATAGGAAGCGTTTAGAGGCTGTTATTTCTGGCAAAAGGAGGACATATTGAATATTGATGTAATTTTTCTGTTGGGTGCTCAAATTTGGCACCTGCCTACTTTGTTTAAAGAATTATTGCACACTGTAAATCCTATAAACTTCATTTCACTTCTCATATAATGTGTTTGTCTGCTATATGATATATTTACTGAAATTGCTGATCCGAACAACCAGTGATTTATAAAGGAAAATTGAAATTATCAGGGGTGCCTCCAAACTTTTTCATACCACTATATATATATATATATATATATATATATATATATATATATACATACCTGCTACAGCATCCACCTGTGACAAAGAAAGGAAAAAGGAATGAGCCCTGATTGACAGAGACATTTGCCATGTAGCTTTTTCCACATTTCAGCTTTGAGCCAATCTTATACTTTATCCCCGCCGTTTTTTCCTTGTGTCTTTGTTCTTTCTTTTTTCACATGCTCTTTAAGTACCTTTTGCCTACATGTGCAAGTGATCTTCCCAGTGTTACAAGCAAAGCAATAACAAATTAAACCAGGAGATCAAAAACATTGGAGCACACTTTTATAATATCTATGTAATCCCTGAGTTTTTGCCTTGAAGGATTTGAAATTATGTCATTACACCAAGTTTTTCTAAAGAGAAGTCTTGACTTCCAGAGGCTGAACAGCTGAGACAGACTAGTAGAACTACCTACCTTACCTAGCAACCACACAACACTTTGAGAGCATCCACCTGCGATAAAGAAGCTGCTGGTACTAGACACTGCTGAAGCAGATTACCATGATTTCATTAATATTATACATAAAAAATTAATATTAATTCCTTTACTTTGGTGGTGCACAGAGCTTTCTGAATAAATTAATGCTATGTTTGTTACACAAACATACACAACATTCAGAAACTGAAATAAAAGATATTTACAATTGTGTTCCATAATAAATTCATGAACATCTTTTGGCAAATTCATTATGACTGGCTTTATACACAATAGCAATTATCACAGCATAAGCACAAATTAAATCAGAGTCAAATACAGTATCTCACAAAGTGAGTACACCCCTCACATTTCAGCAACCATTTTATTATATCTTCTCAGGGGACAATATTATAGAAATGAAACTTGGATATAACTTAGAGTAGTCAGTGTACAGCTTGTATAGCAGTATAGATTTACTGTCCTCTGAAAATAACATACAGCCATTATTGTCCAAATAACTGGCAGCAGTAGTGAGCACACCTCACAGTGAACATGTCCAAATTGTGCCCAAAGTGTTAACAATGGTGCTCACACAAAATATTATCTAGCACTGCCTTAATCCTCTGCTTCAGAATGTCACAGTACATGTTGGAATTCCCTCAATGAACCGCAGCTCCCCAGTGCCGGCAGCATTCATGCAGCCACAGACCATGACACTACCACCACCACACTTGACTGTAGGCAAGACACAATTATCTTGGTACTCCTCACCAGGGTGCCGCCACACATTCTGGACACCATCTGAGCCAAACAAGTTTATCTTAGTCTTGTCAGACCACAGGACATGGTTCCAGTAATTCATGCTCTTGGACTGCTTGTCTTCAGCAAACTGTTTGCTGTTTGCTTTCTTGTGAGCCAGCTTCAGAAGAGGCTTCCTTCTGGGACGACGGCCATGCAGACCGACTTGATGCAGCGTGCGGTATATGGTCTGAGCACTGACAAGGCTGACCTGCAACTTCTGGATATGACGCAGAGCATAAGGACTCAACTTCTTTGGTTGACCCTGGCGAGGCCTGTTCCGAGTGGAACCCGTCTTGGAAAACCTGCATCCAAAAGGCAAAGACAAGACCTCCACTGAAGAAAATACATTGGGAAAAACGATTGAAATGGGCAAAACAATACATGAAAGCTGACTTCTCCAAAATTATATTCACCGATGAGTTCCGGGCAACCCTAGATGGTCCAGATGGGTGGGCATCTAGTTGGATTTCAAGTGGCCATGCCGCTCCAAGTCAACTGCGATGTCAACAAGGCAGTGGTGGTGTTATGTTCTGGGCAGCCATTGTTGATCCTTTCCAGGTTCAGGATGGTGTTAAAGTGAATTCTGAGGGGTATTGCACTTTCCTCAAAACAAATTTCCTTCCATGGTGGAAAAGGCAATCAGCTAAAGTGAAGAAGACACTATTGTTCATGCATGACAATGCACCATCACATGCCTCACGTTATTCCCAAGACTGGTTGGCATCTCAGGGCTTTAAAGACAATCGCCTCATGAACTGACCTACCTGCTCACCTGATCTCAACCCAATTGAGAACTTGTGGTCAATAATAAAGAAGATAATTTACAGTGATGGCACGCAATACAGCTCAGAAGACGAGCTTTGGAAAGCCATTGGACACAGAGAAACACCTTATATTTGAAATGTTTCAAAGACATTAAAAGCTTTATTTTGTATACAGTTGTAAAGAAAACTGTTGTTTTTGTTGAAGTTAGAATACAGTTGTAGAAAATAATATTATATTCAATCAATAAAACATTTAAAAGGTGCCTAGTTTTTGTTTTTCATAAGTTATAAGCTCACTTATCAAGACCCGCTGTGATTGGCCAGCCTTGGCCAGTCCTTCAGTTGTCCTTGGACTTTTTCTTCTCTTGGTGTCTTAAGTGAGTTAAGATCCTTTTGTTTATGGCCATTTGTATGTCCGGAATCTTTGCCTCTGGGTACTGCTTAACAGCTGCATCTGTAAAACATAATAAAATAAGAAAGACATCCATAAAGTTGGCCTCTGATTGGTGCAAAAGGAAACATGAGGTGGATCCCAATACTGGTAATATTTTTCTTGTATGCCAAGTCCTCGCTCCTCAGTGGGTTACCTGTAAATAGTTCAGTCTCAAATTGGAATTGGCTTCTCAAGGAACCGAGGAATGCATTAGGAAGGTTCTCCAAGGGGCTTAGAGGGAGGAGGTTACACCACTGTATCCACTGCAAGTTTTCCAGGAAGTGTTGTGTTTGTAGAGGGCAACCGTATTTGTCGTAGCCAAGTGTCTGCCTATGGGAGGTGAATTGCGATGTGTGGGTGCTGGGATTTTAAAGCTACTACAGGGGATCCATTTTAACGCTGATAAAATCTTTGATGTACTCTAAGAAGATAGAGAAATCACTATATATCTAAAAAATATATCAAAGATGTTAAAGCAGTTTATTCATTCATCTGTTTCATTATTAGTAGTATATATTTCAGTCCTGAAATGTTTGTTATATTTTCAAAACTGTTTTACGGAAGGGAATGAATAAGAAAATGTTGTTGCCTCTCTCCTCACATCTCATCCTTGCCTCCTTTCTCGGGGGAAAGACTAGGATCAAGGAAAAGACACAAGGAAAGGAAGCAAGAAATGAAAACTAAGTATTGGGATCCACATATGTTATAATGTAATAATGTAATGGGCCCCAAAAAAGTTTCACAACATGTATTTTCATAGCGTTCAATATTGATATTGATAATTATCACAGAATGTAAATGGACATGAACATGTGAAAATAGCTGCAGGCCTTTTTTACCATTTCCAAATAGCATTTGCCTATGCATTGGATCACCAAATTAGAGCCCATAGCCTTCAGCCAAGATGTAGTGAGGTACAGTACTAAATAGTTCTGTTTTAGATGTCACACCACAAATAGAGCTAAAGGTTACCCTTTACCACTTACAACAGCTATGCAAAATATATTAATCCATAAAAAAAAATTGAAAGCCATCCACCAGCTCCAAAAATATTGGGAGTCTTACTGAGTAAAGCTTCTTGGTGTCCAGAGGCTGGCGTCTCTCTGCAGATGGATCGACCTTGTTGACCCCTCCCTTCAGCAGGACATCAATGCTGAACAGACCCAGCAGGAGTGTATGGGCCATCCCTTTCGCTGTAGGTTGTGCTTTCGCGGTCTCCCAACAATGGACAGACACTGTCACCATCCCCTAGTTGCACCTTATTAATTGCAAGAAGGAAAGAAAAACAGAAAGAAAGAAAATCACAACAAGTAACAGAATGCTGTATGTTGTTAATTAATCATTAGAAATGTGTACTTACTGATGCTGGTTTGGGAGGTGTGGGTTGAGGAGGTGGTAATTGAGGATCACTGGCCTCACATTCGCTTTCACCCTCATAGCTTGAGCTTTCTGTGGCCTTACCCGTGATGTGGGTCTTCACAGCAGCTAACAGTAATGGAATTTCTGGAAAATAAGGCCCACTAAATTTACCACAACAGGACTCCAATCAAGACAACTGAAATACATTACATGTCAAAAAATATCAGTGTAAACAAAATGTACCTCCACTAATTTTTTGGTGTCTCAAATTTTATATGTAACAACATGTGTTGGTGAGGGGTTATGAAGACATTCTGAAGGCATTACAGAAATATCAACTTATGTGGGCTAAAATGACTGCGGGAAAAATAATTTTAGCCTACATAAGTTACACGTAAGTTAGCGTACACAGATTTTGTTTTTCAGTGATGACATTATACCAGTTTAAATGGTTGAAATAAAGACCATACCGGTCCATGTGGTATACGCTACCGTAACCCTGCACTACATCAACAAATTTCCTCTAAAATAAAAAGACAGTTATAAAAGACCGTTATTTATTTAATCTGAAAGAATTGCACCCACACTTAAGTACCTATTTTAATCTAAAAGAGATATTTGCCTTTAACTGCCATGCTGCCTGTTGTTCTCGCAGTCTTTTATTCTCTTTCTTGAGGGCCTTGATCTCCTCCTCAGGTGCCTCTGAAGTTGTCTCCCCTGGGCAGAGGTGGGTTTCTTCTTGGGAAAGAACCTCTAATTCAGACTGCCTTGCAGCTATGAGTTTGTAGTTTTTCCGTTGGGTAAAAATGAATTTGAGGGGAATCCTTGGACCATTTTGTGGAAATGTCCAAATAGGGGCATTTCCAGTTCTTCCTTGAAGCTACTTTTAATGCACACTCAGCCACAGGTAAAATCACTCCTCTTAATAACAGGACAAACAAAATATTCTATTCCATGGTAACAGCCTCACCTTCTCAAAACATAACTACAACTTATTCGTGTTCATTCTATATCTTATTCTATATATTTTATATTTTATATTAATTGTGTTAGTCTCACTCAAAGCCCAACTACAAATCTAACAAAAATGGCTGTTGTGCAGCCTATTCTCAAAATAGCTGTCATGAAAATTACCTTTTTTGCAACTGGCTCTGCAGTTTCTTCTTGTGTGTCAAGGAAATTTTTTGTTGGGTACCCTCTTTCTCTTCTTGCTTTTTGAAAGGCCCTCTTCCAAGAGTTTCTGCTCAGCAATCTTAAATGTAGACTCCTTTTCTGTAAGTAAAAAAAAGTAGCAAGACAGAATTGAATGTCTAGAAACAAAACTATGTGGCTAACATTACATCATATACTGTATTTTACTGTATGTTACAGTGTTTTGTATTGTTTTTTTGTTTTTTTTTACTGTTTTTTAAATAGTATATTTAATCTGTTAATTTTTACATATGTTAAATTTTGCTGCCATGTAGAGCTGCTAAACAGACTTTCACTGTACAATGTTGGCTGACAATGTTAACAGTGATAGTAAAGTATTCTTATTAATCCAAATCTGAGCCAACATCCTTGAAGTTAAGACTTAATTAAGCTGGGCTCATGTGACTAACAACGGTGTCCCACAGCTAGTAGCATATCGCTAATGTTACTTGACCAATAATGCAAAAAATACAACTTGCTATAAATTGCTACTTGTTATCATGATTAATATTACATGACTAACAAAGTAAAGAAAAGTACTGCACTTGCCTGCCAACTGCATAATGTGAGCAGGTTAAACCAGCCAGTGGGCCTTTTGCCGCCCATGCCGCGGCACTCCACAAGATACTCCTTTTGAGTGTTTTGAGGATCAAAGTCGACAATCCAGCGTACAGGGACTATGCTTAATGCATCTTTGTCTTTTCCTTTTGACCAGCTGACGAGTGCAAACTTAATGTTTCATCCTCTCACTGCTGGAGCACAGAGTGGCTGCTCTTTGTGCCTATTCTGTCTATTCCCGCTTTCAGTGAGACTGGCTAGTGCCACTGCCAAGTTTCACGTCCTTCCTGCTGGGGCCATTTGGGGGTGGGTCCCACAGAAACATCTCCTGTGTAACCATCTTCCATGTAGCAAGGTTAATTTAATACAAAGTTTTAGCTTCTACTGTAGTACATACCATTGCTTTACAAAAAATCTATGGAAAAAAAGGATGGGAAATTTACTAATGGCGACCACCCTTTTTTCACAGTCTATGGTTTTGCTCCAGAATCTTCCTAAGAGAAGTACGGACGGAAGGAGAAGAAAGTACACTACCCCTGGTTCAGAATATGAAATTCCATCAAGAACAAAGAGAAATTGGATAAGGAGCTTTGTGTTTTACTTCATCCTAGCTTTGTTATTAAACTGTTGTTCTGTATTTTCTTTAGTAGTTTTGTGGTTCATGCAGGTTTTTACAAGCTTGGGGCTAGCTAAATGTAGCTCGCATACTGTAGCACACTGGCTCCCAACCTTTTTCTTAACAGGACTCCATCATAATAATTAATTAAAAAGCTATACATTTCGGGAAATGCATTTTGTGTTGTGATTCTGTTTATTGGTTTTTTTTGTTTTTTAATTTGTTCAATTGCCAATGCCCACTGTTACCTTTCCCAACCCCACTTGGGGTCCAGACCACCACTTTGGGAACCAGTATTGTAGTCATGTTGTTAGTTATTAGAAACGTTAGCAAGCATTGGTTCTTTCCAACAACAGATATTCATTAGAATAAAGACATTTTTGCATTCTTTTCACAGGAAATTGATTGCGGCCATGAACATGCATCAGTCAAACCAGGAAATGGTGAGTCATGAAAATGACCTTTTGTGGATATTTTGTAGACATAAGATGGTACTCTGCGCTAAATGGAGAAAAGTTTAGGATAGATTTATTCCTGTATAAGGGCCATTTTTTAACCAATTAAATGAAATGCAATCCTTTTTGATTAGTATCTGTGAAGAAAGTTGAGCAAATAAGTAGTCCTAGGCCAGACCAAATGTTGGTACTGAGTGCCACTATGAGGGCACTACTGAGTGCCCTTCATATGAGGCAGTTGGTGGAAAAATCTTATCTTGGACCTTGCCATCCACTTAGCAGGCACCTGGCATTGAACGCACTTCCCGTCCTCCCCTTTTTAACCCATAAGAACCCACCAGACCTGTCTGGTGAAAATGTCCTGGAAACTTCCTTACACAGCTTTGTCCTTGACTTTACCTCATTAGGCTTCCTGGTGCAGTCATATGACACTCTGTGAATTTGGGTACCCATGACACCATTTTCAAAATGGTCGTGTGCAGATTAAGCACACCTGCACACCTGCACACCTCACCAAATCCTAAAATTTTTAAGAGCTTATTTTTGGTGACTAAAGGTATGTTTCAACCGATTTAACAATTCTAATACTTAAATAAGATGTCCTATATTACATTTTTTGACAACATTTGTTGAAGAAACTGATATAAAACAAGTTACTATTGTTGTGAGATATCACATCGAGCATTTAACCTTAAAAAAGTCGTGGAAAACATGATGTGACGCATTTGTCACAATAAGAAAAATGTTTAATTCAAAGTACATTTAAACAAATATATACAAAATTGTCAAATTTATAGTTATTAGTAAAATATGTTACAAAACAATTTTTGTATATCTGTAAGTAAAACAAACAATTTTAAGGTGTTCCTAATTCAACTTAATTTTATCACTTTTTTTGTAGTATGACTAAACGCTACAGTGTTCAGAATGCACTGAATGTCATCTTTGGAGATGACAGTGAGTTTTAGGGATGTGAAGATAGCTCAGATTAAGACCCTGGAGACCCTGATTACACTCCCAGAAAAAAAAAAAGGCATATTTTTTTTGTTTGCTTCATTTTTGTTTTTTGTTTTGTTTTGTTTTTAGTATTAATGAAACACATGTTAACACTGTTGATTCACAATTAAAAACTGACTTTCTCAGTGCAGTGTAAAGTCATTATAATAAACCTGCTGATTGTAATCACCCTGTGGTCTTTCCCACTGCACCACTTCAAAGTACCAGCTACAAAGCAGGCAACTACCCTGGGGCCCCACACTGTCAGGGGCCTCAAAAGAGCCCCGGCTCACTGTGTGTTACAAGAATAAATTGTTCTTTATACCAACACTTTATACTGTAAGTCTTGCAGGTTTTGACTCAGTCAAACTGCCAAAACCTAAACAATAGACAAATTTCTAATTTGTAAATTCAACAAGTTCTCCTGCATTATTACACGATCTTGTTGGCCTGACTTACAGAGGGGCAAAGTGTTAAAATCTAGTTTAAGACCTTCTCTATTTGAAGTCATATTGTGCTCCTGCTTAGAAAAGGTTGTGTTTAATTAAAATGAGCTCAGGCTGACTTAAACAAGCGGATGCACAAAAAACTGTGTCCAGTTGATATTATAGGAGTAGTGGGTTGGTTTCTGGCTGTTTGAAGATATAATGAAGCAGACACGATACTTAAATGGAATTTCGACTCTTCAGCTTATGTAAACAGAGGGACGTATGTGTGGGGTCACTGACGACCCAACAGCAACCACCAAAATAATTTGATTTGAGATAATTATGCAGGCTCTCTGTAAAAAATGTCTTAATTGACATCATCACCCTGATGACATCATCAGGATCATTTTTTCAAACTTTGGAAAGCTCCTTCCACCTTCACAAAGACATCATGAAACTGGATGAGTAGCACTCCTTGTGGACCAGAGATTTTTTTAAATACAGCTTTTAACCTTTATATTATTTAGATAACTACTTAAAGCTGTATAGTGCTCTGAATCTTATTTTATGATTGCAGGCAAAATTTGAGAAGAAAACTCAGCTGGAATGAAAGACAGTAGGTAGGTGTCAGACAATTACATAGTTAGAAAGGCAAGGCAGTTTTGCCCATATAGCAAATTTAACTACAAGCAAACTTGTTGGTTAGGGTAATGCCGCAAAGACAGCACAGTAATTACAGTAATCTAAACTGGTTTAGATGATCTAGTGATCCTAGTTTTTACCATGAGATGTAGACTCTGGATATGTTTTTAAGAAGTTAAGATCAATTTCTGATCTGCTTACAGACTCCAGACACAGAGGCACTGAATGTGAATTAATTTCCTGTCTTTGGTTTTTAAGGCCAACTTTAAGTATTTCAGTCCTGATATCTTTATTCAGCTGATATCTTTTCCTCTATCTATTCAGCTGGTAAGTGATGTAATTAATACATGTTTATAGGAGAGTGATCGTCAGGTTAGAGAACATCACAACACAACACTCACCTAGATCTGCTTTATGAATGAAAGTATAGCAGTGATGGTCTTTCTATGAGTTGTGAGCAGAATTGCAGATGAAAAGCACTGCATGGTCATTATGCTCTTACACTGGCAGTGGTAGTGAAAGCAAAACAAACGTGCTGGTCTGTCGCACATGGAGACGTAAAAGTGCAAAGCATGATTGACATGCCTCATGCCACTAAAATGCAGTTTAATTTAGTCAATTCATCAATTCATCATGCAGGCAGACCAAAATTTTTTTGTCAAATCTTTTGATGATGTATGTTCTCTACTGGTGACCACTCAATTGCACTTCTGAACAGGTGACAGAACTCTGAAAATTGTAGATTTAGAAGTCTTGTCTTGTTTACAATGCCAGCAGAGGTCAGTGTTGAGATGGCATATCTGTGAGTGAAGTAGAGTTTATAAATATGGTTATATTTTATCATCTTATTCCTCTGATCTTGAAACTGTAGTGTCCTCTAATGCATTCCCATTCCTTATTTTTCAGGGGTTTGCCCAAGTCAGTTTCTTTGAATGTCCAGCTGAAGCTTCTGTGTTCATCACAGATGTTCTGTTTTCATCTAGTGCCCAAAATGAAAGAACAACTCTGACCTGCTGGCTTTAGTCCCTTATTTTCTGTACTCCTCCTCCCCTCGCCCTCTCCTCATTTCAGATTTCATCAGTTTGTTTAAATACAGAATTTATACCTGTGAATCAGCTCTCAGTCTGATCCCTGGTCCTCTTCAGGTTATAGTTTTGTCTCTGTTGGTTGGTGGTTTTGCTTTGGACAGAGATTAGGTGAGAGCTGATCAGAGGGAGGAGGCACATTAATGACAGACTCACAGATCATTACTGATCATCTCTGTCTGTTGAACTGTTGAGTTGCAGAATTGAAATTTCCAAATCAGTCCAAGTTTGTTTCTGCAGCTCATTTCCCAAAACAGCAGGTGCTGCCCAGTTCGAAGTGATTTACTTGTGACTGTCAATAACCTTGATTAGAGGAACTTTGAGTACATTTATCATTATATCATTTACTTGTTTTATTGTTTATTGCTTTTATGGTCTGTTGAGGTTTTAGCATGTTTGGTAGATTTTTTATGTAGCACCTGAATTTAACTTGTGTTTTGTATTTTACTTTTAATGAAATTAAAGGGTATAACAGTTACTAACCTAACCTGTGGAAGTCTCTAGTGATTCAAATGACAGCAGTCAAGGCACAATAACAATGAATGGTAGTATTATTTGAATACAAAGGAAATATCAAAACATGTGCATCAATGTAAAACAGAAAACAGAATAAAATGTATAGATCAAAGTAAAACAAAATAAAATATTAAATAAAAATAACTCTAACAGTCTAACAGTGAACAACACCTGTTCAGTGGATCTTAGAGGATCTACAGCTGGAGTAGGACAGAGATGGTCTGGATGACTGAATTATAAACAGTGAACCAATTGACTTTTCCACCCAGTATTTCACATTCTGGAGGCCGATTAAGGGTGACAGGCAGAGCCACAAAGGGTTTATCTACCATGTGGTTTGGGACTGGTTGGATCCTGAGGCTTCAGCTTTTTTGAAAACTATCTCTGGATCATCAAAATCTTTAATAATTGATCATCGTTATGTCGAGGCGGTGATATTCATCTTCTTTAATGCGGTCGTTGGTGCCGCCAGTTTCATCATGGTGGGCAAAGGCGCAATTAAATCCGGTGGTAAAGCAAATTTTCTCAGATGGCGGTGTGTGAATGGTGATAAAATAAACGATGGTGGTGCGGACGGATGAAACTGGATGCGGTCAGACTCATCCGGGAACCAGAACAGGGTAAACCTGATTGTTGTGGTAAATCTTGACCACATCCTGCCGGAAAGCGTGACAGATTACACTGAAGCATCCAGAGAATAAAGTGACTTTGTTTGTTAACAATTAACAAATATTAGTTGGATATCTGGTGTTTTGTTACAGGTGGTCAGTCATGTCACCTGTCAGAACAATGAGTTTTCTTACTCCAAGGCTTTAACCACAATACTTTCCTGGATCCTGTCTGATGTTGGAGTGACAATAAGATGGAGTTTATTATCAACAGGCTGTTTGGCTGTTGCAGCATTAGCTGTCATACAGATACTGTACCACACATAATGGTGAAAAAGAGGAGGACATATTCTGGACACCTGCTCGTCGTCCTTGCTGACTTTACTGCCGCCACAGACTGCTGTGGAATAGTAGTGGAAAACAAAATGCACAAACATTTAAATCGCTTCAATCCCCACTACAGACCCAGGCCTCAGTCTTTTTAAGTGTCTTAAGTCCTGCACTGTTTCACTGTTCACGGAAGCTAGCGGAACAATGTGAAACCACTAACCAAGGTGTTTATCATGTACATGTGAGTCCTTGTTTTCATGTATGCCACACAAAAGAACTCACACACATGAAAAACTGCCATTGTGCTTCTGGGTCAGAAACTTAACGGGGAACTGTTGAACTGAACATCACTAGGATCCATTCACGGGGGGTTCAAAGCTGTCAGTGACCATCAGAGAACAAGCACCATCAAGTTTTCTTCAGAGCCAAATGAGCTCATCTACCAACATCCACAAGCCTAGAAAAATCTTCAAACTCTTTTCTGTGCCTGGAGGTTCCTGTAAACAATCCAGGAGATACAGGTAAGTAGAAGACAGAGAGACTGAAGAAAGTCAGCAAGAGCATCAATTGTCCATCGCGCCACCACTGATCCTCTGAGATCGCCCGGGGGCCTGGAGCCAATCCCAGCTGACACTGGGTGAGAGGTTCACCTGGACAGATCACCATTCTGTCTCAGGACTTACATACAGAGACAAACAACCATTCACACTCACATTTCACACCTGCAGGTGATTTAGAACCACTGAGTGGAAGATGCCACTGACAATATGACCAATCCTGGAGGTCATTTAAAACCATCAAGTAATAAGTATTAAGGAAGAAACAGGCCCACCCTCAATGACTATACCATCAGGCTGGGGACCTGGGCTCACGCTGATGGGGCTGTGTCCTCTGTTGGACACAGACCTGGAGAGACAGGTAGAAGTCCTCTTCCACAGACATCATTCTCTGGTCTGAACTCACCCAGACAGCTCATGAAGGATGGTCAAGTCTTTATTGGACTGTGCACATGTGTGCTTGAAAGTCCAAAACCCAAAAAAGACATGACAGAGCTATTAAAGCTGATTGACAGCTGTGATCCAGCTGTGCTGTAATCATCAGATGACAGTTCAGAGGAAAAGGACTCAGGGTTTCCTTGATTCCTCTCTTCTCCATGTCTTCACTGGGACAGACTAAGGCTCCCTCCACACAGTCTGCTGCTTATTGCCCTTATGAAGACCCTTGAATATGCTGCCTGTGTTTTTTCTCAAAGGACAACACACAGCCAGTGTACTGCTGGTTTTATACAGCATGCTGCCATCGCTGAATAAGAGGTGTGTTGTGTAACACAGCAGCCTCAGATTCGGTCCGGGTCTGTTCAATTTGGCTCTATGACCACGTCTGGTGTTGGTTTAAAGGGGTAATGATAAGCACCAACCCCACCCACCCTCATTCTACCTCTGTAGTTTTTACCTCCATATGCCTGGGTAAAACGAGGAAAACACAAAGGTGAGAGATACAGGCAGGACCCAGAGAGGGGTTGAAAGCACATAATGCACAAACATAATGTCACCATACAACCTTAAGGTTCTGACAACCTTTTGACATCAGAAGGGAGAGAGAGAAGGACAAGAGCCATGTGGTGATTTAATTGAAACAACCTACTTGTGTTCAGTAAACAAACAAATATTCTCAGACAGTTTAACTGAAGCTCCGGAAGGGCAGAAGTTTGAGAAGGACAGAGTGTCACACAGGTGTCACATAAATATTTACAGACAACATGTGAGTGGTTGAAGCAGCGTTGCATCTAGCAGAGAAAGGCTGCTGAGATTGTGACAGTCAGAGCAGAGGAAATACAACAGACTTCAACATCTCAAAAGGTATAAAAGACATTAAATAACTAAGTAAAATTTTAATTTATTAAAGTATAAAAAGAAATGAATAAAAAGGTAAAATAAAAAGGTAATGGCTGGAATATCAGGGATAACGGTTTTCACTCACCTTCAGCTTTATTAGCCGTCCACAGCCTCATCAGCTTTGTATCTGCTGTGTTTGGGTTTAGTTTGACATCAGAGTGACCTGATGAGAGGAGAAACAGCAGATGTGTCAAATCAGTGTTTACTGTTCTCTCTTCATCAGCTCTGAATCAGAGATGAAGTCAGAGAATGTGAGTCTAACAACAGTAGCTCAAACCACTCCTGTCATCACTCTCCTGGTTTCCATTGGCCGTGGATCAACCTGAGCAGACGTGTCAGGTATCTGATGCTGAGTCAGCTTAGTCTATAATATGGATATGCTAACTGTTTGTAGCTGCCTTTATTCACTGTACTCCACAGTTGCAGGCCCATGTTTGTATATGGTCTGACAGAAGTCACATCCGGAGAATGATCATGAGCTTTTCCTCCATGTCAGCAGTTCATTTTGTTTAAATATCAGTGTCTCATTCTGGCATCAGCTGCACTGACATGAAGGTGCAGTCAGGTTTATTTAATGTTTGTGGATCACAGACCTGCAGCGATTAAAGTCTATTTTCTGAAAATAACACACGTTTAAAAAGCATAAGTATCCTGATCAAAACTAAAGCCTGTCAACTGTTTTTCTCACCCTCATCTGATAGTGATGGATCCTCTGAGCACAGATCTTCTTCTTCAGCAGCACACTGCACACCCACTGAGAATACTTAGATTAAAATACAAATATTTGATGAGAAATTAATCTGTTGGTTTTGTTTAAACCAATTTTAGAAAACATGAAAATAACAGCTTCAGTCTGATTAATTTGAAGTCTTGTCATGACTTTCTAACACTGAATGTATTTTCTGACCCTAAAGTTTTGCTTCACTGCCTCCATCAAGACCCCGGTCTCCTGACACATTCGTTGTTATTTATTAAATCCAATTGGCATGAATATCTACACAAGTATCTGGACATAGGATATGAAATCAAATTTAAAGCTTTTAGATCTCAACAAGAACATTTCCAACCATGCCGCCAGTCTGAAGAAAAATTCACTAACATATTTCCTCATGAATAATTAGATCTGACCTCAGGGTCGTATTATTTAACACGCGTAACCGCCTCGAACTTCCATTTGTCTTCTGTCAATCTGTCCTCTGTCCCCATCTACAGACACCTGCCATTTCTCCCTGTCCATCAGACATTCTCAGACCTTCCCCAATCTTGCTCACCTGACCTATCATCCACCTGCTCATTTTTACATCCACACATCATCCCACCTGCCAACAGCCCCTGCCTTCATTATCTCCTCAGTCCTTCAGTGTATAACCAGCTCATCAGCCAAATAAATACATCAGGGCTGAACAGCTTATTTTAAATCAATGTACTGAAATCTTTTAATTTGAAATCTGAAAAAAACAAGAAATAAATATGGAACAATATTATGACTCAGCCCAGTGTACATTAACACTGACAGGATTAGAACCACCTCGGTCCAAGTCAGGACTGGAGACTTGAGGAAGACCAGCTAATAGACCTAGTGCAGGCTAATCTTTGTAGCTCACAGTGATCTCATCCTGTTGCTTCCAGGTTAAATATGATGAAGTTTAATCGTAAGTGTAGTGATCTGTCCTGAAGAAATGCAGTGTTCACCACACTGAAATATTCTCCTGCCCAATAAAGTCTATTTAAACCACATCATTCATCCTGCTGTCAGCTGACACATTAACATGTCAAGCTCTGTCCATCAAAGTCAGCACTTGCTGAGACTTTAAGGATCAGATGTTTTCTAGAGGTCAGATCAAACTATGAATTTCTAAATGTTTTGGTGGTGGAATGACCACATTTACAGTCAGATATTATTGATGACAGATTGATGAACGGGAGACAGACTTCCAGTACTCTAAGTTTTGTCTCTGGAAGCTTTAAACACTTTTGTTTGTAGTTGACCCTGTAAGAACAAACTAGCCATAACAATTACAAAGTGAAAAACAATCAGAGTTTAGTTTGAGCCAGTTTTATTAAAACCTACCTATTACCATGGTGATTTACAACACTTCAAAGTGTCTGTCCAAGAAAGTTGAGTTAATCCCAAAATAAACCTGATTCTAACCTAAGTTTTTAATCCAACTACAGGTCCTATCACTACTGTTGTTTCACTCAGTGGTTTTATTTCAAACTGTGCAATAAAGTATTCAATCAATTTTCTATTGTGTATATAATCCCTGTTTGTATTGTTCATACTGTTCATTTTTTATATATTGTCTTGTTTATATCTTGCTTTGTTTTCCTGCTGTAGGACTTATAATGGATTATCTTATCTGTTCTCTCTCTGTCTGTTTTTCTGTCAGTCCTGAAGCCTGTCACCCATTCTCCTCTCACAGCTTCATTGAGGAAAGCAGCCACTGAAGGTCACAGCTCTACAGCAAATCTGGATCTTTGCTCTGATACTAACTGTGTTTAGGACAATACTGATGAAAGTAGCATGGTTGTCCAACTACTGACCTCAGACTCTCCAGTGAGCAGTCACGTTCTCAAAGATCAAACAGAAACTACCGAATCCTTGAATCATTGTACAGGTCCAGATCTCTCAGATGAGGTTGGACTTCAGGAGTTAGAACCGAGAGAAGAACAGCTGATCTCGTGTTAATCTGAATAAAATAAAATGGCAGGTTTGGTTTGAATCTCAATCATTCTCTTCTCTTCAGTCACATCACTTTATAGTTATGTTAGACAAGAAATACTGAAAATACCAATGAAGAAAACTGTCTTTACCATTAAGATCCTCAGTGTGAATCCTTCGGGTCCAGGTTTCACTCAGGTCCAGTTCTCTCAGATGGGAGGGGTTGGTTCAGGCTGAGACCAAAGAACCCCAACTGATCTCTGACAGCTTCCCTCATCAATCTGAATAAAGAATAAAAGGTGAGTTTGAGACAAGTTCCTGCTTGAAACCATTCAATGTTTCATCATCTGTTCAGAGCTGAAGAAGGTTTAGAATGTACAAGTTTAAAAATGGAAACAACTACAAACAGCTAAACCCAAGGATGCAGGTTAAAACAGTCAAATACACAAAGGGAAAAACTGCTCTCATTAATATTGATTTGGGGTTCAGTATCTTGTCCAAGGATACTTCGGCAGGGTTAGGGATAGTCTGGGACACGGACAGGAGGAGCCGAGGATCGAACCACCGACTGATTGGTGGGTGACCCTCTACTCCTGGGCTTCGCCATTAGTACTGTGGTATATTCGGTGGTGATGATATGAAGATGATGAAGAAGATCTCCGCTGACACTGACTTGCTTATAAGTTTATTACAAAGTTCAGCATCAAGACAAGCACTGCAGTAAGCAGCAGAGGATCCAGCCAATATGGATCTCTCTCTCTAACAGCCTAAACATCAGTATATATGTTAGCTGTCTTCATGGTGTATAGGAAACATCTGGACCTCCTCAACGACCTTATATTTTTGAATAGCAGAGGGAAGACACTTACAGATTTACGTTCACAGTTTATGTTCACAGACTTATGCTAAGGCTATTAACCTAAACATGAACTTAAAAGACTAGGTAGACATAAATAAATTCAGACATTCCAAGAAAGCAAAACCATACATGGAACATTCTATGCCTCATATTTCCCCCCTTGAGGCTAGAATAGTCTCGAAAAATAAAAAGAATACAATAAAGAATAAAACTATACATACTTGCAATAATAGTATACATTCCTCCTACCGCCTTCCTGGAGGCATAAACATAACTTTATGGGTGTGAGGCAGAAAAACCTGTCAAGCAGCCATCTTTCTTAAATATCCATCCAACAATCTGACAGGAAAATTCTCCATTTTCCACATCAATGACCCATAAAATACTCAGACCAATTAAAAGGAGAAATTTCATGTCATTAGTGCAAGGATGTAAGTTCAAGCAAATACATATATGGAACCCTCAGAAATACAAAATCCAAACAATGGAAACACTTTTCAGGCTGGTTGACCATCGCACCTTCAATGGACCTTTCCTGCCTAGCCCAATTTCCCTAGGCATCAAGAAAAGAAGAAAACATCTGAGGTCCCAGTGTATTTACCCCACAACAAAAAGATATCATCAGCCAAACATTACTCATACAATATACAAATCAAAAACTAAGTCAAACATAAAATATATCACACAACAGTTCCTCAACAGCGTCGACTATTTATGCTCGGTAGTATGATGGCTCTGGATATTATCACAGTGCTGCTTGTCTTGTTGAGAGTCCTCAATCCATTCTTACTGTCCATGTTTGAGTATCTGAATCCCCTCATAGTGGTCTTTCCCCAATATTATTCTGGAAGAAAAACACCAACCAGTATCTTTTGCCAAACAACAACAAATAAATTGAAACATCAAATACAGAATGCAACCCTATAAGTAAATGTAGAAATTCACAATATCACATCATTTCAATTATAAATCACATTTCCATTTCCCCAACTTTTATCATATCACTCTATAGTGAAAAGATAAAAACAATAAAATATCAAAACTATAATTAGATATGGATATTCAAGTGGTTGTCTCAACAGTTCACCTTCTATCACTACTTTTCATCACCATCTATATCCTTCCCTTCTCTTTCATAAAAACTTGCTTTAGCTCTCTTTCCAAACGGCTCACATACCACAATTCTTTAAAAATTCGAGTATACCTTCAAACCAAAATCTTTCTTTGCATATCTTATTCCCTCTCTCTATTCTTTGACTTTGTGGATGATTGATTGCTCCAATATCTAATTCCCAATTTTACAAATCAATTTCACCGTCTTATCCACAAACTCTTTCCCATTATCTGAGGATATCCATCAAGTCCCCACCTGCTTATGACCTCTAACTTCTTTAACATGTCTCTTACCTTCAACTGGTTTATCATAGCATACAACAGTTTCATTATTTGAAGCGTGATGCTGTATTGGAGAACCATCTGTTTCTTAAACCTCGACTCTTCCTAGTCCAAACAAGTGACATATATTATGTGCATATGCAGAATCAGTATATTGTCACTAAACACCGCCAACCTGTTGATTAGTTTTCTAAGGGTCTCTTGATCCTGCTCTTTCTGATCATATTCCTTTTTCCTATATAGCTCCATGATGGGCTATATGATCCGTATAAACACTCTTGTCATACTTCCAAGACCAACCACCTCTGTAATTTGCTCCTCACTGGTAAAGGGCTTCTGTATTTTAATATGGGTGGCTGCTCCATTTGATTCAAGTCGGATCAGGATCATTTCCTGTAACATTTCTCACATGATGGGCTCTCTCGACACATAGGCCTGGGTTTCCTCCTGTCCCAATGGCTCAATAAGAATATTATCAGGATGTACATTGGTGGAAATGTATCTTTCAATACTCTCCACTGACCTCTACTTGCAGCAAACAACTCGGATCATTCTGTAGTACCTATATATCGGTCAGTCCAGCTTTCTGGGAATCTCTTCCATAGCTGGAACCCCAAGAGATTAATAAAAGTCTTGATATCTCCCATGGCAGCTTGTGTTCCACCATAATCTCTTAACTGAATCAAGGATGTGCTCCATCTTGAAAGTGAGTAACTTCTCAAGTATATCTGACATATCAGTATTCTGCAAGGCTTGTACTCCAAATTCTGTCCTGAACAACCACTGGACACTCTTCCCTTTTCTTGGTAGTGTATATCTCCTACCTAATTTTGAAGTCTTTTTCATAAATCTTTCTTCTGTTTCTGCAACCACTTTAATTGGTTCTCCCATGCTCTGGTCTTCTGGTCTAGACAACTCATGCAAATATGAAGAGCATTGGTTATACTTTCTCAACCTCTTGTAAGGCGATCCGTCTCCCTCTTCTATTCCAGTGCTGGATTGCTGCGGGAAAAACCTCTTGAGCAGAAGACTGCTCCTCCCAATCACTGTCTCATTCTCACTTTCCTAGAGCTATCATCTTCTAGTCCTCTGTCCTCCATGTTTTATCTCCTCTTCTTTCCGCTCAGCCAACATCCTCCTGACTTTAGGATCATATCCACCCACAATCTCTTCAGTCACTCTGATCATGTCCCAAGCATTATTGTTTCCTCTTACTTTCCAGAGCTTGGATACATCGTTATAATCGTTTCGCTTGTCACTTCTGTTACTTTCGATCATTTCATCTTTGATTTGATAATTACCTCCTGGTGATCACTGGGAGCTGGGGATAGGTTCCTCAAACTTCACCCTTCTTCTCGCAGGTGAGGGGTTTCTTCTTGAATCCACATGTGAGAAGGTGCATTAACTTCTGCCATTAGTTTTCTGTTTCCTTTGCATTCTTTTCTTATTTCCTCTACATATCTCTCTTTCTTTGCAACTTTTATCCTTCTGTCCCTCATTTTCAAACAACTAAGAAGAACCTAGCTCCACTTGTCTCTTTCTTTCGTTTTCCTTTTTTGCTTTTTTTGTTCCTTGTATGTCTTGGGCTTCATTATTTTAGTACATCTGGGTTAGGTTCAACTTCCACTGGCCATGGTCAATTTCAGGCCAGCTTATGCCATTTCTCCGATATCTTCGCAGATACATTTGATTAAAGTTATTTTCTGTACTCGTCAACAGGAGTAATTACTTTCGATTTTAATATCCTTTTCAATATATAATAGCCTCTTTAATTACTCGTTAGAAACGAGTACTAAACTACTTTAAATAACAACCTATTTCTCCCTATTTTTTAAAAAATTTTATTTTATTATAAGTCACTATTTACCACAATCAATAAATTTACCAACTCAAAGGAACCAAAACTTAATCAATATAACAATGAATTCACAACACTAGTCCCACATATGATATCTATAAACACACAATCAATCTACCAAATTATGTGTAAAGTTTCTTCAAGATCTTCCTGTAACAAAAAGTCCAAACCTATATAAGGCTCAAAGATACACCACGCTCTAAGGGACCCAAGTATCACCAAGTGTGTTCCTACTTTCAATAAACAATCCTCAAATCACCAAAAATCTCAGCATTCCATCCCAACACCCTCAGAATTAAAATAAACCATGCAAGATGACTCCATTACCACTCTGCATTCAACAGCATTAACCCCATAATTACTATTCTATTGACTAAATACATTCATGAGTTAAGTCCGTTGCCAAGCTTCTCCTTTAAACTTCAAGCTACAACATATAATATGTTACATACATAACACTGTTTAAAAGTCACAGGTATTTGAAAAGAGTTTGTATAAAACTGCACTGGCCTTGAGCAGACTTGATTCGGAGCTGCACACACTGTCGTCAGCAAGCCTCAATCAATATGACGCCAATGACGCTGCCATCCTTCTGCATCCTGGAGCACTCCTCCTTTTTCTCTCAACTCTCACACAGCACAAGTGAATAGAGAAGGAAAACAGACAAGATTTAATATCTTATGAACCCACTAGGTCCTTTCAACAGCACAATACAATTCAATTCTTAAGTTATCTAACACACAAATCAATTTATCTATAACAGATGTTTTCCTTTATTAAAGCCAAGTTATAATTTCATACCATACCTCATTAATATAGAAATTGGTTTATCATATTAACATCTTAATTCACTCCTATAATATGTATCATCCACAAACTGTCTCCTACTATTCTTTTATTTCTCTTTAAGTCTCTTATGCCATGCATATAGACAAAACATCCTTACTCTAATCTCGTCTCTCGTCCTGTTTGGGGGCTCATAAGTTTCCTCTCTTTTTCTCCTCAAAACGTCCTTTGAAAAAGGCTCATAAATTTTATTCAAAATATCACAAAACCATGACTTTAGCAATAACAAAAGTCCCTAAAAAGAAATCATGTTTTTAACTTAATAACAAAAACGTCTTCTTGAAGGCTCATACATTTTAACAATAAAGCGTCTTCTTGAAAAAAGAAGCTCATAGGTTTTAATCATAAAAAAACGTCCTCTCTTAAAACAATAAAGTTTATCCATAAAGAGACAAAATATCTTTCCTTATACATTGCTATATCTCCTGTTTTTCAACCACAACCTATATACCTGTTCAATATAGTCTATCTCTTATAAACTCCATAAACCATCCCATACCTTTCACACACAGCTGAAGCACAGTTGAGCAATGCTCCTGGTACACACACACACAACTCACTCTGGATACAAAACAGATTCACAAAACACAGCAAAGTCAACTTTAGCCCAAACACAAACAACATCCAATCCTAAATTCTCAAAATCAGCTCATTCATACTTTATCCTATAGCATGCTTTTCTGCGCTCCTTTTTCTCTTATTTTCCTTCTAAATTTATGCTGCCTTATGAGGTGTAGATATTCAATGAGCTGCTTCAAGACACTGTTCGTCAACTAGTGTTTGGTGGAACTTCCTAATTAATTTTGCCTCTACACCTCAGTTCCTAGAACTGACCTGAAATTCACCTAGTGATTTTCAAGTTTTTAGCCAAATCTGGAAACCGCCTCCAGAAACTTTGTCCAAATCTTTTCTCTTTACCTCTTCCTTTTTCTTCCCTTATTCCTATTTCTCTTTATTCCTTTTCCTTTATCTCTTTTTTCAGCACAGTCTGCCTGGGCCCAAGTTGTTCCTTCTCTCTTTTTTTCTCTTTCTCTAATCGACTATCTCTCCGGCCAACCTTGCGCAGTGACTAATATACAAATCTTACCGTTAAGAAGATGTAGTGTATTCGATAGTGATGATGGGAATGATGAAGAAGATCTCCTTTAACACTGACTTGTGAAGTTTATTACAAGTTCCAGCATCAAAACAAACACTGCGTGGCAGCGGAGATCCGAGCCAATATGGATCTCTCTCTCTCTAGCAGCCTCCTAAACATCGGTATATAGGGTAGTTGTTTTCATAATATAGTGAAACATCCAGGCCTGCACAATGACCTCTTATTCAAAACAGAGAACACTTGAATGTTTATACTCACGGCTGTTAACTTAAACATGACCCCAACAAATAGAAATCATATGAAACTTCAGACATTCCAAGTAAACAAAAAACCATATGGAACATTCTATACACACATATTTCCCCCCTTGAAATGAATAGTCTAGAAAATAAAAACCAATAAAAGGAATAAAACATACATATTTGCGACAATAGTATACATTCCTCCTACACACCTTCCTAGGCATAAACAACTTTATACTAGGTGTGAGCGAAAAACCTGTCAAGCAGCCATCTTTCTTAAATATCCATCCAACAATCTAGACAGGAAAATTCTCTCCGGCCCCTCTGCCTCAGGCGGCCACTTATAAGTGTAAATACACTGGGACCTCAGAAGGATGATATCTTTTGTTGTGGGGTAAAATACCCCACAACAAAGACTATCATCCTTCAAACAATTAAAACTAAGAAAATATCATAAATTTGTATTACTCCTGCAATAAAGGAAGCTCAAAAACTAAAATCAAACTTATTATATCTTACCAAGATTGTACTGTCATATAACATCCTCTATCAATGTCACAGATTACAACATAATAGACAAAACTATTCTCTGTGAATATATATATATAAAGAAAGCATAAGAATAAAAGAAATAAAAATATATTTGCACAACAGTTCCTCCAACAGCGTCGGCTGTCACTGCAATGTCGTTGATGTGTTGACTCTGGATATTGTATCACAGTGCTGTTGTCTGATTGAGGAGTCCTCAATCCGACTCTTACTGTCCATTTTGATATCTGAATCCCCTCATAGTGGTCTTTCCCCAATATTATTCTGGAAGAAAAAGAAAACACCAACAGTATCTTTTTGCCAAACAACAACAAATAAATTGAGACATCAAATACAAAATGCAACCTATAAGTAAATGCAAATTCAATATCATATCGACACAAATTATAAATCACGTTTCCATTTCCCCCCTTTATTCATATCACTCTATAATGAAAGGATAAAACAATAAAAAATATCAAGATTATAATAAGATTAAATATTCCAAAATGGTTCTCTCCAACAATTCTTCTATCCTACTTTTCATACCATCTGTAGTAATCCCATGTAACAATGGCATCTGATTTTGTTCTCCAGACATCACAACTCAACCATCTCAGTATCACTTAGCCTTGTAAAGGTCAACAACAATGTACAGAAACAAAACATTATACTCAACGATAAAGAACTGCAAATCTGGACTAACACCACTCCCGCTGGTCTATTTCTGCAACCAAGCATTTGCAGACCATCAGCTCTCTCTGATGGATAGCGCATCTCTTATCGCTTCAATGCCTCTATGACACTATATATATTGACTATATATTCACTCAAGTATCAGGAATCAGAAACAACAGGCATCCCAGGTAAATTCAATGCCACATAGGCCACCTTGTTTGGCCAGAAATACTATCTAGAGCCATGTCATGTTTCAGCAACGTCTGTGTGACTCCTGGTATTCCATTGAAATAATAAATCTAATGGTTTCATTGCAAAGCCCTGTAGGGTGTAGGTAATATTATCAATGTGATCTACCAAAAATACCACACCATACCATGAAATAATCTATGCCCCACTTCTCACTAAACTTATCCTCCAATGATAAGACTCAGATTGTAAGTGCGCCAATTCCTTTTATCCTGCTTCCGATAACATCTGATTGGACTTTGTCGGGTACTTCTCCTTTTTGGACAGTAAGAACCTCATATGGGAGTTTCAACGTTGCCATATAACAGCATCTGTCCACCATATAGGTAAAAATATATATACCTTATACTACAAACCTGAATATCCTTAAAATTTCCAATAGTCACATTTCAGGCAAAATTTGATTCTGTACCATCAATGTCCTACTCTGTTAGTGATATATGAAAAATCACCTTATGCAATTTATCCTAGCCTTATGTTCATGTTGCCAATCCATCATATACCCATCACAGTCTGAGATTCCAACAAACATTCCAGGTGCACTATAAATATTATTTGAACAAAAACAACTTTTAGCCTAACAGATGCCACTTGCACCATCTGGAACCGCTGTCATCATATTTTCATGCAATCGAGCAAATTCACATATGGTGAATTCCCTAACCGAACAATTAAATCTAGGCCTAGACAAATTCACCAACAAAGGCATCACTGCATCTCCTGCTGATTGCTGCTGATACAACAACCACGATAATGCGGAAGATTGACAAACGGTGGTTAGCGGCTCCGGCACTGTCTAAAATTGAAGGCCATGTACTGGTGCTGGAATCTTCACTGCACTTGGACAATTCAATTTCTTAACCGATCTTACAGAATGAGTTACCACTGGAACCATAGATTCCTACCTGCTATGAATCTGCAATTTGTAGTCTCGAAGAATCAAACCATATAACTTTCCCACTTAATCTCTCTCTTCTGTAATGTGGTATTGATCAGTCATGTCATCAATACTCCAATCAAAATCAGACAACTCATTTTTTCCCCATGGGAACAGTTCTGATCCATCACAGATAAACCATCATTCTCCTCCATCTGTTCTCTAATTTAAAATCTCATCACTACTGTTTACACTAGGCTTTGTCTTAAACATAGAGGTTCTGAGTTACATTTTACCACCTCTTTAAATTTCAAAGATATATCAGATGTCTGTGTCACATTTTATACATTTCCTTAGACATCAAAAATGTTGTCGCTATTGTAGTATTTATCCCCTTCAAAGTAATAATTTCTAAAGTAGCCTGAGTTGATGCATGAACACCATAGTTGTTTCCTGAGCTAAAGTAGCAACTTCTCTGTATACCTATTTGCCCTTGGAGTAATTACTGTGGTGGATTCTTCCTGAACCCTCTGACAACCATGGGAATCATGGGACTCAAATCTTTTATCCCACAAACCTTACCTTACAAGTTATATAACCCTCTATCCAATAATTTTGAAATGGAACAAATTTGAACTCTGGCTCCAAATAAGTACTCATATTATATTCCCCTTGATCTTTAGAAGTATTCACGCCAAAATAGTGAACAATCACCACAACTTTTAACCACCTCATATCATTATACAACCAAATGCTTCCTTTGTTCATGAGGCACAATTTCAACTTCAGGTCCTGCCAACATCTTCACCCGACTATTTTCCCATAGGAGGATTAGTACCACCAACATTCCATCTCCCACATTTACAGGAAGGTGGGCTACTCTTCCCTAAATTAACTAACCACAGTCTTCAAAGGGTTGGCATCACAGGAGTTATCTGAGGCGGCCACTGTAGTTAAATGTGATACATTTATGCAGCCAGTGGCCGTCAACAGAAAGGGTAGATATACTTTCCATTCTTCCAACTTTCGGCTGGAAGTTGATGCCATTGTTGTCAATTCTTTTGTTTCCTCACAACTTGAAACTCCATGCCTCTACTGTCATCTATTACTCTAAAATCACACTAACTCTGAATCCTCACTCTCAAACCCTTGGATGTAAAAGACACTATAATCACCTTGATCATCTGCTGGGGCCTATATACATAGAGACTACAATCTCCTTCAATCTTCAGCGTTTTTATCATTAAATGTACATACTTCCCTAATGTTAATGTCATGACAGATTTAAAACCCCTATAATAGTTATCTTCCCATTGGACTCTAAATTTTCCTTCTACTATTTTCTCCTGTACACTGTGGAAGCAGAACTGACTTCCCTAAGGTCTTTGACCTAGTCTTGGTAACGTTTTGGTTTTGACTCTTTTCCGAACTGGTCTTGGACTCCTTCGTCTAACCCGAATCCAAGTTCTCCTGTATTGGAGTCACAGCCCTTTTGCAACCTTTGGTGCTTTGCACTCCACTAACTGAACTCTGCTGTTTCTGTGACATATTGAAAATCGATGTCAACAAACCTTCTCCTGTCCATTAACACAGGGTCCTCCGGCATCATCAATAATATGCACATGACCATCAACATTGTCCCCAACATGGTTAATTTCCCCTTCTGGTTTTACTCTGGGGATTTTCTTGCATCTCACTATGCCATGTTCTCACATTTCTTCCCACTCTCAGGTCTCCAACATCCGGCTCTGTGGCGTGGCGCCTCTTCTCTTGGCGCTTTACAACACAATCACGATAAATGATACCACGTTGGTGACCCTTTAGCCTGGACCGCCAGTTCCAGTACTGAACAACTTCAAATGGTCCTTCACGAGCGTTAATTGTACTGCTTCGTAACAACTCCGCGGGGTGTCATATGCAAATCCGCAGCTCCCACTCAGCGACACAAATACGCGCGATGGAAGTGCTGCTGCAATTCAAACCCGTGTGCTGACAAATTTTAACAATGCGGTTCTTCAGAATGCCATTCATTTTCACAAATCCCTTGGCACTGGATGATAGACTAGCCAAGGCGTTGTTTTAATTCCCAGTTTTGCAAAATCAGACTGCGTCTTGTCCACGAACTCTTTTCCATTGTCTGAGGATATCCGATCTGAAGTCCCCCACCACCTTGCAACCTCTCTACACCGACGGCAACCAGACTGAGCATCCTTCCGCTTAGTTTGGACGGGCTTCTGGCCATCGCGAAAATCTGTCCACAACTACTAACATATCCATTACTTCAACTGGTTTTATCATGTCAGCAAAGTCCACGACAACTCACGCATAGGACCCCTTGGAGTTGGAATATAACCAGAGGAACCATCACACCCCTCCAGGCATTGTTTTCAGACAGATCGTACACCTGCCTATGACATAGTCAATCTGTTCGAAGCCAAACATGGTGCCCAAAGCCATATTCCTTTGTGATCTTTCTCCTAACTTCTCCCTTTGCAACATGAGCTAGCCCATGTGGCCACAGATCATCAACCTAACAGATCCTGGAATTGGACTATCAACCTCGCAATTTCTCCAGGAACCAGTAGAGATCTCGGTGGCACCTCAGTCTAGCCACAACTGTTTATCACATCCCTTAACGTAGTTTATCTTCCAAATCCACTTCATGAGTGACCAGAAAAACTTTACCCAATTTGTACTCCCGTAACTTTCTTCCATGACTTCATCAACCGCTTTATTCCTTGTGTGACTTTTGACATCCATTTTATATGCTGCACATTTAGCTGTAACTATCTTTAGGCTTCATCATAGCATGCAACAGTTTTCATTATTTGGGCGTGATGCTGTATCAGAAACCATCCGTGTTCTTAAACCCTAAACTCTTCCACACTGGCCCAAACAAGTGACATACATTATATTATATACAGGAAATCAGTATATTATTCTTTCTGCTTACCTTCCATGTAAACACGCTTCAATCAACCCCACAAACCAACCAAGCTGACAGATGCAAACTGTGGTACTGCTTCAGCCTTTTCTACAACAAATCCACTTCCTTGGGCTTTTACTGCATAGCTGACATAATTTATCTACCACGATAACAGGATCCATCAGTCAATACTCCAGATCCACCTCCTTGCATGATAGGAGGCTTGCAAATCTGATCTAAGCTTGAATGTTCTCTGCTTCAGAACACAATCATCACGGTTCACCATCTTCTGGGTGCGCTTAAATTCTCAGCTGGATTCACGTGACACACCTCGCTAGGGTGACATCTTCCTGCTCTGGAGCCTATAATAGTCTCTGAGCCTTGGCATAGTCAATGTGTATTTACCATAGTTCAGAGATTTCTGAGGCTATGATGAGTAGAATAGTCACGGATAACCCATTGTGACAGATGATGCATATCATTGCATCAAAAGAAACTCAACCATTGCTCTGTAACACAGTAGTAGCCCCCATTTCTACCTCTGAATAAGCAGTAGAATAGTAAGAAATAGGTTGAGGACTTGTTCCTGTACCTGTTGGCTGACAAAGAACTGGCCATGCATATTTACCTCAGTAAAGTAGACACATACAACAAAAAATTCTTAGAATAGTCTGGGCGTAGCTAGCAGCTGGAGCCTCCTGTAACCTCCCTGTGTCGTCTCAAATGCCAAAAGGCCATCCGATGTCAAAGTAGTTACAATGAAGTTGAGCATTCCCAGTATCTTTAATCATAGCTCTCAAAGGCCTGTTAAACTAGCATAATCCTCAATCCATGCTGAGGAATAACCAGCAATACCAAGAAATGTCATCATCTCTCTGACTGTCCTGGGCTTTGGAGCCTTCTGAATAGCCTCTAATTGTTGTCAGAAATACTTCTGTGTCCTGTGTTATTATCTGACCCAAAATAAACTACTTTCTCCTGACAATGCCAGTTTCTTCTGAGAGACCTTATCCCTTTTCTGCCAGTATCTGCGCCATTTAATTGAGTCCTTGTAATATTTATCATCTGGTGAGCAAATGATATCATCCACATATTGAACAACAGTACTTTATAGCACCTGATCGATCCCTGCCAAATCATCCTTCAATACTTTATTAGAATGAGGACTATGTTTGAATCCTTGTAGTCCTCTTATACTCATAAAATTGTCCTTTAATAAGTCCCACTCGTGCTTCTAACTGCTTACAACAACAATTCAATTTTAACCGTTATCTACCAACACAAATCAATTTATCTATAACAGATGTTTTCCTTTATTAAAAGCAGATTATAATTTCATGCTCTTACCTCATTAATATAGAAATTTCGATTTGTCTTACTCTATTAACATCACCAATTCCTCCTATAATATATTATCATCCACAAACTGTATCTCCTACTATTCTTTTATTTCTCTTAAATCTTTTATACCCATGCATATAGACAAAACATCCTTACTCCTAATCTCAATCTCGTCCTTTTGGGGCTCCTTGGTTTCCTCTCTTTTCTCCTCAACGTCCTTTTAAAAAAAAGAGCTCATAAGTTTCAAAATATCCCCAAAAGGCTCATGACATATTTCAATAGCAAAGTCCCCCTCAAAGAGGCTCCTTGGTTTCTTTCTTCTTAAAACATCTTCTTGAAGACCATTTTGTTTAACAATAAAAGAAAACCTTCTTGAAAAGGCTCATAAGTTTTAATCATAAAAAACGTCCTCTCTTAAGGAAGCTCATAAGTTTTGTTCATAAAGACAAAATATCTTTCATATACATTTACTATGTCTCCTCGACTTAACCCCAACCTATATGGCTGTTCAATATAGTCTATCTCCTTAACATAAGCTCCATGACATCCCATACCGCAACCTTTCCACACACAGCCAGAGGCACAGTTGAGGCAACGCACCACTGGCACACACACACAAACTACTCACTCCAACAGGGACACAAAACAGATTCACAAAACACACAGCAAGTCAACTTTGCCCCAAAAACACAAACAACATCCAATCCTAAATTCTCAAAATCAGCTCATTCTACTTTGTCTATGGCGCTTTCTGCCTCCTTTTCTTCTTTTATTCTAAATTTATATGCCACGCCTTGGGGTGTAGATATTCAATGAAGGCTGCTTCAATTTACTGTTCGTCAACTAGTGTTCGAGTAAGACTTACAATTGAATTTTGCACTCTACCTCGGATTCCCAGGAGCAGCCTGAAATTCACCTAGTGATTTCCAGGATTTTAATACATCTAAAACCGCCTCCAGAGGCTTTATCAAATCTAAAGCTTTTCTCTTTACCTCTTTGTTCCTTTTTCTTTAACATTCTATTTCTCTTTATTCTTTTCTTATCTCTTTTTTTTTTTAGCCAATTTGCCCTGGGCTGAGGGTTGTTCCTCTTTTTTGTCTAATCCATTCATCTCTCGGCCAACTTTCCGCAGTAGCTTCATCTCCCACGTCTTACCATTAAGAAGATAAAGTTGATCTTCATCTTGCATAGTTAGCTTCGCTCCATACCATTTACTAATTTAAACAATACCATTTTCATTTCTTCTTTTCTTCTTCTCTATCTTTACCCTTTTTTATCGCTGTCACAGCGCCGTAAAATCAAATTTAGAGCAGGCGTCCTCAAGCATCAGCACAGCACAGGTACGGTGCGACCAGACGGCAAACACCCACAACATCAGCGAGCGATAGCGCCCGCAAGTGAGAAAATGCTCACGTAATCAGCCGGCCTGGTGCGGGGTAAATGCGCTAAACTGCCAGGAACGCGCAGGTCTGCTGCGTCACGAAGTTCTCGTGACGCCAAATTCTGTGTCCTTTCAATCCTGTTACGTGGCCAAATTCTTGTGGTATATTAGAGTGGTGATGATGTGAGATGATGAAGAAGATCTCCACTGACAACACTTGTATAGAAGTTTATTACAAAGTTCAGCATCAAAACAAACACCAGCAGTAGCCTGTAAGGAAGGTCGAGCCAATATGGATCTCTCTCTCTAACTTATCCTAAACATCAGTATATATATATTGGCTATGCTTCTTGGTGTATAGGAAACATCTGGACCTCCCACTCAAGCGACCTTATATTTTTGAGTAACAGAGGAAGACACACAGATTCGTTCCTGATTTATGTTCCCCAGACTTATGTAAAGGCTGTTAACAAACATGGTTGAGACTGGAGTGTATAAATAGAATTTCAGACATTCCAAGCAAAAAACCATATATGGAACATTCTGTACACCTCAGTACACCTGTTCAGCTGTTCGTTAACGCAAAAATCTAATCACCAAATCAGTGCATTTAGTGATTTACATGGCGAAGATGACCTGCTTAAGTTCAAACCAGGCATCAGAATGAGGAAGAAAGGCGATTTAAGTGACTTTGTACATGGCATTGTTGTTCAGTTAAATTCATTTATACAGCACCGAATCACAACAAAAGTTATCTCAAGGCACTTTTCATATACAGCAAGTCTAGACTGTACTCTTTATGTTATGATATTTACAAAGAGAAACCCTACAAATCCCACCATGAGCAGCACAAGGCGACAGTGGCAAGGAAAAACTTCCTTTTAAGAGGCAGAAACTTGTAAAAGTAGCAGTAATACAAGAAGCAGTACTAATAATGTCTAAATATAACAGCAGGTGTTGAGTGGGGTTGTAGGAGCAGCAGGCGGCTTGTCATCACAGATCAGACTCTACAGCTGTGGAGGCAGAAATACCTGCAGAAATAGACAGAAGAGGAGAGAAAAACAAAAGACCACAAAACTACAGGAAAGGGAGGATATCGAGTTATTAACGTGTATTTATGGGATATTGTAGTGCCAGTTCCTGTAATGTTTCCAAATGTGCTGCCACTTGCTAAAGAACACCATCCAAAAAAGGCAACCAGTCTGACGCAACAAACTCTCCAGACAAGTAAGTTTGTTTTAAACTTTTACTAAAAAAGAAAAATGAAGATTACAGGATTTACTTTACAGTCAAAAGCCTCTGTCTTGACTCGACTCGACTCAGTCAAAAAATGGTGTTGCTTTATAGCTTCTCTCACTCCAACTACACTGCACTACACATCCAACATTTCTGACATAGCACTGTTAGTATGTAATTGTGTCCACAACGTCCCATTTCTTGATGGATGTGTTGTAGAATGAGAGTGGCAATATGTGAGTCCCTGTGGAGGATTGAGGGGTGCTTAGACTCTTTTGGCATTGCAGATTTGTTGAGTCTTTCATCAACTCAATAATCCAGCCTGTAGAATGGGGTCCAGTCTATAGATCTGCCTGTTTTTTCTCACCTGAGCATTTTTCTGGAGTGCCTTGATTTCTTCACTGTATTCCTGCAGCTGGCTGAAATGTATGAGTTCTGTTTCTGCTTTCCTCCATGGACGGTGAACTTGACTCCATTGTTGTTGCATTTTTTCAAAGGCTCTTTAAAGCATGTCCTGTTTCTCTGGCCTGCTTTCAGACTGACTGTTGCTTGTAGTTCTTTTCTTTTGTTCTTTAGGCTCAGCAGCACCTCCATGAGGCTAAGAAGCCATTCTACGGCCTTTTTTAGCTGGAGCCATTTTGAATATTGCATGATAAGCTTGGTTACTGGGTCCACTATCTCTTCTGCATTTCCTAAACTAACCATAGTACACTGCTTGATTTCAGGGTCATCTTCTGAGAGTGCAGGTACTTGATCCGGTAGTTTTGGCCATTCAATTTCTGGCTTCATCAGGAAATGTGGGCCTTGAATCCCAAATTTTACTCTGGATGAAGGGCTAAACTTTCAATCCCCTTGATGCCTGGTCAGCTGGATTCAGTGCCGAGTTGACAAACTACCATTGTGAGGGCTGAGAGTGTTCTCTTATTATAGTGTCTCTTGGCCACAAAGGTCTTGAAACAAGCGTTTTCATTGGAAATATACTGTAGCGGAGTTGAGGGACTTAAAGTTAATCTCGTAGCATCCCGTCTATCCTCACTGCAACAACGGCTGCTGTCAGCTCCAGTCGTGATATTGTGACATATTTTAGGGGTGCCTCCCCATCACGAAGGAACAGTGCTTTTTGCCCTCCTTATTGGTAAGGACAAGGTAGGTCCTGGTGCCGTAGCCGTGCTCACAGTCATCTGCAAAATGGTGTAGTTTTGCTGTCTCTTGAGATCCAAATCCCACCAGCTTCACACATCGTTTTATGCTGAACCTGGCAAGTTGCTCCAAACCTGCCTGCCACTTGTGACATTGCCTTGGTGTGTAGATCTCCCATCTCTTCATCCCAGCCACAGTTGCATCTTCCAAGATGAGCTTCATTGGCAATATGACAGGTGCCAAGAAACCAAAGGGATCATATACTGAGCTGACAATGGATAAGAGTGTACGCCTTGTCCATGGCTTGGCATATACGCTCCTCAACACTGAATCAGTATGGGGTTCTATTTGTGCCAGAAATATGTCTTTGTGTCGATGTCTATGTCGTCTTCATCGATGCAAAAAATATGTAGATATGTTGATGTTTATGTCTATGTCGTCATCGTCGATGTGAAAAATATGTTGATGTGTCGATGTCTATGTATATATCATTTTAAATTACACTGATGTGCACAGAGTCTGTCCATGTGTTTGTCTATGTCTATGTTTTTGTCTGCTTTTATCTCTATGTCGATGTGCACACTGTCCATTTAATTTAACTTTACACTCTGTCATCTTGTCTGTCTCTATGTATATAGTCCTGTGAATATTGCTCTTTTGTTCATATTTTTGTTACATTGTCCTGTTCATACTGTTCTTATGTTTATATTTTGTATAATTAAAGGATTATCTTATCTTATCTCGTTGCACTTCCTCATTACTATTATTACCACTATTATATTACTACAATTGTATTACAATTTATGTTTTTATATGGAATCTGCATTATGCTATGATCTCCTGACCTTATTCTCTACCCCCCATCTCACCCCCTTCCCCCGTCTCTCTCTTTTGCAACCCAACTGGTCGAGGCAGATGGCCGCCCACCCTGAGCCGAGGTTTCTGCCTCTTAAAAGGAAGTTTTTCCTTGCCACTGTTGCCTAGTGCTTGCTCATGGTGGGATCTGTTGGGTCTCCCTCTGTAATTATAATAATCTAAAGAGCACGCTCTAGACCTGCTCTATATAAAAAGTGCCCTGAGATGATTCAGCGCTATATAAATAAAACTGAACTGAACTGATTTGAAAAAGTGCATATTTAGGAGCACAGAGGCTTATTGCTAAGGAAACTACCCTTATATTTTGTTGTTTTTATATACATATTTTTTACATTCAGATACAGTAATAACATGGATATATCTACAACCATTAACGGCTGTAATTCCTACCTAGGCTTCAGGTCCGCTAATAAATTCCATTATTCCTCAGTACTTAAAATTAATGTCATTAGCTCAATAGCTATTACTACTAATTAATTACAGTACAACCTTATGTAATGTAAAATGAAGCCAAGCAAACCAGTAAACACTGAATGTGACTATACACTGAACGATTTGAACCTGTTTGGTTTAAGTATAGAATCGGGTGCCTTTATTTTGAAGGCATAATGTGGTAGGGAGTAAAGGTTTGAGGGTCAAGGGGTAAAATCATGTCTTCTCAGTGAAGGAATATGTTGGTGAGGCCTGTACTACGAAGCAAAGTCATTGGCTTAACGAAGTGACACCAGAAGTAATTTAGTGATGTTGGGTGTAACTTTTTTTTATTTTTTATTTTTTATTAGGGACCATGTACAATTTTAAACATAAATGTTGCTATTTGATGCATTATACTAGAGTTAGCCTCAGGCTAATTTACATCTACAGTCCCCTGGCAGTTCACAAGTAAACATCCAACAAACAACATTAACATTCAGCAAACAACCAAACAAGCAGATACGTCACAAACAACACAATATGTCACACATAAGAAACTCACTCACACTCACACATCCACACACTGTCAGCAGCATGAGGGAAAAAAATCAAACAAAGAAAGTAAGGATACGCAAAAAATTTGGCTTATGAAGTCAGTGACTGCAGTGCAATTTAAAGCTGCTAATAGAATCAGAGCTCTTTATGTCATCTGGTATAGCATTCCACTGTGTAATGGCTTTAACAGAGAAGGCTGACTGCCAAAAGATTGTGTGAGGCACGGCACAATTGTGTATGGACACAGATTTGAAAAAAGTCTAAAATTCTCAAAGTTTAGAAAGTGATGTTTCTTGAGGATCTTGCAGTGATGGTGCAAAAATGGCATTTTATCAAAAATTATTAAAGCTTGTTTATACAGTGATTTTAGAGGTCTAATAGGTGTCTCACTAGCCTGCCCCCAACAGGTAATACAGTAAGAAATATGGGAAAAAGATCAAAGCATGCATAAATATCTTGGCTGCATCCATGGAAAGAGAGGATCTAATTTGTCAAATTATATTTAATGGTTTTTGCCATTGTCTTAATATGTTTCTTGAAGTTAAGATTTTAATCCAATATAACGCCAAGATATTTAAATTCAGTCACTATATCAATATGTTCACCCTTAATAAGAATGTCTACATTTGAAGTCTGCATCTTAGTCTTAGAGAAGAACATGCCTTTCGTCTTGCTAATATTTAAGTTAAGGCAGGATTGTTCAAGCCACTCAACCACATCTTTCATAGCATTTGTTAGTTTCTCAGCTGCTAACTGAGCTGTTTTTGCATGGGTGTATAAAACTGTGTCATCAGCATACAACTGTAATTCTACTCCATTACAGTGTTGTGGGAGATCACTGATATGAAGGCTAAACAAGGGGCCTAACACAGATCCTTAAGGTATGCCCATTGTGCACTACATGAAACTGAAGCATTCACCTTTGACTTAACACACTGAATCCTATTGGATAAGTATGATGACATCCATGCCAGTGTTTTTGATGAAAAATTAAAATCAGAAAGTTTAGAAATAAGGACGTCATGATTTACTGTATCAAAGGCTTTGCGCAAGTCTAAGAAAATAGCACTAACAACTCCCCCCTTATCTTATCTGCGGGGTTAGGACACTTTGTGATGCTAGTAGCTGGTTTTAGTAAGCTAGTGGATCCATTAGGTTCCCCGAATAGTGCCGGCTGTGTGTTACTTATTAGGTCGTAATTCCAGGTATGTGAGAGCCAGGTACAGGTGATCCACAGTCACTCACCTCCATGGCAGACACCTCAGGCCTAAAGGGGGGTGCAGCACCAAAGTCCTGTGAAGCATCTGGAGTAACTGGTCCCAGATTTAGTTGAACATCCCCAGATAACAGCAATATCAGGAGTAGGACGCCACGGATCCATGGGGATGGAGAGGTGAGTCTCCGTTGTTTGGTGGTTTGTTTACGTAGGCCTCCTGTGGCCTGTCCATGATGAAAAACAGACTGTTGATTGCATAGAAGCCCAACAAGTTGTGGTGAAGATGCTTGCGGCACAAGTGTTAACTGCATTGTTAGAATGTAACCAGTTTTCACCCAGCCAAGCCTTCTGATTCCCGAAACATAGGTAGTCGGCATGTATCGCTCTGAACAGGTAGACCCACAGAGGTAGTGTAACAGTGATCAGCAGCAACAGTATAAAGAGCACGGTATGGATCTCTTGCCGGATCTTGAGTTTGTAGCGTTTAACAAACCGGTATAAATTTGATGTGGCAACTGACAAGTGCTTTTGTTACAAGATGAACGGCCTTCTTGATGTAATAAGAACTGCAGATCTGTAGCCCCTGCCATGCTACGTCTCCGTGCTGCCGCCATCTTCCTCAACTGAGGTCCATAACTGGACCTCAACTGGGAAGATGGCGGCCCGCTGTGGGAGGCCCCTGCTGTTGGGGAGTGTGTTTGCCCAGGGAGCCAATGTAGAGAAGCTAACACGGGGGAAATATGATCCCTTTTTCTAGTTCCTGTCTGTAATCATGCTGCAGCATACAATAGTCCAGCCTGGAGGTAACAAATGCATGGACTAGTTTTTCAGCATCCTTTTGAGACAGAAAATGTTATGTGAAATATGTAAAATATTACGTAATTAAAAGAAGGCTGTCCTAGAAGTTTGTTTTATGTGGGATCTAAAGGACATATCCTGATCAAAGATACTCCAAGATTCTTTACAGTGGGGCTGGAAGCCAGGGCAATGCCATCTAATGTAACTACACCACTGGAAAATGTATTTCTGAGGTGTTTGGGGCCAAGTACAATAACTTCAGTTTTGTCTGAGTTCAATAGTAGAAAATTGCTGGACATCTAAGTGTTAATGTCCCTAAGGTATGCCTGAACTTTAGCTAACTGGTTTCATTAGACTTCACTAACAAATATACTTGTGTATCATCTGTATAACAATGGAAGTTTATGGAGTGATTCCAGATAATGTTGCCCAAGGGAACCATATACAAGGTAAATAGAATTGGTCCGAGCACAGACCCTCCATGATAACTGCTGTGTACATGAAGGAGTTGTTGTTAACATGTATAAACTGAAGCCTATCAAATAGATAGAACTTAAACCAGTTTAGTGTGGTTCCTTTAATGCCAATGAAATGCTCCAGTATCTGTTGAAGGATGTGATGGTCAACTGTATCATAAGCATCACTGAGATCTAATAAGACAAGTACAGAGACAAGTCTGTTGTCTGATGATCTCTAGGGTTTACAGAGAATGGTCTGAAACAGAGAAAATATCCAGTGAGCACCAGTTCTCTGGGTGAAAATGTCCTGTTGATGCCAGAAGTCAAAGGAGAATGGCAAGACTCTTTCAAGCAGTAACTCAGATAACCTCTCGTTACAACCAAGGTCTGCAGAAGATCATCTCTTAACGCACAACACATTGAACGGTGAGGCCAATGGGCTACAGCAGCAGACAACCACACAAGGTGCCAATTCACACAGGCTCACCAAAACTGGACAATAGAAGATTGGAAAAACATTGCCTGGTCTGATGAGTCTGGATTTCTAGATTTCTGCACACTTTGGGCCCCTTAGTACCACCTGAGCATTGTTTAAACACCACAGCCTACCTGAGTATTGTTGTTGACCATGTCCAACCCTTTATGACCACAGTGTACCCATCTACTGATGGCTGCCCCCAGCAGGATAACACTCCATGTCACAAAGCTCAGATAATCTCAAACTGGTTTCTTGAACATGACACCAAGTTCACTGTACTCAAATGAGCTCCACAGTCACCAGATCTCAGTCCAATAGAGAACCTTTGGCATGTGGTGGAATGGGAGATTCTCATCATAGATGTGCAGCTGACAAATCTGCAGTAACTACGTGATGCTATCATGTCAATATAGACCAAAATCTGTTTGGTGTGTTTCCAGCTCCTTGCTACAAAGAATTAAGGTAGTTCTGAAGGTACCTTGCTTCTGAAGCACTAGCAAGGTGTACCTAATAAAGTGGCTGGTGAGTGTATATTTGTTAATTTAAGTGTGGAAAAAAGTTTGATGTGTTTTTCCTTGCCACTGTCGCCTAGTGCTTGCTCATGGTGGGATTTATTGGGTCTCTCTCTGTAAATACCTATTTTAAAGAGTATGGTCTAGACCTGCTCTATATGAAAAGTGCCTTGAGATGACTTTTGTTGTGATATGGCGCTATATAAATAAAATTGAATTGAATTAAATTGATGTTTAAACAGTGAAAGATTTTCTTTGTTCTGTTAAAGTTTGAAATCTGTAGCTCAACATTGGTCCATCACAGTCACTGGACTAACCCAGTAAAGAAGAAAACAGACTTTACAATTAAGATCCTCAGTGTGGATCAGTATAATATCAGCCTGATGTCTGTCATCATGTTCCTCTCAGCACAGAAATATGGTGTAGTATAAATTAATTATATTAGATTCAGTTACGGGGTAAGATATAAGATCTACAACAGTAACAGACAGTGAACTGACCTCACAGTCTCCAGTCTACAGCCTGGACTCTGCAGAAAACCACACAGCTCCTTCGCTCCTGACTTCAGGTTGTTGAAGCTCAGGTCCAGTACTCTCTATTTTAAAGAGTATGGTCTAGACCTGCTCTATATGAAAAGTGCCTTGAGATGACTTTTGTTGTGATATGGCGCTATATGAATAAAATTGAATTGAATTGAATTAAAATTCATCAGGTGGGCACAAACATGTTGACTCCAAATGACAACCCTGTTTATTAATGTAATGAGGTAATTTTGTTAATTTGTTGATGTTCAATCAGCCAGAGGTTGTTTCCTACGAAATACATTTTGTGTTTCAGTTTAGTTGTATAGAAATTTCATTTGTAGGGTAGCGTTGGAAATGAATAATAATGTTGCTCTGTATTGACTGGATATGCATGTAGGCAATGGTTTGTTAGTTGTGTATTTGATGTCTGTCCCTTTGTCAATTATTTGTCTTCTATGAAACTTCAAATTTTGTGTTACCTTGGAAACACAGACACTGTCAGACCTTTCTAAAAATTAAAGTACTTCACCTGGAAACAGTAGATTAACAAAATTACTCTATAACAAGGTTTACTTACTATCTCCCATCTGTATCTCACAGTCTTCATCAGTAGATGGAGCTATGTCAGTTGACATTACAGGACCTTTTCCTAGTGTATGGTGGGAGTGGGTTTGGTCTGGTTTTGACAGACAGCTGATGTTCCTGCTGTTCATTCAGTTGATGTAGTGTTGTAGTGTGCCTCATGGCCATCACACGGGTTGTCACAACCCAGTCTCCCTGGGATACTACTACCCATGATTTATGTCCAGTGTCAATGCAGGAATTAGTTTGGTTTGGAAGACAGGAAGCAAGGGTGTGGCAGCTGGGATGGTGTGAGTGTGTGTTGTATGTATACAGGAGATCTGAATTCAGTTCAGCCACTAAAGGGAGTGCTGCTGGGATGTTTCTGGTGGGCCCAGTGTTCACTCCGATCTTATGTAGGGACAGGATCATCCTCTCCTTCTCCTCATACATGCTGTACATCCCTCTCTCTGTCCTCCTCCTCTCTGATAAGATGTGCTGTGTTGGAGGGTCTTCATCTCTGATCTTTGATGCTGTGGTAGTTGGAGTTAAACTGAGGATATCACTGAGTGTTTATGCTACTGCCAGCCTTCACATGAACACAGGTGTCAGGGAACACTGCTTACCACCCTCTTCCTGTTCACTGTAAACCAGGGACTAGGTCATGTGATGACAGCTGATGAGGTTGAGAGCTCCAGAAAAGCTTCTACACTATGTGGACCTTGAGTTAATATTTTGTCAAATGACACATGTTGTCAGCAGATGTGTAACTAATGTGGTGTTTGTTATTTAGTCAACCCCAAACTCTACATTACATTTTATTTTCTTAAGACCTGCAGGAAAACTAACAATACATATTTACCACATCCATTCTTTTATAGCAACATTCAACCTTGCCACTGAAAATACTGACATATGCACAGCTTTACATGTGATCAGTTCATTTAATTTCCTACTAGAAATCCAAACCAGTTGCTGTCCACATCTGACCCTGGCACCTCTTCACAGACATATTGGTGTGATGGTGGTATGAGTGGATGCTGTTTTCAAATGGTCATTGTCTTTGTAGCTACCAATGCACAAAAGCTGCTGGTCATCAGTGCAGTGATGGTCTTAAATCAAAGGAGGATCAGTACAGGTACCAGTGGAATAAACACACTCAAACTGAAAGAGCACACAAATTCTGCCAATTGCAATGTTATCAGTAAACTGTCAGTATTTATTTTACTGCTTACTTAAAGTTGTGCTGTACAAGGGTTGTAACAAAATGGTGACAGATGAAGACCAAAGACTGTAGACAGTAATAGAAGTGACAGGAATTATTTACCTTAAAAAATGTACCTTAGATTACATACCTTAGGAAGGTCTGTTGTTAGTTGTTTGTAGCTGAGAAATGCATGACCATGCATGTCATGTTCATGATATGTAAACTTACATTTGAATCCATCAGAAGCTCATTAAAAGCTAAAATACTGAAAGAGCACAAAACACATTTGTGTTTAGCATTAATCAAATTCTGAGTCAGGGTTTGAGGCTGTTTGCCAAACACATTTTGAAATGGGCGATAAAACAGGCACCAATTATCAACTTATCAGTTCAATATAGACAACTCTGCAGTATTGATCTTTAATTATGACTTGACTTTTGAGCATGAAAATTTTTTTGCATGTTAACCTGACACTGGAAATTAACAGAAGAAAGTACATCATTTCATTCAGTCATTAAAAACAAAAGACATCATTTGAAAAAAAAAATCTTTCTAAACAGGCTGTTCTGCCAAACCAAAACTTTAGCAGAATGTTCTCAGCCAATTAATCAGCAGCCAATCAATGAACTAAAAACAAAACGAACACTTTGCTACAAGTCTGGTACAATAATAACAAAAGGCTGTTAATGTCTTATACCAATGCATATCAGCAGACTTGCCACCCTCAGGTTGTCCTTTACGTGTCATGCCACCATAAAGTTCTAATAAAGTCATGAGCTCTCCCAAACCAAAGCTAGTGAGCACAGAGCTAGTGCTGAAGCTAGCTTGCTGGATCATGCTCAGAACCTGTTTAAATTTGCTTTGGGTTTAACAGTTTTGTCAGTAATAAGCTTTCATACAATCCTCATCATCCACATTGTCAAATCAGAGATCTTGCCCTTTGTCATTTTAATAGACAGAGTAAACATTGCGTAGCCATGACAGAGGTCAATCTCAGACTTCAAATGCTTTTATGTGTATCATACTCTGTATTTTACTGCCACCTGACAGCAAATATAACTTGTCACCATTGTTTGTCTCTGTATTCTTAATAATGGACCAAACAGTGACAATGCTTACACAGAGGAAAATATACTCTTGAGCATTATGAAGATTTAAAACTTGTCAAGTCAGTGTTAATGATGTTGGTGGGGCTAAAAGACTGCATGTTAAATGTGTGATAAGTAGATTATTTCTCTTAGGGGTCTGGAATATCAATAACTCATTTAAAATCTAAAAAATAAAAAATAAAACCTGCAATGAATGTGTAAGCTCATTCAGACTCAAATCTAAAGCTATTTCCATAAATGTCCTCTGAAAAACGTCTCTTCGATAAATAAATAATGTAAATAAGACACAAATTAAGTTAATTAAATAAATAAATAGATAAATAAATAAATATACTTATGTACAATGAAGAAATACAGAGCAACCTCTAAATTGAGCCTTCTTGAAACAGAAATGCAGACCAACTAAAAACATGCATGGTCTGCCATGTCTGTACAGTACACACTCAGTCCGTTTCGGTGCAGTCAGCTATCAGTTACAGGCAATCAGCCACATTTTATGTGCTGCTGCAAATGCATTTGGCACAACCTAATACTGGCTGACACTGATCCAATCCTTTCAGCTGGCAGTCAGCACATCCGAGGACACACAAGAGGCAAAGAGCAGAACAGTGGCTCACTGCTGGGCTTGTCCATTTCCTTTTATAATATCAGATGATCATGGGAAAAAAACATGACTGGTGACTGTAGAGTTGTCTGTGTTGGCTTGGTAACATCAAATTATTTCCATGTTAAATTAATTCTTTGTTGTTACTAAGGCCATTTATAAGTTTCTCTGACTCTGGATTTGTAGGAAAAATTGTAAAATTCACACAAACTAAATTATCCTTAAATTAACTACAAGGACTCTTAGCTGCTTTTCATATCTGAACCTGGCCTGTGGTGGACACTGCAACAACTGCTCTAATATTAAATACTGAAATCCCCTTGCCTCCCCTGTTTACTTTTGAGGTAACCTGACCTTTGCCAAGGGGGTCACAAAACACATTAGCAGCTTCAGGACACTCAAGTTCAGATTCAATCTCTAAACATCATGTGTTTTTATCAGAATTTGAAAAATGGAAGTTTAATTCCAGTTCAACCAGCCCCCCTCCCAATTTGCAAAAAACTACCTGACCAACAGAAATATCACTACTGATGACTGAAGCAATTTATTAGATTGAGTTTAGAAATATCGTTATTACTGTCAGTTTAAGCCCCATATGTGCCTTGTTTTCTATTCATGATTTAATTCTATTCATCATTTGAAAGAAAAGCATTTTGCCTTCAGCAGAAACTCTCCAGCTTTAAACTTGAATGCTCTCTGCACAATCAGCTTTCCATTTGACTGGCCGCTTGTTGCACTGCGTCAGCAACACATTTCCCCTTTAAAAACACAACATTCACAGTTTACCACAGCTTCTCCTTCATATCTGTAAATTAAATAATAAGTGTACAAAAAATTAAGAAGAGAGGGGAAAAAAGCAAGCGTGCAAATTCCAACACAAAAAAACAATGTAAACAGTTGTTTTTTAAAATCTTCTCCTTTTTTGATTTCTGATAAGACACAGAAATGGAAAAAAAGTTGTGGTATCCCAAAAAGCCAGGAACCTGTGAGTCCATGACACACACTTTACACACAGAGGAAGGGAGAAAAAGAGAGAGAGAGATGTTCCATCCCTGTCATTCACTTCCTGAACTGCATCTTAAGTTCTTTCTGATTCCTGTTTCTCCAGCTGATATATGGTGTCCCTCTCTAAACAAGAGAAAACTGAACCTTTGACACCTTCTGAGAAAAACAATAACAGCAGTTATATTACACAGAGTGATGGAAATAGAAACATTAGTACTCATGGTCTTGAGAACTTACGATTGTTTCACTTACCATATACAGTATGTGTGTGACTGTGTTTACAGTGAATGAGCACGTGTGAGTTCCACCATATCAGCTCAAACACAAAGGTCTTTATATCCCTTTTCCCAATTTCTCTATGCTGCATATGTATCTGCATGTCACTCCCTTCAGTATCCACTCAGATCGAAAAATCATCAAAGTCTTTAGAGAAGCTCTCCTATGCAAACAAAAGCCTTCTGTTGATTCTGAAAAAGAAACTTGCTGTCAGACAAGACGTCACACCAAGCTCTTCATTCCAGCATCTTCTTAAATGGAGCTCAAACGGCATCCCATCATCTTCTGGATCTGGCACGTACCATCATCTACCTTCCTGCCTCTCTGTCCGCCTGTGGGTCAGTCTACTCAATGGGTGTGGAGGAAGACGGGTGGGGTAGAGGGGAATGTAATGAAGAACGGTGTGGTACAGTGGGAGCAGTTCAGTCACCTGGCTAGCATTTAAGAAGTGCGAGGAAGAGTAAAGAGGAGGAAGGTTGAAGTATGTCGATCGGTCGGTGGGGTGGGTCAGTGGTCTTACTCGATGACCATGCAGCGGGGCAGGTGCTGGGAGTAGTATTTGAAGAGTTCGGCGGTGGCTCCAGGGCAGTTGGTTAGCTCCAGCTCCTCCAGTTCCTGCAGCTGGATGAGGCCTGACAGACCAGTGGTAGTCAGCAGGGGGCAGCCTGGCGGGGGGGGGCAGCAAGAGGGACAACACTCAGCTGTGGGCTGGGTAACAGGTAAGAAAGGAGCTGTATCCAGTCAAAAGGTCAGTGTAACTGTTGTAACTAACATTTTTCTCACCATCAATTAGTCTGCTAATTACTTTCCAATTATTTCTTGATTATTTTTTGTTATATAAATGTCTGTGAATTGAGAAAAAAAAACATAACAAATTTCTACAGACCAAAGTGACATCACCAAAATCAACTCTATTATGCATCTTCTCTCTACTGGCAAATATAAAATAGTGCCTTTCCTGTTTGTCAGGTTTCCAATTAAATGATTTAGAGCATGCGTGTCAAACTCAAGGCCTGCGGGCCAAGTCAGGCCTGCCACTTCATTTTATGTGACCGATGAGAGCTTTCAAAGACTGTGATTATTGTAAAATACAATGATATACTGCTTTACAGAAGGACAGTGAATGTATCTCGATTTTGTTACCTGTGCAATGAAAACTTTTAGTCACTGGATGGCAGTGTCTCAATACCAGCTACTTCCTACAGCGGTTTTTTACTCAGTGATGGAGTTGGAGTGGATGGATGGAGTTAAAAAAGTAAATAGTCCAAAAAAATTCCCACGAAAATTGCAGAGGAAAGGTAATTTCATGAGAGATGGGAAAGTGAATACATGTTTGTGATTAATGGAGACAAGCCAGCATGTCTTCTTTGCTTCAAGGCAGCAGCAATGCCCAAGGAATACAACTTGTTGTTGTTGACACTTAGACACCAAGCATGGAGCTAAGTATTCTAACCTTAGCCAAGAAAAGCAACAGAAGCTCCTAGAATTAAAAAGCAGCCTGCATTCTCAGCAGAATATATTAGCAAAAATTACAGTAAAAATGATGCAGCAGTGAAAGTCCACTTTATTGTTGCTGAAGAAATCACCCGCGCTTCAAAGTGTTTTTCTGAGGGTGTATGCTCAAGGTATGTGACCGGAGAAAGGTCTGTCAAGAAACACTATCGCAGACAGAGTCTGGGAACTAGCAGAAAATCTGACAACACAGCCAGCTGAAGAGGCAGGAACAATGGAGTTATCTGGCTTTTTCATTAGCTGATGACAAAAGCAGTGACAACACTGATACAGTGCATCTAGCCATTATGTAAGAGGCGTGAAAGCAGACTTGTCTGTCAGTGAGGAGCTCTTGGATGAGGGCACCATGCACGGGACAACAAGGGAGAGGGACATCTTCAGTGAGGTGGAGTGGTTTGTAAGTAAAATGAAATGACCCTGGGAGAAGTTGGTGAGGCTTATTATCGATGGTGAGCCTGCCGTAAGTGGTGAAAGAACTGGCTTGGTTGGACTGGTGAAGGAGAAAAAAGCAAATTCCACACACCCCTGATAACTTACCTTTCAATGCTAGTTATTAATTATTATTAAAACTAATAATAATTGATTGCAGAGGCAATTATGTAATATGAGAGAGTAGATACATTTATACAGTCTTACAGTTACAACTGGCCCTTTGAGGTCTACCACAATGCTGATGTGGCCCGGGATGAAACTGAGTTTGACACCCCTGCCTTAGAGTGTTTTGAAAAAGCTTGTCCTGAGTGTAGGTGGTGTAGGCCATGGGGTCATTAACATCAAAGTGTTCATTTGCCAAATTCCATCATAATGTGATTTTTAGATAATGAGATGTCTTGAGCGAGGGTTTTGTCGTGACCAGATGTGGTCATCTTGGCCCTGTACTTCTAAAACTGTGGAGCAGGCACTAGATGGCACTGCAGGGCTCCAGAACAGACATGATGTCTATATTGAACATATGATCCACTTAAATTCAATTGAACTGTATGAAGAGCAAATTTATAGAAGAGCCACAATGTTACAAGAACTTTTCCGATTAATGACCACTTATTGATTTCATCCATAGAAATCTAGTTCACTCTAGATGTTTGCATGCTACCAGATTACTGTACAATTGTATTTTTGTTGTCCTGGTCCTTGATAGCTTGGCATGAGCAGTGTGAATACACTGAATGAGAATGATGAGCTGAGCAGATGAAGTGTAAGTCACTTTGTCATTTACTGACAAAAACAACGAACATGCACACACTACTGAGTGAACCTTGGAGTTTAGTTTTTCTGCACCATTACACACACACACATATATATTCTTCCTTATTCTTACTTTCTGTCGATTGCTTATTATCTAATGCAACAACTAAGAACAGTCAGTGTTATATACACATGTATTGTATATAACTCTGACTGTGAATGTGGAGAAAATACAGACAGGTCAGGTCTTTCTGTGGAGAAGATGGAGTGAAAAATCAAACCTGCAAGGGACAGTAGACGAAGACTTCTCATTCCAAACAAATGCTGCAGTCCAAAATCTTGTACCTGCAATCACACACACACACACACAAGCATTCCAACTGAAGATTACTATATCAGAAACTTCAATTATTGTGACTATGACTTAAGTTGTCCATTTAACAAATGCGGTTGGTGTGAGAGTGCTGCAGTCTCATAGTGAACAATGTGAGATAATGCAGTTCAGACTTTTCTGTGCTTAAACTACATTACCACTAAACAATCCTGGATGTTAACTGTGTTAACAGGACATACACAATTTACTAGAGTGTAATAAATTCATTAAGAAAATGAAGAATTCTCACTAACACTAACCCCCAGAGGATGGGGACTACATTTCCTTTTCTTAGAGTCATACTACAAGTTAGAGTAAAAATATTCAGGTTGTGCTGTAAAGGAAGTTGCGAGGTCAAGACAGGCTCATGATCCTGTCAGTCAGATGAACGTGCTCAGCTAGCTTCACAGCAGTCTGCTTGTTGGATATTTGAATTTCTTGGACATAATTTGTCAGATATTGTCCATGTACATGGGTACGTTGTTGCCTGGATGAGTAGTGGAACATCTGCTTACCTAAAATACATCAGTGTGTGTTTGTGTTTTGTGTTACCTGACAGCACCAGCGCAAATAGAGGCTCCTTAATGACGACATGGTGGACAAGTAGCCTAAGCCAGTGTCTGTGATCCGCACACACCTAAAACCAGATGCAATATACATTACTACACATTTGTATACCAAGACCTGACCAAGACTGGTGGAGTTAGGAACATTGGTGGAAACAAAGCATCACACATACTTTAACAGACTGAGGCGACATGCGACAGCCAGGGGCCTGTACCATGAAGATTAGTGGGCTGTCCAGCTCTTTGAGCTTAACTCAAGTTTTCCTGTATCATGAATCTGTCTCACTTCTAACTGCAATAGATCATCATGATAACCTATGCTGCATGGATCACCTGCTCCAGAGGATTACTGACCAGAAAGCTCACTGGAAAAACAAAGTTATCACTGCTACAGGATCCTGATAGGGATAGAATCATTTTGCTAATGTGTCACTCTAGTTTAAAACAGAGCTTCTGACAAACACAGAGAAAGTTTACTACATCAAATACAATCATAATTATTAAAGCTGCATTTTAACTGATTTCTGACAGTGCTGATGCTTATACTCTGTTTATATCATTACTGAGAGGAGAGGAAGTTTCTTTTAACTATAGCTTGTTCATCATCTGACAAAAAACAGAACCAGAATTTCTGCCTTGCAGTAGTATGCCCCTATCAACCAGTCCAGCTGCAGATAATTTAATTGAAGCATGTGAATTCTGAAGTTATGGCCAAAAATGTGTTTTGTGTGGTCGCAGTGACCTTAACCACCAAAATCAGTCTAAGTGAATGTCTATGTCAAATTTCAAGAAATTCCATCAAGGTGTTAAGACGTAATGTCTCTGTCCACAGTTGTCGTCAGTGCAGTGGCATAAAAATACACACTCTATTCAAAAGTCTGTATGTCTCAGTAAAGTGATGTTCCACCATGAGCCTCTAGAAGAGCTTCACTGCCTGAAGTCTCTGAACTCTGCTGGAGGGATGAACACCATTGTTCCTAAAGATATTCTCTCAGTTAGTGTAGCCACATCATTTAACTCATCTCTCACACTCATCAAACCATTCAGAGAGCTTCCCGCTCTATAGGTGAAGAACTGTCACCACTCATTTTTCAAGTTTGCCCTTTAATTTGTCACTTGTCTGTACATAGTAATTCAGAGTAATTTCTAGCCTTACTTTTAGCTTACTTTTAATATTTGAACTTACTCTCTTAAACTGTACACATTTCACCTCAGTGCTGTTGCATTAATGAAATTTTCCCATCAGTATCATCACTTCATCTCATGTCATGGTTCTGATGATGTTACTTGCAACTCTTCCTCCTCTTACCATGAACTAGGCCAGGTGGAAACCATCTTCATGACACCACTTATCCCAAGTCCTGTACTACGAAGCAGGATTTGAGGTTATCTGGTTTTCAGGGTTCAGGTAAATCACCATGCTGAACAGCTAACCTGCTCCAGGGCAGGTTAATTTCAGAGGATCAGATCAAACCCTGTCAACAGCCCAACTACTGACCAATCAGATCACTGGAAAACTAGCGTCATCATTCCTACAGGATCCCAACAGGGTCAAAAGATTTTCCAATAAATTGACAAATATTAAAGATCAATAGATATTTTTCTAGACTGGTGGAATCGTTTTGCTGTTCCATATCTTTCCAGACAACAGAGCTACTAAGTTTATCACACTAAATGATCACATACTTACTATTATATCTTTTGTCTACGAACTGTCTACGAATCAGACTGACCTCATCACACATTAACTCTCCCCTCTCCGCTTTGGCAGCAGAAACAGTCTGACATTACTGTCACTGTTTATCTGCATCACATATTCACAATAAGTCAGAATAAATCACCATCAGAAAAAAGAGCAAAAACGCTCACTCAGTAAGTACTCATTTACAATAAATCTGACTTTGATCACTGAAAATTATTTCTAGCATTTCTATTCTAGACATGTGATCATCTTGTTTACATTTCACCTTGTTAAATGTCATTTTTGGACAACTGAATTAACCTGCAAGTATCAGCATTTCTTCTCATATCATATTGAGTACTTTATTTATGTTTCTGATAACATTGCTGTAATCAACAGCTGCGCCTCTGTCACACGAACAAGCTCATGGCTAGATCAGGAAATCCTGAGTTGACTTAACGAGTTGATAACCAGCTTCGTATGACTGCTCAGTGAGACTGTGGTTGTTAGGTTTAGTGGAGCCAGAGGACAAAAAGATAAGGTAAGTAAACACAGAATTTCCTGATCCAGCCATGAGCATGGTCATGTAAAAGAGGAGAGAGGTAATTAATGTCTGAAGTTAGACTGAAGACTGAACTTAGAATTATGGTAAATATTTGACAGTGTGTGAATAAAAGAATCTTTGTTTAATTAAAATGATGCTCTGTTAGTTGTTACGTATTTATTTGGTCTGATAAACTCTCCCTCTGTTTTAAAACCAGAGTGGACACATGGAAAGATTGGAACAGCCAAACTATTGCACATCTTTTTTGTGCACATCACCTGCCACCTCACGCAGCTTTTTCTTGTGTGGAACCATTTCACCACTGCCACAGCTCCACTGGGGAAACTTTTTCACAGCGCACTCTACGGGCTGCCCTACAGTGCATTGCATTGTGGGAGAAAGTAGGGTATGTGTTACTACTTTTCATGCTGTATGGTGGAATGTTTGAGGTCATTGTATAGACACATAAACAACAAATGAAACAAATAAAATGGCAGCATGTAAGCATTGTGCACTATGTAGTAAATTGGGAGTGATTTTGGACACGGCCCTGCTCCCCCACCCACTCTGCATTTCTTCAACTTACTCACTGCTGTAGTCTGAAGGGAGATCAAACACATGCTGTGTCTGAAGTTTAGTGATGCTGGAGAACACTGAGGGAACTCTAACGACCACAGAGACGTGTTTCTGGTTTTAACTGTTTCATGAATGGATTTATTTTAGTGAGGGGTGGATTCATCATGCACGGCAAAAATAACTCAGTGCACAGTTAGTTTTCCACAGAACTATAAGACAGCCTGACATTCCTCCTTCTGATTATTCAAACTGATACAACCAAAAGATGTATGACTGTTTTCCCTCAAAACAGTCCCAAATGCTGGCTGTTTCCTCTCTTATTTCCCGTGGAGGGGTTTGTAAAAAATGTTGATAAAAATCATTATTATTAATAATTATAATTCCAATGGTAGTACATAAATAAAATGGTACTATTTCACAGACTATTGGGGTATCATTTTAAAGAGGACACATTTTGGCCAAAAGCAAATCTTTGCACAGCACCATACCATGCAGAAAAGACTCAACAATATACTAATTTCTATGCCACCCAAATGGCCTCAGCCTGGCCACCCCTGTCAAAACAGAGCACACTACACTCAACAGCAAATGTACAGAATGGGATTCACAGACAACAGCATTTTTCACACAGAGCACACTTAACACCACAGACGACCACTCACTTAGCAAACATTACACATTACACTACTCTGGCTCACAGCCCTCCAGTCTGCCCATCTTCTATGGAGGCGTCTTAGTAAAACCACCACTCAGCCATAAACAGCCAACTTTGATTGTCTTAACACTCACTAAGAAAACCATTCTGAAGAATAGACACAACCTCTGTGCCTCGATGGCTTCATCTACTATCTCTGCTTATTAGAATAGAAAGATTAAAGGCAATAACACAAACTCAAGCTGACTTCTTTAATCATCATTAAGCCTAATTTTTCAGTTCTATATACCTATAGGTGAAAAACTTAGCATACAAACATATACAGGCCTCTGGCTCTGTCCACATACTGACTACAGATCAGACTGTCTGTCCTCCAGGTGACTGCTGGCCCCCTTAAAGCTGACCAACATCTGTTTTTACTTCTCCCTATAGGAGAATTCTCCACTTCACACACCTTCTCTTGTCTGTTGACAATATCATTGGAACAATGATTACATATTATTATTCATGCTAATATTATCATCATCATTATTATTATATCATGTCTTTACCTGGTGTTTTCTTCCTTTTTGTTATCATTTGTTATTATTGTTATTATTATCATCAACAACGTGATCACTGATTATATTTATTTATTTAAATGTATTTTTCATTCATTTATTTTTTCCTTCTCTTACACCTTGTGCACAGCCAGACACTCATACACATACATCACACATCAGTACACCTTATCATGTGTGCTTTCATCTGCTCATTCTTTTACATACATTTCCTCTCTATGCTTACTTCTACTATTTACCCAGTTTTTTCTGTCCTCATTTATTGTTCTAGCATTCTAATTGTTCTTTTTTATATATATAATTTATTTTCCTCCAGACTCATTCTCTCCCCCTCCCAGTCATGGTTAACAAACTTTCTGGGGACTACATTAATGTGATGAGGGAGCACCTTATGCTGGAGGCTGTGGTCTGGTTCCTGGCCCGAGCAGATTAGTCATATACTGTAACTGTGTGACTGGAAGGCCCAACCCAGCTGACCTACACCAGAGCAATAGTGCCCCCACGGTACCATGGATAGTGCTCAGTTTTAGTGTTTGCCTGTTTAGGGGGACATATTTGGGGTTATCAGGATTATATATATTACATACATACATACATACATACAAACATAAATATACATATACATACATATGGGTCTGAGTTGCTTCATTTTCATTGCAGTGCATTTAAAAGAACAAATATTGACTGGAATAGTGTGCAAATCTGTCAGTCATGGATAAAACATGATGCTAAATATTGGTGAATGTCCTGTGTGTTGACCCACCCATCCACCAAACCTCCTCCTAACGTGGACTTTGTCATTTGTTATACTGTGTCACCTGACTTATTCATTTGCTCCAGTCATAATTACTATGAGGTCACCTGACAATAAAACCTTACTGTGGGTTGTCATAAACTGCTGCACAGGAGGACAGTGACTGTAATTGTCACTATTAGTGTCATTATCCAGGTCATTATGACAACCACTCTACAACCTGACCTTCATGCTGCAATGATATTTCAATAAATGTTTGCTGTTGTAACTACTGTTTAAAAACAACAATATGTGGATATTAGGGCTGCATGATATTAGGAAAACATGCAATATCACTGTTGAATATTGCAATAACATTGCAATATGACTTGTGATAAATTAACAAATACTTCCGTATACAATGTTAATGGCTCTCTGCTTTGAATTGAATTGAGCAGTGAGTAGGCTTTGCTGACACTGAAAAACTGAAATGCATTACAGGTGATGACTATTAGTTATATCCTTTCAAGATCACTGGCCCCACCACTACTGGCCCGGGAACATTACTTTTAATTTGGCAAATAACAGTAAAAATAAATGTACACTCTTAATGAAGAAAATGGTTCTTCTGCTGCTCTCTGCCTTAACACACAACTTGTGTGAGGCACTGTTCTCATGGGTGTCAAAGCCTGTGCAATACTCTGCTGTCTGACCCTTGAAGAGGGGAGAATCCCAACAATAAACAAGTGCTTATGAGAAAAATTATTATGCATATTCTGCTTGCCTACCACTGTCAGCAGACAGTATCAGGTCAGCCCAGCATTGTGATTGTGCTTCCATAACTACAATGCTGATCTCCTGATTGATGTACACAGCAGAAAAGATAACATGCCTACACTGTGTGAGCATCTTGCTGTAACACCTCGCTAGGAAAACAACACGTTAGCTGGCATGCGGTGGCTTTTGGCCAGTATCATACAACTGAAAGGATAACTTATTTTGGTAACTTTGATGTGGACAAGTGCACCGTGCAGCAGCTATTCATGGTGTCTGGGTTCACTGTTGATCAATACTGCACTGATTCCAAAGACGTTTGTCCCTATCAGTCATTTACACCCAAAAACATGAACCAAGTTAAAAAATAACAGTTATCCCTTTTTACACATAATATGTAATATAATATAAGTTGTTTAAATGTAGGCTGTTATATGGCTGTTTTATGGCTGTTTAAAACATATGTCCGGTAGTTGTTCTTTATAGCCAGGTCAAACATATTGACAAGTAGAGCGCGAATGTAAAGTACACGGAAATATACTATTTATTGCAGTTGAAGCAGTCTTGATATCGCGATAACAATAAATATTCGATATATTGTGCAGCCCTAGTGGATATACATTCTTCAGTCCACTCTGTCCCTGCATTTCCACCCTGCAGCCTCACTGCCAAAGAAGGCAACATTGTGCAAGTATGATTGAGGAACAAGTCTACTGTTTTAAACTGAGCTCAGCAGAAATACCATCTTCACTTCCCATGTGTGGCACTACAGTGTATTATAATGACAAGACTGTAGTGACTGTGGTAGTACAGTACTGTACATTTAGCATGAGTTAGTCACTTGAGGATATAAGGAGCTGTGCAAGCCATAATTAATTCTGTGCTGGTCACACACACTCCCTCTGCTTTATGTTTTCACTCACATATACCAGCACATACACTCAGGCCCCATTATTAGGTCCACCTGTCCAATTTAATGCAGTCCAATACAACAGATCTACAACATGTGCAGTAATTATTTTGAAGACAACTTTTATAATAACAAATTTTTCATGTTTGAATAATTGCTGACCTGAGTGCAGTTTTAGGCTTCTCTATCCACCTCTGTCGGTCCATCTGCTTTTCACAAGAATGAAAACACTTGACCACTAACACACTGACCTGTCCAGCACCAGTTCCTCCAATTTATGCAGGTCACAGGCAATGTATTCCAGGGCCATGTCAGTGATCCGAGGGCACCAGGATAAGTCCAGGCTGCGGAGCTTACGCAGGTTCTCAGCGACCAACTCCACACCATCGTCAGTGATCTTGGAGCAGCCGGAGAGGCTCAGGGCAGTAAGGTTGGGAAGGCTGTGCACCATGTTGACCACACCATGATTGGTGATCTCCCAGCAGGAGTGAAGCCGCAGAGTGTGGGTGGTGTAGCCCTGAGAGTGGAGGGTAATTTAAGTTTATTTGATTATGTGAGTGAATAAAAGGAAATTGATAACACCGGGATCAGCTTCTCTATTATCAAGGATTAGCCCATCACAGGCTGTTAGGTGTAATTTTCTATATGTGAAAATAACAATATTCTGTATGGTAAAGTCTCTCTGTTAATTTTATTTAATCTCATTTCACCCTTGAATCAGACCAGCTAAACATCACCAGATGGTCTCACATTATCATTAAGATTAGGATACATATCATAAACATATATTCATATGAAAGTAATTGTGTTTGTGTGTGTGAACATAGAAGCTGGTTTCTCTTGTTTTGGCATCCTACCTGTTTGGCTGTGAAGTAGGCCATGGCCGTGTCAGTGACGTGGTAGGCCTGCAGGCTCAACTCTGATAGGTTGGGCAGGAGCTGTGAGATAGCAGCGATGGCGTCATCCGCCACATTGATGCAGTCACTGACACTGAGGGAAGTTAGCCGGGCATTCAGACTGGACCACAGGCCAGCCTCTGTGAAGTCGTTACAGCCTGACAGTTCAAGATGCATCAGGCCTTGCATCTGCTCCAACATGACCTGCAACATAAAGGCCACCAGTCTGAATCACTGATGTAACTGCTGAAGTGTGGTTACAGAGAGATAAAGAGGAGTTAGTACCTGACTACTCTGAAAAGAGGCAGAATTCTGGGTTTAAAGAAAAAGATTCAATAACCTAAATCAAAGGAATAGAATATTAGCTCTTGCGCAGTATCACTCTTCAACTACAGTCTCTTGTAAAGATGTTCAGACTCAGAAACTCAGCTTAAAGTTAGTGTCCACAGTTGTATATTGTTATAATCACAAGAACTTTTTTCCACACACTGTTTAATTATATGTCTAATGTCTAACAACTTGATACCATGAGTTACAGTACAAATACCAATGAAAAGGTGGGTGTGTACTGGTCCAACTCTTCATCAGGTACTTAGTGTAGCAGCAAAGCCAAACTTCATGCATTGTAGCAACAGACTGAGATGATTTTATTTTAAAATGAGTCCTGTACAGGCCAGTAACTCCTCTGTAACCAACTGGTTATTATTTTATATACTGACTGATGAGGACTCTGTAACACTGGTATAGTCAATGAATGAAAATGACAGCTGTCGTGGGGCAGTGCTAGGAGCACTATCAGTACTACAATGAATGTACTTAAAACATTACATGCTGAGTGATCTCGTATTTCTAGTCAGCTAAGCCGTTCATCTTAGAATCCCTGTCCAGACTTTTTCCTGATCCAATTCATGCTGCCATCATTACCATCATCAAGGGTAACAGTTTTAGTTTTATAGTGTTCATGGTTTATTCCAAAACAGCTTAACAGATTTTCACCAGATGCAAACTGAAATATTCACTTTGAAATGCAGAGTATCTGTTAACAGCTTTGTTTACCCAGTCAGGCTTAGTTTCCGGTGAAATGTTGATGTAATATTAATGTACATCATAATATATCCTTTTTTTCATACTGTTTATTTAATATTCAACACATTGGATCTTCATGTGAGTGTGACAATGCTACAACAAAGGTGAACACATATGAATATCAACAATGTAGTCAAGTGCCTTGATACATAAATATCACACACTGGTTGTTAATGTATATAATTAATCATTTGTCATTTGATATTATGAAATAAATGTGTTACTGCAATAAACTTTATTATTGTGAAAAGAAGCAGGATGAAAAAATATTTCATATTAATAAGCTGAGTTTTGATTATCTCACCTATTTCATTTATATTAAACACTGTGTGTCCACACTCTCAGAGCAAGGACACCTATTCTAAATTGCTGTGCTGTAAAACTAAAAAACCTACATATTCCTTCTCTTTCCCCTCTATTCCACTCCCTTTTCAGGTGCAATAAAATGGTAATGCACAAATCAGCACCCCTCAACAGGAAACTCCATATATAGCTCCTGCAGCCAATAATTCCATCTTTCTCCATGGCAACCATCCACTCATCCCAGAATAGCAGCCTAGCCTAGCAGAATGAAGAGCCATCTGAGAAACACTCTGCATGTATTATGCCTCTTTTGTTCCTAGCAATGGAATATGACAGCATAAAGACAGACATTATGAAAACAGAGGTAAAGCTGATAGTGGCTGTTTCTCTGTCACTTAGTTCAGCTGCAGTGTAGAACAGGTCCAGCTAACCTGAAAGTTGCAGGGGTTTAAAACACAACTGTAAGTTAAACTAGACCCAACTGCTGTGTCAAAACAAGCACAGGTTCAGCTGAGCAGCAGCTCAACTACCACTGTCTGAGCTACTTAGTAATATTGTTGATTATCCCTGTGTTTCCTCTTATTTACCATGTCCTCTTTGCAGGCACTGGACTTGTGGTAGTGCACTAATTAACGACTGATTATTATATGGGTCAGATAATCAGTTACCCTGTTTCTGGCATCAAAAATGAACTGAGGAAGAACTCACACCATTAACTAGAATTACACAATTATGTAAGTTTGACCATTTCTGTCCTTATACGGAGCCTAATGATCTTAAACCTCAGTTAAACCAGGTCTGAGCAGGTTTAAGTTAAACTTTAGAGGCACTGACCTCTACAGGAGCTTAGGTGATTTCTACAGGATGTAGCAGTTGGACTAAACCACAGGTGCAGTTTAAATCACAGGCTGCGGTTGAATAGTCCTTTTTGCTTAGGAAGGTTCCTAAATGAGTGAAATGACCCCCAAGTAAGTTAAGGAAAGGAGCTTCAGTGCTTCCTATCTTATCTCTTTTAGCAGAGGATACACTGGACCTTCCTTTACAAAGGGAAAGGAGAGAACACCATCTCACGTGACACGATCCAAAACTTCTTAACCTTAAAACTTGCAGGTCTTCTGTGTGCTCTGAGAAATAATTTCAGCTTTCATCGCACTAGTGATGGAACTGGAGTATCATAAATTATCAAAGAAAATCCAGTATTCAAATAATGACAGACTCATATAATTAATATAATTATCCAGTGACTAATGAAGACCAGTGAAAAACACTGGGGAGGGATAAAATTATTGACATCTGTAAATGGGATTCAACCCCTTCATGTGTATGTTTCAAATTAAAGGAGCAGAGGTTTCAGTGGCTGAAATGCTTTTAATGTGAAACATCTGTGCAGGAAGTGAATTCCATTGACAGTAGCTTAACAATATAGACAGACAAAGGGCAAACAGGAAGCAAATGAAAATAATGAATGAATTAAAAGAGTATTTGTGTTAATGAGGGAAACTCAGAGTAGAAAAGTGGTGACTGTGACATTTGTCTGTTATACTGATAGAGTGGTGCTCTGGAATTAGACATTACGCTGAATTTAATAAGACAATATACGAACATGGAACAGAGGAGCAGATGAGAAAGCAGGAAAAGTTCTTCCTGAAATAAGATCAAATATAATATAAAATAATGGGAATAATATTTGTGGTTCTTTCTGCGAATAACCATGAGATACTGGTGTCTGCTCACAAATACTGCTGACCAGAGCCACTGCCTTGTTGCTGACACTGCAATGGAGAGGTTGAATAGCTCTGAGTACAGCTAGGAATACTCTAATCACCCAGGCACTTTAAACTACCCATTACTGTATATGAAACTCAGGATCATTATTTTCCAAAGACATCATGACTCACCTCTAAACCGGCATCTGTGATGGTGGACCTCTTGAGGCTGACTGAGCGGACACCCTTCTTGGACAGTGGGTAGTTGTCGATGAACTCACAAATGTCCAGGTCTGACACGCCCACTAGGCAGAAAGACTGGAAGCCACGCAGCGCGAAGGCCTGTAGACTGACAAACTCCTTCTCCCCATTGGGCAGCAGGGTATATAGCTCCTTGGCATGCAAGATGGGTGTCACACCCTCCCAGAACTTGGGCTGGTAGAGCACCTTGCGCCATGTCTTGCATACCTGTGCCAGCACACATTTTTCACCTGTGGTGAAGTACCAGAGCAGTCGGTTGAGCAGCTTCTCATCCAGGACGAGTTGGCGCTCCAGCAGCATGGGTTTGGGTAGAGTGAGAGGGGGAAGCTGGCGAAGGGTCGGCTTCAAGCCCACCAGAGGCTTTCCTGTCTCTAGGTCGGAGGTCATGAGAGAGGCTGCTGAGTGGGGCATGCCAGGGCCATCCAGGTGGTGGTGGTGGTGGTAGGGCAGGGAGGAGGGTGGAGGGGGCAAGATGGAGGGAACCGAGGAGGACTGGCACAGGCGGTTCTTGGCAGCAGGTGTCCCCTTGGTGATACTCGCACTGCCCAGACCATTGGGCTGGCTGGGGGGCAACTTCACCATACCGTTGCGAGTCACACAGGGAGACTTCAGCTCGCTGGGGGTGGACATGTTCAACATCGGGAACCTGGTGAAAGAGGAAAGATGCACACTGTGCTGTTAAACACTGAAAACTGGTAAAGACTAATTTAATGAGGACTGTTGTGTGTTAAGACTTTAAACTGATTTGGAACTATTAAGAGATTAATAATATATGAACAAACATTTAGCCATATTTATGGAGTGGGTGATCAAAGCATATGAGGATCATTCCTCAAAGTCCAGTATGTTAGCATTCTGTACCTGGTATCTTTGGGATCTCTACTTAGATTTAAAAGAAAGCAAAATCATGGGGTTGTGACTACGCTGAGTCATCTAACATTCATCAACACGTTTTTGTAGATCAGGGTTTCCCATGGAAATTGATCAGTAGAGTTGGTAACAGTTGAACAGCCCAGCCCCCTGCTGAGTGTGTGTCCTGTTCACATCAAATATCCATCCATTGTAGTGTGGCTATAAATAGACATATCTTTAAAGAGTTGCTCATCTTAGATACAAGTACAGCTGGTGAAAATCAGACTAAACTGACTCACTGAACATACAGATAGATGAACAGTGGAGAAATGGATTATGCTGTAGGACTGGTTTGAGGAGTTTCTACAGATGTTTTATTTTTTTCAAAAATCAGACACAGCTACTTATTTTCTCTATAAACTGCTTGTTAATTTGACAAAAATAAACGTACTAGCTTTATCTGGGAATTTCAACACATTTCACTGCGTTTGTTCTGTTGTCAGGGGCAAAGGTTACCATCTCCCACACACATGACCATCGGACAATTATAGCAGCTCCATGACAACTGAGTAAACTCCATCCAATAATGTAGACTATGATATGCACTTGTGACAATTATATGTTATATGAAACTGCATATAAGTGATATGGGTTTTATCTATAGAGCCATCCACTATTTTAAATGATCTATTTTGATGAAAAAATGAAAAACAACAGAGATTGCAGGAAATGCTCAGTATTTAACTGAACACCAGTTTGCAGTCAGCTGAGTCAAATGTAACCATAATCAGCATGCTGTTTGAATAGGCTACTTCTCTTTTGTCGTTTGTTTTCAACACAGCTGGATGCTCCAAGTGAAAACACATCATAGTGTAAATGAATGCTGTGGCCCATGGCCTCATCTAGCTTGTTCTCTGTGATCTCACTGTATCAGCAGCAGGAGGGCAGCTCACAGGCTCAAACCGCTCAGTTATGTAACATGCTGACTATAGGGCTCCATACACCACAGCATCTCTTTGTCCCACTCCACTGACACAACCAGCTGTGCAATCAACACCTGCTACACCCATTTACACATGAGATTTTGTTGTCAGTCCCTTAGCAGATGGAGACTGGCTCTGCCTCCACTGTAGCATCACCAAGGTTCATCCATTACGTAATACAACATTACCAACTAGACCGGCTACAGCTAGCACCTCTGACACATTTCAGAGAAGCAGATGTTTCAGAGCAATAATGGATGAAACTATCGAAGAACAGAGTAGAAATGTGTCACAGGCCAGGCTAAAATAAAATGATGCGAGTTTATAGTAAGGTAATGAATGCATAACTACAGCAAAATCTATATTTACTATCCCTCCATCTGTTATGTGGTCGTGGTGTCTCTGTGTTTCAGGCAGGGAGGCAGAGGCATCTATAGGCTCTGCTGTCTGTGATCCACCAGAAGCAACAATAACAGGATATCCAACTCTACACAATAAAAAAAAAAATAAAGATCTATGTGCACAATAATGGATCTTGTATGCAGCTGGGGAAAAAACAGATTATAATGTATGTCAAATTACACCTAGTAATCTGTACTGGTCTGAGAAAAAACAGGCCTTCAGTCTGCCATACAAACATACAAAGTCAAAATAACATTGAGAGAGAAGTGACTATGATTTCACTTTGATGAAATCGGTTTAAGTCCCGTTATACAGCATACTGGAATTCTATTGTGGCCAGATTCTAGTAAAGTTTTGAACCAAGCTGTTTTTATCTAAAAAAGTGAATGTTCTCTACTGATCCAGGTGTCAATTCAGTTTTCAACAGCATGAAAATTAACTGGCAAAGTACTAAGACTCGGAGGATGTAATTCATCACAGTGAATGTCACATCTTACTAACTCATCATCATTATGAAGTAACACTGAGCTGTCCAACTGACAAATACAAAACAACCTGAATTCATAAATGAATAATTAGCTAAAACATGGTATATAAAACCTGAAAACAGTCTTTCACAATAAATACAAGATATAAAGAAATGTACTGTACCATACAACTTAGATTGTTTATGAGACTAACTGCTCTACTCTGTATGAGCCATTTTCATCTACTTGACACTTGATTTTCCTTTTGATACATCCTGTAAATCCCCAGTAGGTCATGGCCACATATTTATTTCAGTCCTTTCACTGTGTCATGATGCATCACAGATGCATCATTTTTTAATATTTTCTTGACATTCATATTTTACACACATATTATTTCATACTTCCTGTATCTCAGTAATGAAACAGGAGTATATTTTGGGGAGCTGACAGTCCCATTCCCTTTGTAAAGGCGTAGTCTCCCATGCTGAATCACACCAACAGTGGTCTCACTGGGCCAGCCCAAACTGTCAAAGAAGTAGTACTGCAGAGAGCCTGAGGCTAAAGACACCACAACAACACATTCCCTCCTACAACAAATAGTGACATGAGGTTTCACCGCAAAGGACCTCTGTTGTAAATTTCCATTGTGGGACTAATAAAGGATGATCTTTATCTTATCTTATCTTATGAGGAAGGCAACACATGCTGTGAACACAGTTATACGAATCACTACCTTACTTTTCCCCTGTCCATCTGAATTAGTGATTTACAGAACTGCTGGAAAGACTCAATCATAATCTGGAGGACCAACAACTATCACTACTGGTTCTCTCCACACTGTCCCTGTACCAGTAACTCAATAACCATTAGCTCAGTGGATATGTGTATGTTGGGGTTATTTTTGTTTAGCTTAAGGCATCTTACATAGTTTCTCGGTACAAACACGCCAGTTCAGCATCTTGGTCAATGCTTCAGGATGTGGAGGCATTCAACCACCAACCCTTTCAGTTAATGAGCCTAGTAAATCCCGAGCTACAACAGATTATGTGAAGTTTAGACTATGTCTCAACAAAACTGTAAATTCTAAAGACTGTAAAGTCTCTTCATTTCAGCCTGACCATTTTCAACCTAGGGTACAACCTTCACACAGCAGCTTAGTGTTTCAGTGTGTACATGGTAAAATCCATCCTTATTCATACCGCTTATCTGTTAAGGGCCGTGGGGGTTAAGCTCATCCCAGCTGACACTGGGCAAGAGGCAGGGTAGACCCTTGAGGATCACTGCGCATCACAGGACCAACATATACAGGCAAGCAATCATTCACATTCACATCTACGGGCAATTTAGAGTCACCACCAACCTGCATGTCTTTTGGACTGTCCATAGACTGTGGAGTGTACCTGAAGAGAACCCACACAGGCACAGGGAGAATGCAACTCCACACAGAAAGCTCCAGGTGAACCAGGGCTCAAAACCTGAACCTGTGTACTGAAAAACAGGGCTTTTTAACAAAATAGTTTTGTGTAACTCAATCTGAAAAAAAATCTCACAAGTTTAATTTTTCTTAATAGGAACCCTATCTTTGGTCTAGACAGTTCAGGCGCATAGGCTGTGTCCAGTGCAAGACAACAGTGGTCTGCCTACAATTCTGTTAATATATCACATCCACTAATTAGTCAACAGCAGCCTAATCCTGTGGCCAAATGAATAATCAAACTATACACCATACAACAGCACATATCCAGGACTATTAAAGTGGATAGCTGTGTGTTGTCATTTGAAACCAATAGGAGAGTTTCAACGTGCTAATAATAGGAAGTGTGAACAGTCTGCAAATGCACTGTTGATTATCTGGTTGAAAATATACCACTGATAAAAGCTGCCTACAGTAATCATCCTCTCAGGTTGAAAAAGCCCCGGAGCAAGAAACAAAACCTTGTAGGTTAGCACATATATTAACAGAACATACTATGGTCAGTGCTTAATTTGTAAACAGAGTCCACAAAGACAGAGAGGGTCAGGCTCTCCTGGAGACTTCTCTGGTCAGTGAGCTGGAATAGGAGATCAGTTGGAGATGAAGACAATACAGCTTTTCCAAAACGATGATGCAAGCTTCCAGAAGGATGGAACAATTAATGGAAATATTATTGAAATCACAGCAAAATCCAAATCTCTGGAGTTGGGTAGCGTTTAGATAAAGGTAAATGAAGTACTGTAGCCTACAAATCATAATTCCAGAGGGAGGGAAGGGAAGTGTTTGTTTGGTACAGACTCCGGCAAAATCACATCATCATCCTTTCTATTTCTTTTCTTTTCAGTGAAATTCAAATATTCCCACTAAAACAGGGAATTCAAAATCATAGCATTCTTGTCAAAATAGGTAAGGTTAGGGAGGAAGTGTCATTGCCTTCGTTCAACTCACAAAGAACACTGATGTCCCAGTGACACATTACTGGATCCTCCCATTCTCACACGTTTGAACTACTTTAAATTACAGGCTCCAACTCCCAAAAAGATGAGTTTGAACTTTGAACACTCTCTTTAGTGGGAAAGTCCAATGAACAAGCTGTCATAGCAAGAGCAGTGCCACAGGTGCATGATGGGAGAGGAGTGAGAAGATTCTAAGCGTCCTGTTAGAAACACGTCTGTCTGATATGCTGTGATGGTGAAGGCACAGCGTGGCTCATACAGTGAGGAGCAGACCAACATGGCCCACACAGGTGAATCAATCTGTCTGATGCTGACACTGTCTTCCCCACTGGACTTATATGTGTCAGCAAAGAAATAATACATCATAATAAACTGAAATGATATTAGCAAGGATTAAGCATTATGAGAGATGAACAGTCACTCCAGCAAGCAATACCACAGGTTTCAACCAGACCAGTCCTTGTTCATGACCTTGTATGTCTTTGGGGAGAAGGTAACACGGTAACACGTAACCCTTACACTATGTTTACACCAGAGAGCACTCTGTCCTCCTATTGTCACGTCGTAAGAGACGTCACACTTGGCAGGAAGACACAAAAAATTGGGGCATGTTAGACTTTGGGCCATCCCAGACGCAACAACACTCACTACTCAAGCTGGTCCATTTTGGGGGATTGGATCTGTTTCTTTTCTACTGAAAATATCTCTAGCTGGAGCTAGTGGTTGCTGAACCAAATCTCTAAAAATAACTAATCTTCCAGTACCTTCTAGTATGTCACCATTTTGCTTCCAGTGCCCTCTAATATCAGATTTTTCTTTGGAGCATTTAAACCTACAAGTAATTATTTTGTGATCAATTAAACACAGAAATGAGACACATTTGAAATTAACTGTAAAGCCTAAGACGACATTAACCATTAATCATTCATTGTCTGAAGACCTCTGCTTGAGTTATTCCATGTGTAGTCTTTGGAATCAGGACTCATAAATCAAAACTGCTATGGTAAGTGTAAAGGTAAGTGTAAGACTTGAGGAAAAGATACATCTTGGAGTCCAGAAATCCTTTTAGTTATCTGGAGCTTCACTGATGTCGATGAGATCAGCATCCTGCTTCCAACAGTATTTTTCCAGGTAATTGGTCAGTTTTAGAGAGAGTGTAGGAAACATCATTCTTTCTAGAGGTATCCTCCATCCATCCATTATCTATACTGCTTATCCGTTAAGGGTCGCGGTAACGGTATCCTATTAGGTCCAAAAACATGACAAAATTAAAAATTGTTCATGTTTAAGATCAAGACAATCTAGAATCCTCTGAATCCTCAATCTGTTTAAAAGCAAAGAGACTGCAGCTGAATGATGTATGCTGAGAGAAAAATAAACCTGATACCCTCCTGATACCCTCCACCAACAACTCCTAACTTTTGTTAGAGCTTGAAGAAAGTTCCTCTATCCTTTGCAAGAATTTAGTTTGTCACCTTCTTCCTCCTTCCTTCTTCAATATCCATAAATATGTGTCTGTTCCATGAAAAACAGCACGTTTTCCTCCCTCTCTGGCAGCTTCCACCACTAGCCAGAGTTTGTTTCTTTGTAGCTTCTCAGAGAGCATCAGGTTCTCCTTGACATGTACTTTCTTCTTTTAGCATTCTGTTATCCCACAATATCTGGATAACTGCAGTAACTAGTCAAACTTTCTCATGGAGCACACCTGCTCTGTGCACAGCAACAAGCAGATCGGTCTTTCCCTCAGTCTCAGGCCAGAGTACTGTCTGATGCCATGCAGATGTGGATTCCATTTTCTGCTGTAGTGCTAAGCACCCTCACTTCTCTGGTACATTTGCAACACTTGCTCTGGGATTCTTTACACACTTTCTTCATTTCTTTTATTTTCAATTACTGCAGCTCTTCAAAAACCGAGGGAAATGACATCCATGTCATTGGAAATATTTTTGCTCAGATATAGTTAACTACTTTCAAATAGTCAGAGGACTTTTTTTTCCTCCGAATCTCTAGTCTATGCAGTAAACTTCTTTTGGTCCTGGGCTGCAGTCAATGGTGTATCTTAAATAGTGTATCTTAAACAGAAAGTTTACTTTCCAAACTTTTGTTAGTTTTTTGTCAGTTTGCTATTCTGCTTAGTCACAAGCTCAGTAGCTATCTCCAAATAAACACAGGTGGTGGTGACAATACTTGGTCTGAAAGCCACTTTCCAGCTTTCAGAGCTCAGTGGATATCAACCTGACTGGTTGCCATTCTGAATCGACCTCCCTAATGGAGGAGCTTTGTCAAGTCTGATGTCATCAGATTTCTCAGTTGAAAGTTCCCATTTCTGACCTTTAAACATTCCAGGTGTACGACATCAAACGTAGATAGCAGACATGGCTGACTGTGACTGTGTGTGTTTTATTGGCCAGAGATTAGACAGTGTTATTGCTATATCACAGTCACTATACAGGCAAATATACTTTACATTGACTTTTAGTGGATGGTTTACCAGTTACAGTCCAGTTTCACCTCCACTGTTGTGTGATGTCAGGCAACTTCTTCACCTTGCTCCAAGTTCACAGGTAGGAACTCAGACTGAGTGTCTTTCTGAGGTCTGAGAGTCATCTGGAACACAGAATAAGTTTGGACTTCCATACTGGTTGTAATATGGGAAGGGAACCCCCACCCCATGCATTGCTACCAAACACTGCTCAAATTCATAAAATTTGCTTTCATTCTACAGGAGATCCAACAGTTTTTAAACATTAGCTGTTTTTTTCCGACATTAAAGCTACTTCAGGGAAAATGGCCGGTAGAACTGTGAGCTAAGGGGTTAAATCCAGATCAGTAACTCTATAATCTTGAACATTAAAAGGTACAGCTTAGATAGGAAGATGTCATTGAGCCCACAGAAAGTGAGAAAGAGCTGACAGAGCATCAGGGGTGGAACCAGGACAACCACAGCAAAAAACCAGAAAGACCTCGGAGAAGAAATGGCTGAGAGAAAGAAATCACATTGCTGCACAAACGAGAACCGAAGAGGTTGCGTCACTGACAGACGCTGGCGTCATTGTGTTTGTTAATAATACGCAGCTCGATGCGGCTGATCAGCTCCGTCTCCCACAGGCCCCACCGAGCACACAAAGAGCTGAAACACCCAGCGCCCTTCACCCACATCAGCCCCATCTCTCTGCAATCTCCTCTGCCTCGTCTGAGCGGAGGAGCCGCAGTGTGGATGCAGCTGCCATAACCCAACATCCCGTCATCCATCACAAGCACAGACACGCTACACACATACACACGGCACCCATGGACAGATCCCCTCGTCTCGGCCTTTTTTCGCAGCATCCCTTACCTCTCAGATGAAAATTCACTCGGGCATTAATCCATGATCAGCACGCTGTTAACGCTGCTGCCTCTCGATCACGTTTCTCCCAATGTTGCGGCGCAGAGAAGGCGAAATAAATAATTATTAGGAGGCTGCCCTGCCCGTTATGTCCTATCGGGAGGCGAGAGATGCGCCTGTCGAGCCCATACATACAAGAGGAGCAGCCGGGTCCAAAGTCAGAATCAGTCGAACGTAGGGGAGAACCGATATACGGCCTCCTCTGCAAAAGCCTTCAAATGTGAGCTAAATAGCGTCTCTGTTGTGTTTTCGATCGCTTGGTCCTCCTCCACAACAGAGTGGCCTCTCTGTCTCGTAATTTCTCCTCCACACACACACACACACACACACACACACACACGTACACACGCAGAGCGGAGCAGCTCTGTCTCATTTAAAGAGATAGGATAGGGCAGCTGGAGCAGCGCTGTGCACAGAGCCTTTCTGTCTGCGTCTTATGTAACCTGAGCACCAGCTTCTCATTGTTCTGCAGCGTACACACAGGTAACTGATTTACCTGCGTGCGTGCATGCGTGCGTTTGTATGTGCATGTGCAACTGTGTGATTGCAGCTGGCCAGTGGCGTGCACAGACTCTGAGGGGAGGTACAAAATGTACAAAGGGCCCCACTTCTGACCAGAGAGAGTCCTTTAACTGGACTGGAGAGAGTTTAGGTTGATGTGGTCTGTGTCTTACATACAAACACACTGATGACAAGAATCACAACAGTGTCACTAGATGCTGGGGAGAGAAGAGAAGAAGAACAAGAGAGAGAAGCTCTGTGATCACTCACAAGTAAAACAAGTAAAAATCAGGGAGTGGAAACTCTGAAACATGCTCTGTGTCCTTTGTTTTACTGAACATCCAACAGGCTGCAGGTTAAAGAACTGACACTGATGTGGATTTGGGTTCAAAGTCCCAAACCACTGGGCTACGATCAGAATTCTTCAGCCTGATTCAGGTGTCCAAAAATTATCAGGAGACGACAGCGTCCAAGGCAGCAGAGTTTATTTGTCGACAAAGAAACCCAGGAACCATTCACAGTGCATACATGATACACCAGAAATGCTCCAAATTGTACTGACTCTTGTACCTCTTTTTATACAGTTTTGGCTGTGGCTTTCCACGCCTCTCAGGTCATTTTACTGGTCTGTCAAATTTACACCATTAAAACATTGGTTCGTTTAGATGTCTATCTTGGGGCTCCTCAAAAAAAGTTACACTCTTATCTTATCTCCAAGGTCACTGTCTTCTGGAAAGCACCTGGGCTTTTCTACTAGCTGCACTCCAGCTTACAGGGTCAGCCAGGGCAGGCCCTGTCCTCTTTTGGCCTTTTCTCTCTCTGCTTTACACCATTATGTTCTGGCCTGACCTGATTGTATTTTTTTAAAACTAAGTTACCTTTTATTTTTACACCATTATTTCTTAACTCTTCCTTGTTTCTTTTTTTAAAATATAAATGTCTTTTTCACACAAAGTACATGTCTTTTCCACACAAAGTAAGCATGCAGTGAACACTAACATCTACTCACACATGGTGGCTTTTAACACACATATATCATGTTTCCTTTGAACAGTAAATACTGATAATACTATTTCCACATAATACTTCTTTAAAAACAGCTTATTGCTGTACTCTTTCTTTTAAAGGCACATCACTCCTTGCATACTGTTGACAAATTAATACTCTACAACACTGTTGGCCACTACACAATGCCTCTGAGAGCTCAACGCACTGTAAATTAGAGAAATAGACAAAAATGCTGGAAACGCAGCTAGTACAGAAAATATTTGTCTAAATGCTATCCATGTGTTAGCTCACTGCTGAGGTTTTCTTATTTTACCTGCGTTTGTGTGTTTTATTAAATCACAGTGCACTGAGCTCTCAGAGTCACTGTTTAATTCTGAAAATCCAAAGAAATAGTCATTGATTGTTTTTTACAAAACAAGCTTTGTTCAGACACAAGTATGAGCTAGTACAGCCTTTCCCCCGATCAGCAATATTGACCATTATATCTGTTTTATTTTAATGTGCCGATGGCTGTTATCTGTGTATTTACAGGTTAATGACTATTTTATTTTATTTATTTATTTATTTTGTCTCCTGCAGTACTTCCATTGATCTGTCCCTCAGTTTGCTTCAAATATGAATATTTTTTATGTTTATTTTTTTGGTGTTGGTCTTTTTTTCAGGATAAGAATTTGAAAGTTAAGACATGGGTAGTTACAGTTAAGATTCATAATAGATTATATGACTGTAGAAATGAGGTAAATGTAGCATCAGATCATCATGGCAGAAAACATTTACATTTACTCCAGTTCAGACACGTCAACATTTAGAATATGACCTTGCAAAAATGGGAAGTTTGTCAAAAGACAAAAATATATTCTTTATTAAAAAAATAAAAATAAAAAAACAATCCCATAATAAATGAAGAATGAACATTTACATGGGTTTAAATGGAGCTTTTGTCTCAGGGAAAGTTATATTTTCCTCTATATTCTAATCAAAATAAGTAGTTCTTTTCAGGAAACTTTCTGGGCATTATTAGGAAATTGCAAGCTCATAAAAAAGTATTACTACATTCTTTATAACATTTTTTTCCCTATTCAGGAGAATGGGACACAAACAAACTTGAACTGCACATGCTTGGATTTCCACAACACACCACTACTAATGTTTCTCACAAAGACTTTTTATATGCTGATTGACAGCTAGATACACCAGTTAGCTTGGACAGAAGAGTCACTCAAACAGTGGGCAGAATAAAAACCCTCTGCTGGGCCTGATAGGGTTAACAATGAATCATTTGTAATGGGAAAGGAGTATGTACATTGTACTGTTTCTCCAGCCTACACTCTATTATGACAACTGAACTGTAAACTGTGGATTGGTTTCTACTTTCTTAATTGTTCACTAGAAACAAATGGTTTAAAGTAAATGTATCTTACATAATGTACAATCAGTTCTCAATCTAACAGCATACGTTTTCATGGATTTCAGTCAAATACACAGACTGGTCTTGATGACCCACCAACAGATGCACTGATAAATAAACATGAATCAACCATGATTCCAAATCAGTATGAGGAAGAATACTATACACAGAACCACAAGTCAGTGAATATCTGAAGCACTGATTAAGACTTAACCCTTCATTTGATGTTGGGTAGAGTACAATGTTCTTTAATTTCTTATTGATTAAATATGTTCATTTTCTCAGATGAGGTGGCACAGTGGTGCAGTGGTTAGCACTGTCACCTCACAGCAAGGTTCTGGCCTTGAGCTCCCATTCATTTTCTGTGTGGAGTTTGCATGTTCTCCCTGTGCCTGTGTGGGTTCTCTCTGGGTACTCTGGTTTCCTCCCACAGTCCAAAGACATGCAGGTTAATTGCTGACTCTAAAATTGCCCATAGGTGTGAATGTGAGTGTGAATGGTTGTTTGTCTATATGTGTTGACCCTGTGATGGACTTGCAAACCGTACAGGGTGTACCCCGCCTCTCGCCCAATGTCAGCTGGGATAAGCTCCAGCCCCCCGCGACCCTTCACAGCTAAGCGGTACAGATAATGAATGAATGAATTGAATGATTTTTTTCAGAATATTTCCTATCCTTTGCTTCATATTGTGAAATTTGACCCTTTCTCCTGCATGAATCTTTAAATGAAACCATCACTCTTGGCTTGATCTGACTGATGTTCTCTCTGAGACCATTACCTGTGGTGTGAGGTCACAGGTAGATATGGCCTCATTGAAGGGAATCACGGCCATAAACATCCTTCCTGGGGTTTGTCCTGTTATGGGCATCACCTCAATAGGGAAGTGACGCCATGGCTCACTGCCTCTCCTTCACTTTCTCTGTGTGTCTCTCTCTGGGTCCAAACAGGCAGAGAGCTGGAGCGCTTTCTATTAATAGAACCCTATCCGCCTGTTCAGCCTCCCACCCCCTTCGGCACAAAGAGATACACCCACATAGACACACACAAAGCACCCATGGACAGCACAGTGTTGCCAGTACAACACACAGGGCGTTGCACAATATTGTACAAACCACACTCGCGCACACACACACACACACACACACATACACATAGAAACAGAAAGTGAATTCATGCATTTACATTGCAAATACAGGAAAACAGTATGTGCACATGAACAGATACAGGCGTAAAAGTCGGTTAAGTGCAGAGCAAAGTTCTTAATAAAACACAGAAACACAATGTCATTTTGCATTATACTATTGCATTAATAGTTTGTGACTCTTAGTGAGAAAAGAGGAACACTTCTGGGAAGGATAGAGGGAGGACTCCACCTTGCAGCTTCTACAATGTAGCATAACAGTTACCCATCCCATTTCTGTATCTACTGTGTGATCGTGAGTGTGTGTGTGTTACCACATGGAAACAGTAAAAAAATACCACTTTGTTGCAGCTGCAACAATCTGCAGTTGTATGTGACTGTCAGTATGTGATGGACAGATGGATCTATGTTTGTGTGTTCATGCCATAGTGCAGATCTCTACTGGTGGTTTAACATAGTATGGATGTTCTGTATGCTCAGCTCATTGCAGGCAAATTCTGTGGAGTTTCCCTAAACAACCACAGTTGTGTTTACATTCAGAGTCTCACCAGCCTTGTACCTAGTTTGATGGTGTGTGGTATTTTGTCTGAGTTCAAAGTAAAATTTGCTTGTCATCCAAGTCTGAGTCCCTAAGACAAGCCTGAAGTTAGCGAAATTGGATTTTCATTTATTAGGTTTCATTGACAACTATAGTTGTGTATCATCCGCATAACAATGGAAATTTATGAGTGTTTCGATAATGTTGCCCAAGAGAAGCATATACAGAAGAGAATCGTCCAAGCACTGAACCTTGTGGAACTCATGTCTAACTTTGTGGTGGGTGGAGAATGGTTATTAGCAGGTAGAACTGAAGCCTATCAGATAGATAGGACTTAAACCAGTTTAGTGTACCTTTACTCTTAATAAAATGTCTAGTCTGTAAAAGGATGTGAAGCCTATAAAGATATTAACTGGACAAATGATATTGATGTCATGATAGGGGTTGAGTGAAACTGGAAACTTGGAAATGATAAGGTATTAAAATATAAAAAGAAAAGAAGACAAGACGGTGAAACTGAATGGTAGATTCTAAATTGATTCATGGATTCATTAACACAGAGAGTGGATGTGCTCTCACAGCAGTGGCCTGTCAGCTTTGTGAATGTTATCTGCTGAAGTTGGATTCCCTCTGGTGGTGGCAGGATGAGATTCATCCCTGTACTTCTGCTGACAGTGCAGTCATGTCATTTCTTTGACTTTACTCCTGAAAATTGGATTTAAAATTACAACAAATGACTCTGACTTTAATGTTTTTCAGCATTAAGTGTGATTTAAGTGATTTACTATATATTCTCAGTGTATAACTTGGTGATGGTGATGCTTAAAGCTTAGCACAAAATACTCACAGTCAGAGACCAGCTGGAGAAAACAGTGGAGTCAGATATCTCCGTCAGATATCTCTGTCAGGTATCTATCTATCTATGTTGTGGTATCCACAAGATAGATAGATAGATATGTGAATCCTTCATGGTGCATATTCACATGCTAAAGTGAAAGTCAGAACGTTTCCATTCAGCTGCCATGCAGTATTGCATTCAGAAGCGGTGCTGTTAAGAAACTAAACAGGGAATACAATCATATACACACTTGTGCTGCCAGGCTATGTACCACTCACATTGTAATAGCTATGTCACCTACATACCACCAGACCAACACGTTATCATGGCATTGTGCATAATTATTGTGTGCCTGAGCTCTGGGCAAAGAAAACCCCTGAACTACAGACACACTGTCATTGTCACTCATAATAAAAGGACCTTACCTTAATTCAGTTTTGAGCATATATTTGCATCTATTTTACCCATGTTGTAACTGTCACATTTACATTCAAACCTCAAACAGTGACAAAGTCACTGTAAATTAGACTGTGATTTGCCACATTCTGTTACATCTTCTGTATATCTAAAAACAACAAACAAATTAGTTAAATTGCATAAATTCTAACTGGGACTGACCACTGATGGCTTTATGGTTATTGGTGTCAGGTGGAGAACGGGGCAGGCGAGGCTGAACTGAGAGGTTTTTAGTTGTATGGGGATATATGTTTCACTATTTTCTCTTTCTTATCTTACTCCATCCATCAGCCCCACAGAGGAACTCTCTTTATAGAGATGCAGACGCATAATAAGATGTCCCTTGAGTGCTGATGCCTGATTGATAGGATAGATCGTTGAAGAAAGATTCTCTCCCAGGTGGACTAAAGAGAACACAAGATGATGATGAATGAGAACTTTGTGGCCAAATGCAGGAGTCAGGGTTGACTACTTACTGTTGTATTTCAAAGGTTATTTTTAATGATAAAAAAAAGAAATTAAAACTACTTCAAAGATACAGTGACTCACTGTTTACAGATGACAGAGCTGAGTGTTTGTTGCATAGTACTTTTGAACGTGAGATTAACTGCCAGCTGAGCTGCACAGAGTGTGTGAAGTTTTGTAAAAGAGTCAATATGAATGAGAAATGGAGTTAGCAAAAGAAAAAAGTGTGATTATTGTGATTGTCCCACAAAACATATATTGAACACCTTTAACATAATCTAAAAATTCAAATCAAATAGTTGTGCTGGAAACTCAGCTTGTTTCTCCATTAAAGTCCATCATACTGGAAAACTGCTACACAAGACAGAGAATAGCAGAAGAGCATAGCATAACACGGGTTCCATATAAGATGTAGGGTGACGCCAGCACAGCAGTAGTAATGATAGTAGTGATAATTGAAGTATTAACTGCCAACATAGTAACAAAACTAGCAGTACAAGTCATTTCTAATTCTAGCACCAGGTGTTGAGTGGAGTTGTAGGAGCAGCAGGAGACTTGTCATCACAGACTAGACTTACAGCCCAGAGGCAGAAATACCTGCAGAAAGAGACAGAAGAGGAGAGAGACAGGGAGAGCACAATGCTACGTGGGAAAGGGAAGATATTGAGTTAGTAACATGTAACATGGGACATGAACTATATTGAGTAGAGAGGAGAGAGAGAGGGAGAGAGAAGCTCAGTGCATCATGGAGACTTCCCGGCAGTCTAGGGCCTATAGTAGCATAACTAAGGATGGGTTCAAGCTTGATTAACCCCAATCATAAGCTTTGTCAAGAGGAAAATGAAGCCGACTCAAGGCACAGAGGGTGTCTGCCCTGGACCGAGAGACTGGGAGAAGGTTCCACAGCAGAGAGCCTGGGATACAACTGAAGGCTCTGCTCTACATACACTGCTCAAAAAATTATGAACACTTAAATCACATCAGATCTTTTTTGAAAGAATTATTCAAGTTGAAAATCTTTACTGATGTACATTGTATAATTTGTTGAGAACAAAATGATGTAACAATGGTCAGTGGAAACCAAAATCATCAACCCACCGAAGACTGAATTCAAAATCATACCAAAAATCTAAGTAAAAAACTGAAATCACAGGCTGATCCAACTTGAGTGAATTTCATCACAGCAACTCATAATGTGACTCAATAGAGTGTATAGCCCCTTCGTGCTTGTATGCAATGAATTGGCAGATGGTATCCTGGGTGAGGCCCTCCCAGACCTGGATCAGGGCATCAGTCTGTGGTGGTACTTGGCGGCATCCGATGCACCAATACATAACGTCCCATAGGTGCTCAATTGGATTTAGGTCACAGGAATGTGAGAGCCAGTCAGTGCCTTCATCATCCAGGAACTGCCTACACACTCTGACCACATGAGGCCAGGCATTGTCCTGCTCCAGGACGAACCTAGGGCCCATTGCACAAACATAAGGTCTGACAACCGCTCTGTCAGGGAACCATTGGATATGACATGGATGTCTGTGTGATCCTCCAAGGATATGCCTCTCCAGACCAACACTGACCCACCACCAAATGGCTCATGCTGGATGATGTTATGCTGTGTGTGACTGACAGGTCTTGTGAATATAATTTGTGCTGACTAAACACTACCAAACAGTAATATGAATACTGATTTAAACTGTGAAAACTATATACACCCACAGACAGATGCAGCAAGGTCACAGTGAAATTAGGAAGGTGCAATTCTGAAAATGAATGTATGTTGACCATGTATTTGGAATGAGCTGATCTGGTAAAATTAAATACTCATATGAAGCAATTCACAGAAACAATCAAAAAAGTGGCTGTTGAAATTAAAATTAAACTTTCTAAATCAGAGGGAAGAGCTGTTCGTGTTTTCATTACAGGAAAGCTCAACATGCAATACAGAGTAGAAACAAGAAAGATCATAGCACAGTAGAGTGTGGAGACAGCGTGGAGGGCAGAAATGTTTTTATTTGTTTGTTTTTATAGAGCAAGGGGATTGATGAAACAACTTTAAAAAATAATGGACATAGAGAAAGTTAAATCCACTCACTCTCTGCTCTGTCTTGTCTTAAGTCATGTGCATCTAGTAATCACCAGAACTTACTATCTGAAATAATGATAATACAAGAACTAATGGTAACACGAGTAATAAAACAAGGCACTGAGGTTGCCATTTGTGGTGGTTGTCATTTGGCTTCCTGCTCATAAGAGAGTGGACAAACAAACCATACAAGCTGTTAAAGAAGAAAACATTACATCAATATTAAACACAATCAGAGGGAGAGGGCATTGTATTGAAATTGTGTTGAAAATCAGTAAACAGCACTAGGATCAGGATTATGAGAAATAGGGGAGGAAGTAGAAAAGAGTAGGTAATAATGACTGAATTACAAATATGACACAATGATCTGAACAACACACTTCACATTATAGGGAAGCAGTAAGACACATTTATCCCATGACTTCCTCCTTCTCGCAGTCAAGTGAGATAGTCACTTAGAAGGGCAACTCTCAAGTGATCACATGATTAATCACAGAATCACAGATCACAGAAGGAAAAACCAATCAGATTTAATTGAAATGTCTTAATCAACATGGGAAATGAACAACAGTCTAATATGTTTCTATTGTATAAATATAGAATAGGGATGAAATAACAGGTAATAAATCAGAGAAATCAGACAAGAAGCAAATTTTAGTTCCACAGTAACAGAGCAGACAGTGAAGATGTTCAGACAGTGAATAAGATCAGTGTCACATTTATTCTTGCTTTTAGATTGCAGCCTGATGGTTTAAAAGAGAGAAGAGGGGGAATCAAGAAAAATGGTGTAACATCTTGTTGAAATGCAAATAATAGTCTAAGCTAATCCCTCATTATCATCATATTATTACTGGTCATTATGTGTTTCTGTGCTGCAGTCATGGAGGATCTGAATCAACCTATGAGACCTCTGGAGCTATATCATATTTAAGAGCATTTTTAAAGGATCCCAAGTTTGTGTGTAGGGATAAAAGTAGAGGGTTTATCTTTCACTTCAGTTCAAAAATTGACTTATAACAGTTTGATAGATTTATTTTCATTATTTATTTAATGTTTAGATTTGTTTTTAGATAGATTAGATAAATTAATTTTGGGCTGACTAACGGAAGAATGTGACAAACCGGACGCTGTTGTGTACAACTACTTCCAGAGGGTGGCAGCACTGCAACGTCAAGGATGCCACCTGCCGTACAACCCCAAAGAAGAAGACTAGAAGACTACCTTCAGCTAGCTTTAACGACGAGTTGCTAACCGATTTGTGAGACTTGACAAAACATAATTGTGAAAAGTGATCCTGAAGAGAGACACGGTAACCGCTGCCAGCGGGTCATGCAGCTCTCTAAAAGGTAATGAGCCGTAAAGCCTCGGGGTCTCGGCTCAGCGGCGCCCACAAACTGCAGCCACAGTGGAATGACTGGCAGGCCAGGTTGGTGTTGGGCTCCGGGGGAGGCTGGTTACAATAAAGCGGTGACTCTTCGGGCCTGTGTCGTGCTGCTTTATGAAGTTGTGGCCGCATGGGAGGGAAATGCTCTTTATGTGTCTTTAACAAAACATTAGACGCTCACGGTTATCTACCTGCACTGTCTTTAAATCGTTGTCTCGATGTAGCTCGTCACGTATCGCATCTTGAGCCGAGCGCTGGCCGTTAACGAACTGCCTCGCGGAGCGCGAACGTTAGCTCAGTCTGTTAGAGAGCTATGGTTAGCTACATGTTGGCCGTCTGCTGCTAACTCAGTTAACCCAAATGGACAGCAAACTACACAACATACACCAGCAAAACGATAGTGACTTCCAGTGAGCCCAAGTGATGAGCCTAGTTGGTGATTTATGAAGATTCTTGGTGAGCTGTGGTAGTCATGTGTCGGCTACGGTGTTAGTTTAGCCGGTTAGCGTTACTAAGATACTGTCTGCGCTGGCTAACGATAGCCAGCTTGCATGGGGGAAGACGCCACCCAGCTCTAACGTTATCAACTTCCTTAAGAACTTGTGAGTGTAGTGTTAAAACATGTTCATACAAAATATATGGTGGCGTTGGTCTTGTAACTTTCTGAGCTCATAACAAATCATCTCAAAAGTCTACACAGCAGTTATTGAAGCAGTAGAGTCCATAGTTAGCATTACATATGTGTTAACATAGCTTATTTCGTGTCATCTATAACATCGCCAACACCGCCCCACGATCGTTGCGTTAGGGGCAGGTAGTTTGTGACGATTGGATTAATTGAAAATTTGTTTAATAACTTGCCCCACTAAAGCACATTATCAGTTGTATTATTAAGAGCCGAATGTGGCCCCCGTATCTTTATCAAGTTGAGGTCCTTTCTTAACACACATATATATATATATGTATATGTATATATATATATATATATATATATATATATATATATATATACACCATTTTTTTTTTTTTTTTTTTTGAGTGCAATGAAAACGTAGCTTTGGTGGGGAGCTGTATATTCGACCCATGGCTCATTTTTGCCCCTGAGCACCTGACTTTACATTCAGTACTAGGAACACATAATTGGACACAAAGGAGGTGGGTAAAGTTAAGGTAAAAGTGGAATCAATATAAAAAGATCCCACACATTCTTCAAATCCAGCAAGAACATCAGATCAGTTTATTAACAGATTGTTGTGATCTGACAGTGTTCTCCCTCTGTCTACAAACCAGAAGTCCTTGGTGACATTCTTGTTAAACAGCAACAACCTGCACATCAGTTTGGCAGTCTAATATAACTGCCACAATAATGGTGCAACAGTCCTGTTGTTGACATGACCAACAACAATAACACACAACTCATGTGGCTATTCACTGTCACAGGGTCCCTTGTGGTTTGTTATTACCAGTCAAATGCAATAATTGGCAGAGTTGTATCCAGGTTTAACTACAGACCCTTGAACTCTGAACTATTCTGTCCTCTGGCAGCGTAGTCATTTGCCAGACATTTTGTATTTAGTGGGCTATGTACTTTATTAGATAAAAGTGCCACATTAGAGCAGAGGTTTTACCAAATTGATTTTTCACTGCCTACACCAATCCATGTGCACAGCATTGGTGTATTACTTACATCAGCATTATGTTGTTTAGGTGATGCTACTCTTGTGCTTGTACTTTGGTTTGGTTTCCGTGCTGATTTACATATTCCAGTGTACAGTATGTTATGGGATCTTGCTCTTGTGTGATTATACCTTTCAGCTGAAAACTGAAAGGTGTATAAATATTTTTATGTAGTTGTATTGTCTTAACTGTCTTCCAAGTGATCAACCTAGAAGAGTTACTGCTCCTTTTCCACCACTGATTTTACAGCAAGCGGCATAAACTGTGTTTTACTGTCTGGCTGGCTCTTTCTTTTGTAGTTTTGGTCATCCTTCATATTGTGTAGGTGATATGGATTAAATTAGAGAGTTGTATCTGGTTATCTGACTGCTCCTGTTTCCTCAGAGGATTCTATTATAAAACTCTTTACTGGTGTGTCAGTATCCACAGATCTCAGCAGTGAAGCTGGTTGGGATGGGCAAAGTCTATTCATATAAGAAAAGTGATTCTTATGTTTAAATTGATAAATGGATATCAAAACGTGATTGTCGATCATACTTAGTAATGTTATGATTATTAGGAAATGGCAAACACACTCGTCCTCTAGCTTGTCTTCAGTGAAAAAAAGAAAAGGAAGACTGTGACCTGCTTGCAAATTATTGCAGTTACATATTTCAGATTAAAAATCTGCATACTCTGCATGTTTTATTTTCTTGATCAGACATCAAGACTGTTTAGCTTAACTGTCAGTTTCATATTGCCAATCAACGGACCAACTGTGGAATCAAGTTTGTTTTCTAGCCTTTTCAGTTGCCGAACTAATTATTTTAACTGATAAGATAGTAATCTAAACTTCAGATGCAATATTAAACCATGAAATAACTTGAGTTACAGAATTTTTCTTGTGTGTGTATTATCTATGTATTCAGAGTTGACAGTGTGTCATCCAGCCAGGACGGAGTGAACTCCAGAGAGCTTGGTTTAGGAGCATTGTACGACGTGTTGCCCTCCAGCTGCCCTGAACAGCCAGCGGTGCCCAGCAATGCCTACACTGCTGCAGATACACACCAGGAAGAGGGTAAGGTATTTTGGTCATGCTGAATTTCTTATTTAACATGTTAACATGTTTTAGGTTTGCTCTGACATAGGGCTGGGCGATAAAACGATAATGATATAGAAAGTTCTGTAGAAAGTTCATTGACTCATCATGGACAAATATCTGTTTTAGGAAAGACTAAAATTGAAAAGAGTGTATCATTTTTCAGTGGTTAATTATCCATCCATTTTCTGCTGCTTATCTGGGTCCCGTTGTGTTAATTGAATTAATTATATCATCAGAAATTATTGTTGTTTACTGCTTGCAAGTGCTGAAAAAATGTGATATAAAAGTAAATAATCTTTATGGGCTATATTGCCCATATTTGTTTCCATCATTCTTTAAAACATTGACAGTAGGATCCTGAAACAGGTGTTGCACTATATTTGGTATTAAAATGAGTCCTAAATGATTAAATGTGGTGTACCTGCTGAAACCTTGTTTTAAAAGATGCTGTTAATGCAATAATCTCCCTAAATCACTTCAACAGCGTATGTGGTATACTGTATATAGCGTGCATTGCTGGGAAATATAGAGAGGTGGTCAGATTACTGATTTGGTTGTTTAATTTTAATGATAGACCGATATGGTTTTTTCAGGGCCGATACGGATACCGATTATTAGTAGTCAAGGAGGCTGGTAACCGATATTTGGAGCCGATATTCATTTGCAGTAAAAGTGAAAATATTGGCGTCAAAATTTTGAATAATACAAACTCCAACACTTAACTTTGTTTAAATGCCTTTAAGCATATGTTTATTAAACAGCTTTGAAGATTTGCAACATGTTAAAGGTTTTTTTTTAATCTTAGACAATAGACATCTTTGTTTTAAAATTCTAACAAAAAGTGCAGGGAGCTCCCAGGCTCAGCAGCATGTCTTATAAAGTTAAATGAAAACTATAACAAATAAACAAACAAATAGCTCCCTAAAGTTTTCTACAGTAAATGAAGTTTTCCAAAATTTCAATATAACTGAAATGTTATTTTATCTTTCATTTATCTTTGTTTTAAGTTCAAACAAAAACAAAAAGTGCAGGGAGTTCCCAGGGTAAGCAGCATCTCTTATAAAGTTAACTGAAATTTTAAATAAATAAGTAAATAGCTTCCTGAAGTTTTATAAAGTAAATAAAACAAAGTTAAATAAAATTTGCACAGAAATGTGACTCTCAAATCAATTAGTAGTCCCAATTGAGCAGCACCAGATTGTGGTCCAAAAAGCAGAGTTGTTCAGTGTGTGTGAGCACTGCGCATGCACAGCTTTTACTGCTGATTGGCTGTTGCTGTGGCTCTGTGTGTAACCAATCAGATGGTGCTGTGGGCGGGACAATGCTGGTGACAGCGTAGTGACTGCAGACAGAGAGGCGCGGCTGCATCAGAGCCAAAATAACCGATAATCGATAATCAGCCCGGCCGATAATCGGTCTATTCCTATTTAATTTTCATCGTGTCTCCTTAACAAGGCAGAACAAGATGAGAATTTACTGTTTCTGCGTTTTGACCTGGTGCTGTAGCCTTTGGATTAATCTGATGGTTTTCAATCCAGACTGGAGCTGTGTAACGTTACAAACTGTGAAATGTTACAGATCTAACCTAGTATGATTGCCACTGTGACCTGTGTATGTGAAAGTGACTGAGGTAATTATTCAGACATGAAAACAGACATGTAAAATTGCCATCACATTGTAGGTAGTAGTAAAGAAAAGTATTGTTGTTTTACCAGTACATCCATCTATAGAAGCAGAGAGTGAACAGTCATTCTCATCTGCAAAAAACTGTTGATAAAAAATGAGGTTTTTTTCTAGCTGTATGAAAAATTCAAATATGCATGGAACAAGAGTTGCTCCTCTTTGCTTTGTGGTGTCAGACATGCTCATGCCTGCCAAGGCTTTCTATGTAGTAAATGGGTTTAATCCAACATGGTTTGTGTCCCTTAGGTGGATATGAAGCTGGTCAAGGTGTCTGTGATACTACGTTTGGTTGGAAGTCGCTGGGGCAAGAGTTGAGGCCTAATGACGTGACAACGGATTTGACTCCTTTTCAGCATGGAAACCGTGCTTTAGCTTCAAAGGACATGAGGAAATCGCAGGGTAAGCTCTGTGACACCTGTCCAGTATTCTAAGACGCAGAGCTTCAGTACATGGTTCAAAACACGTTCATAGGATTTAGCTGGAAAACAGTCACCTCCCTCTGATGCTGTACTAACTGACAAACCACAGTCATTTGTTGTTACCTTAACAGTTTGGGCTGCAGCTCTCTATCAAGGTAACAAGCTAATCTGAACATTTGGCATAATGGACTCAGTCTAAATACAAACCGATAGCTATGGAATAACAGAGATTTTTTAATATTGTCTCCAGTTGAAATATTTCAAGATGTGATACAATTGGAACCTGAAAAATCATGCTGTTGTGTAGAGTAGTTATAGATTAAGATTCAATGGTAAACCACTTAGAAATAACACATGGGAATCTTAGGACATATAAACTTTACAAGACTTAACAAATCCAAACAATGGCACATTAAGCATATAAAGATTTTTTTGATATATCCCAGTCAACAAGCTACTTAGGAGGAACTGTAATCAAACTTAGGTTGAGAGAAATTGAGGTTAAATTAGAATTAGTGGTGAGGTCCAAGGGTAAAATTTCATCAGTATTGTATAACCTAATCAGTAATGCATTAAATAACAACCTGCAAAACATTCAAAGAAACTGATTTGGGCAAGCCCCTTAAAAATAAAGAATGGGAATACATCAGAGGACACTACAGTTTCAAGGTCAGAGGGGAATAAAATTATCATATGTAATTTTATTTATAAACTGTACTTCACTCCTGTTAAAATGTGTCAGATAGGCCGTCTCAACCCTGACTTCTGCTGGCATTGTGAACAAGACAAGTGCACTGTCTGGTTAGGCGAGACCAAAGACAAAAGATTTTTAGGAAAATGTCACAAAGTCCTGGGGTAAGATTATAGGACAGTTATGTTAGGTTATGGTTGGGTCGTGCAACACTAAACACTACTAATAATAATCACGGTACAATAATAATGATGGTACAGAGAATTGGAGGAGTAAGAGTGTTGGTGTGTTGTTTTTACAGACAGAGGGGTGGCTCACTCAGAGGAGTCTCGGTTGGCCAACCTCCTGCGCCGAGTCTCCAGGGAGGATGATCGCGACCGCAGGCTGGCCACCCTCAAACAGCTGAAGGAATTCATCAGCCACGGAGAGAGCAAAGTGGTCAGTCAGAATGTGTAAAGATGATCGTCCTGTTGGCTTCCAACAAACCCTCTTCATTAGAGAAATAAGAGTGAAAAGTGTTCTTCCTTTTCCTCCTTACTCTTTTTTTAAGTGTTCAGGGGTGTCAGCCGGTCAAGTCCCTGTGGTCAAGTACTCTGTAATTGACCAGCTGCCTCAGAGTGTATTAAACAATGCTGTCTGGCCATCACAGCCAACTCCCACCCATACTCTAGTACCTGTCTCTGAGTGGCTCAGCATTTAAACATCACTCAGTAAGACACATGCCAGTGATATGTGAAGCACTGCCATTTATCCACAATGATGCAACTGTGAGATAGGAATTTCTTTTTAACAAAGTAAAAAAATTAAAGTAAAATAACATTCACACTCATCCTGAGTCACTGTTGCAAATATCTCATGTCATGTTCAGTCAGTGAGAGTGGACTGGACACAATCGGATAAATGTTAACCTTATTTATTGCCTTTAGTTGTGTGTTCTCCATTGAAAGGTTCTCATCTATGTGCTCTGATTTCATAATTATGACATAAGTCTGCCAGTTTTCAGACTGCTGCAGCTGCTTTCACTGATGGACAGACATGCAGAATCTTTTTGTGTCACCAACTAAGCAACACTGCACTGAATTTTTCCCTGTAATTCATAAAACCCATTATATTTGATTTGTGGTTGCAAATATTTTGTAGTCAGTGACTGAAGTCTAATAATCAGCAGACTCTTGGTGTCTTTCTTTCCCCAGCCAGCCTAACTTCCTGTTTGGACAGGGGCTTTTTTTTGTTCATTCAGTCAGGTGAATGACTTGCTAGTTAAGAGCATTACACAGAAAAAATGTAACTTCATCGTTGTACTTCGTTAGCAGGTTACATTAACGTCATTTTTGCAGTTGTCTCAGCAACTTTCAGGTGATTTGACAAACTTGTTGTTCCTTTGGCAGATCTGACATTTGACTTTTTTGGGACCATCTTCTCAAATTTGGAAGTTATTCCAGACACCAGAAAACATCTAACTTGCATAGTTGTAACTTGTAACTTGGTCACATGTCATCATCCTATCATTGCATCACATGATGTAACAACATGACATAATAACAATGGATTGCTATTTCTTATGTCATTAGCTATTTGGGATTTTTGTGGTAACGCATATATAAAAAAATGAAACAAAGCATTCAGATAATGATTTGGACATCGATTACCAACTCATTGGGGTCAGCCCTAATACATTGCCTTGCAAAAAACTGAAAATATGTCAGGATGAAATTACTGCAGTTTTAGGATCTTTGTACTGTCTTACAGTACAACAGGACATCGTACAATGTTCAACCAGTATGGATATCAACCCCTCTAAACCTCTTAAAGCTGAAAGTTAACATGTTGTCGTTTCATTTCAAATGAAATGTGTTGGAAAAAAATCAAGGTACTGACAAACACATCGCTCTCCTAATACTTTGTATTTTCTCTTGCACAGACCCTGGTCAAACAGTTGGACACCATCCTCAGCACCTTGAATGACATTCTGAATGAGAGGTAAGGGGATCTCTAGATCTCTAGTGCTCTAGATTTATTGGACTTAACTTGACCTGTGCTACACAGGAAGAGGGTGTTGTCAGTACAGGTGGAGAACGTGGGGGGGCGGGTGTAAACACTTGTTTGCCTTTTTATGTTAGAGGCAGGTGTTGTTTGATCAGTTTTCCATCCTTTTGATGTCAGAACTGTGTCGGCAGCTGCACAAATGTTTCAGTCTGTGTCTGAAACATCCGTTCATGAAATATGATTGAATTGAAGCGCCACCCATGATTCATGATTTTTGATTCATGGTTTTTTGCCATTTACACACAACACTCTTCAGTGCTTTAATCTCTATTATTTTTACATTTAGAATAACCATCTCAGTGTATTTACTGTTTAATAACAATGACCTGTTAGTGAAACAGGTAGTAAGAAGTTGTAAACAGATACATCTTTCCAAGACTTATGCCCCTCGGTCTCAGTTGCATGATGTGACTCTCAGTTGCCACAACCCTGCAACAGTGACTAATGTGTGTTCTCTAATGTGTTCTTGTTGCTGTTGTTGATGTGTGTAGCAGTAAGCTGCTGTGGGAGCTGCGTCAGGACGCGGCAGCCTGCCTCGGTCTCCTTTGCACTGTGCTCAGCTATGAGGCAGAGCGCATCTTCAAGTGGCTGTTTCTTAAGTTCACTTCAAGCAGTCGTGACGAGGTGAAGCTGTTATACCTGGTGGCAGCACAGCGTGCTTTGGAGGCTGCTGGGGAGAGGAAGGCCTTCTCTCATGTTATGCAGGTATAACTATACACAGAGGCTTCAGCTTTGTTTCCAAAGCATTTTGTGCCAAATTTCATAAAGAGTGAGCTAGCCTTAGACTTAAATTCTAGTTTCATGTTAGAGTTGCTATAGATGCCTCACTTACTTGCAAAGTAAGAATCACGTGAGGTTGGGTTCTTAGAGCCCAGTCAATTTAGGATCTGCTTTCACATTAATAAAATACTGTGATTTATAATGATCCAAGCCTGGTGAATCTCTAATTGAATCTCTTATTGAATCTTACCAGATTAATAACACCAGCCAAATTCCCTAAAATCCACCATGTTTGTACGGAATAGGAAAGGAAAGTGTGTACTCCTTGGTGTCAGGAAAGGACCTGGGAGGTGGATTTTCTCAGCTGACTTACTGACTGTGTTTCAGCTGGTGATGAGCAACCTTCAGTCCATCCTGGAGAATGTGGACACACCAGAGCTGCTCTATCAAAGTGTAAAGTGTATTCTTCAGGTGGCTCGCTGCTACCCTCATGTCTTCAGCACCAACTTCAGGGTGAGTGTTTCAGCACTGATTGGTATTGTTGCATATGTTTGAAGCACACAGGTCAACCAAAGTCAGTTGCCAGTTCTGTGCACTTGAACGCTTTCCATTTACAAAGTTACACTTTGTAACTGTGTGTTTAAAACAATGCAATATAGATAAAGCTTTACTTACTTCATTTGATATTTGCTTGCCTCCACAGGACACCGTGGACATCTTGGTGGGCTGGCACATTGACCACACACAGAAGCAGTCACTCACTCAGCAAGTCTCAGGTCAGTTCAACTTCTTATTAACACTCAGAGATTTTCAGAGTTGTGTCTCCTGTTCAGATTACAAACTCACAAACTTGTAATTTAGTGCAATTGAGGCATGTCAATCATGCTTTGCACTACGTCTCCATGTGTGACAGACCAGCATGTTTGTCTTGCTTTCACTATGTTGCCAGTGTAAGAGCATAATGACAGTGCAGTGCTTTTTATCTGCCACTCTGCTCTCCCTGTCTGTGTTTAGGCTGGTTACAGAGTCTGGAGCAGTTCTGGGTGGCTGACCTGACCTTCTCCACCACCCTGTTGGGACAGTTCTTGGAGGATATGGAGGCATATGCAGAGGTGAAGATAGTTCAGAGTCTTAGAGCATGCTGCCTAGACCGCACTGAACTTCACTGCAGCCATGCTGTAATACCAGTTAGCGTTATCATTTGTCATTCGGCAGATGTTTCAAAAATGTATTTCGCCTTACAGGCTGAGACAGTTAATTGTATATCTGGATAAATGATCAATTAAATATCAACATTTTCTAAACTATTAAAATTGAGCAGAAGCAAGGAGACATACAGCTTTCATTATTGCTAGGTGCAAGCATCTCCTTTATATTTTTCATTGCTGTAAGCCTGAAGATCTTCAAGAGATCTTGTTAAAACTATATTCTCTTCTCAGAATAATTAAATATTGCCACATAGAACTAAGTGCTTTTGCCAGAGATTTGACTATGTCTGTTCTATTTTCAGGATCTGAGCCATGTGGTGTCAGGTGAGGTGCTGGATGAAGACATCCCCCCTCCCTCAGTGTCACTGCCCAAGCTGGCAGCTCTGCTGAGGGTTTTCAGTACAGTGGTCCGCAGCATCGGAGAGCGATTCAGCCCCTTTAGAGGACCACCCATAACTGAAGTCTACGTCACTGATGTAAGAACCACACTTGGAGAACCTAACTGAGAGTTGAGCAATGTTTATTTAAGACTTCAAGAATTTTATTGTCATTGTGCAAAGAACAATGGGACATTATGCATGACAGCAAGGCAGTGTAGTGCAGTAAAGTCCACGTTTTTTATATGAATAAGAGAAATAAAATTAGAAATATATTTAAATGTAATTAAAAATAATATTTTTTTTTATTTACAAGCACAAACCCAATAAGTAATATACACAATAAGCAATATATATATAACATATGTGCAGGAGCAGCAGCTTGGGGCGAAGGTGAGGTAGACAAGTGGCATTATATTAAAGAAACACTAATCAGTCAAATCAGTGGGGGAATGAGGAAAGCAGGATGATATATCATTGTAGAGATGTGGTGGGAGACATTTTTTCAAGTACACCTTGTTTCAATACTTGCATGTACTAGCACTGTGAGTGATCACCCTCTAGTGTGACTACAGTTATAGAAACAAAACCACATTGTATGTTCTTTGGAAAACGTATACTGAACTTTGGCTGAAGCTAATACAAGGCTGAGTTAGACAGATAGAGGGGATCTTCCAAAGTTGTAGCCTTGTTGAATTATTTCTCTGTGTTACAGAACCTCCACTTCAAATTAGCAAAGAAACAGATTATGCAGTCGCAATTATGTGATTAGCCTTCCTGCATATAGCACTGTCAGAGATATTACAAAGTTGTTTTTGTGACTTTTCAATCACCTTCTCTGCAACTAATACAATTTTGGAGAGCTTGTTTTTGTCTTTGTACTGAAGTTGCAGTACTGTTATGTTAAATGATAAGATAATCTCAACCAGTCTCCTGTATGCCATTTTAAATATGTGTTGGCTAACGCCAAAGCTCCTCAACTTCCTAATTAAAAAACATCGTTGGCTAGCTCTTAATGATGAATCTTGAGTTGAGGTAGGAATCAGAAATATTTGCTCCCAATTGCATATATATTATTGGCAAATTATAGGCAAATAAGTGAGAAAAATGTAAGTCTGCACTTGGTCCGAGAATTTCAGATGAAAATTTTATCCAATAATGTGGCTGTGGACTAGGGACACCACATTTTGAGATTATATTCCTGAAGACTGGAAGGCTGAAACAAACCCCCCCCCCCCCAACCTTTCTAACCATTAAGTAGCCCAAGATTATGTAAAGTTATTCTTAGGGTTTTCATAGCCTCTATATGCTTGACAACAAGGAGATAATATAGTCTAAATATGAAAAACAAAACAAAAACCAAGGTTACAAAAAAGTTACAATTAATATAGGGTGTATTATAGGGATAGTAAATGTACCCTAAACATCAGTGTTGCTTCAGAGAAATAAACTTTATATATATATATATATATATATATATATATATATATATATATAGTATATATATTTATTTATTTTCCTTTTCACAGTTATTCATTGGTAAGATAAATATTGTCAGCCACAAACTACAACAAATGTAGTTATTGGTTATCAGCCCTGAAATTTCATATTTGTGCATCTATACTCCTAAGCAGCAGACGTATAGTTGATATAATGCTTATGGACATGTCTTCCAAAGCTCAGCAACATTAATCAACTGTTCTTTATTTTGCATGGATGTATTTAGGGCTGAACAATTAATCGAAATATCATTGACATTGCACAGTATGACTAAGTGCAACATCCAAATCGCAGGAGAAAAAGAAGTACCTTCCAATCATTGATTTAAATCCCATATACTGCCATATGGTATTAGACTAATCTTTTTCTCTCTGTTCTAAGGTTCTGAATCGGGTTCTGGCCTGCGTGACCACAGCGAAGCAGGTCCAGTTCTCTGAGGCAGTTCTCACAGCGGGGAATGAGTGTGTGGGAGTGTTACTGGCCAGCGTGGAGCCCTGTGGTCAGCTGATGGAGGCTGTCCTAGCCTATGGCCTGGACCAGCTGGACTGCTGCCAGGCCTGTGGTACTGACTACAATCTGGCAGTGCTCAGCCTTCTCACCCTGGTACAGCCACTTTGAGAGTTTGATCACACCTGCTGTTTGTTTCATTTCAAACCACAGTAGAATTAAGCCTTAAAAGCTTGCTATGGGGCAGCGCACTTAAGTTGTTTTGAGGTTAATTATTCCTTCTGTATCTATAGCACAGTTTTGTTGAATGAGAAATCTTCATGTGTGCATGTGTGTTTGCCTGTAACCTCAGACATGTTGGTGCTGAATGCATTTTACTCATATTCATGTCTAAGAAGACATCATTGTTAAACAGGGCTGCCACATAAATTTCAGAGAGCTCTTTTTGACAGAAAAGAGCTCTCTGAAAGTCTGAAGTCCAGAAAAGTACAAGTAGAGTATTACAGCTCTGTTAGACTTGTTGAAGTCATTGTTGACTGTGCATTTGCTTTCAGATTGTGGACCAGATCAACACAAAGCTGCCGGTGTTCTTTGTTGAGAAATTGTTGGCACCTGACTCCCAACTGCTGAAGCTACGCTTCCATCGAGAGAAAGAGGTGTGTGAGTGTGAGGTGCTATGTTTATGTGAGAGTATAACAAGATGACAGAGAGTCCTGTATAAAAAATACACTACAGGCCAAAAGTATGTCAGTATCCAAACCTTCTAGCCATGTGTGGTAATTGAAGTTGTCTTTCCAAAACCATGAATGTGAATATGCTGCTCTCCTCTGGAAAGACTTTACACCAGATGTTTGAACCTGGCTGCAGGGGTTTGCTCCCATTCAGCCACAAGAGCCTTAGTGCAATCAGTCAGTTATATTAAGTGAAAATAAAAACAATATGATGTCCTCAACAGTGTTTATGTTTGTGTGTATGCATGTGTGTTCTTGCACTGCACAGGTGATGTCAGCTGTTCATGGTGTGTACCAGGCGCTGCTGAGCCTGAAAAACATTCCAACACTGGAGGCAGCTTATAAAATGGTATTGGGTGAGATGGCATGTGCCCTGTCCAGCCTGATGGCAACCCTGGAGCCCACTGGTAGGGTCTCGGCACCCGACAGCCCGTGCCCCACCATTCAGCACCCTGCTTTTGCTTCTCTCACCCTACCACTGGAGAAGGCCCAGTTCACCCTCATCTTCAACCTCAGCACCCTCACCACCATCGGCAACACCAAGAACTCTCTCATTGGGGTGAGCCACTATGCTTTTCTGTACTGTACCTGTACTAAACAGAATAATAAAACCCCAGTGTCTCAGCACAGGTAGCACCAGTACAATGGTTTGTTTTACCACTAAATGCTCTGGCTATGTCAGTTGGCCACAACATCTAAATGCCTTGGTTTCCTCTCAAGAAAAGTATGCAGGCACATGTTGCACATGAGCTTGGCTAGCTAGCTGTCATTCACTTGACTGCATGGCTGGACCAGCCCCTATCATTTTCCAACTGTTCCCTGAGCTCATGTTGGTTTCAGTTCATTTAAGTTGATAAAGAGATGCAGGCAAAAACCAAACCAAACACTGAAGGAGCATGCATCGTTCCATTACATGGAATACATACGATGAAAATGGCAAATGGGCAATTGCAGCCATTCCAATAAAAACAAAAAAAACTACCTGTGAATGTGACATTACTTTGTCAGTTTCTCCTAAATATCTAAAAAAAAAACTAGGCCATTGTGGATTCAAGATAATTTACACAAGGGAATCTTCCCAGTAAGGGTTTTTACCACAATCTTCTCTACACTGACCTTAATCCAAGACACTCTCTGCCCCTGGATAGGGCATTGGATGCCATATTGTTTTTTCCTGAAATGTGTTTGATCTCAGTGTTGTGCAGGTGGAACTCCAGGGCAGAAAACCAACCTCAAAATGCTTCACTGCCAACAGCAAGAATAATATGTCCTGCTCAATGGCTAAATATGTTGGTTTGTTTAAATTCTTATAATAGTATGCAGCTGGTCTTTTGCACACATTGCTTGCTGGAAATTACTATGAAAATTAAACTGCAACCAATGCAAATATACACTGTACAAACCACCGAAAACAGCCATTGAGAGTCATGAGCGCTGAAACCCAGTGAGTCAGGAATTCATTATGGGTGCAATAACATCCACATCACACTTTCCATACAGTTGGGATACCTGTGCTGTAACATGCTTTGAGCAGCTGTGTTCAGAGCCTGTGGCATGGACGTGATGCAGGTGGTTTCCCATAGCACAGAAAACAATAAACAGCAGCTACTTTGAGATGATCGTTCACCAAACCGCAGTAAGCACTTGCTTGTTGAAGCGATACCATCTTGTCAGCTCGCTGTGTGATGTGGGTTTCCAAACAGGCCCAAAGTAGCACAACATGAAGGAGAAAGGAGCAAAAAGACAAAAACATTGTCATCAAAATATGTTACCACCTTAATGGAGACCCGCACCATCACTGAGGCTTAGGGAAATACAGCTGCTTCACAGCAACTGGGTGGTGAAAAGCTGTAATGTGTTTGCACTGACAGAAGATGCTACTATTTTAATTGGCTGTGTGTTCATGTTGAAATGTGTTATCTTTTTAGATGTGGGCATTGTCTCCTACGGTCTTCGCTCTTCTCAGTCACAATCTGATGCTGGTCCACTCTGAGTTAGCAGTATACTACCCTGCCATCCAGTATGCTGTACTATACACCCTATACTCCCACTGCACCAGGTAATACACACACATCTACTTTGTACCATAAAACATATCAAGTACTGAATAGACTGAGTATGCTTGAAATAATCCTCTCACACTGACAGCAATACAAATGTACTAGCTGACAAAAGTACTTTTTTAGTACACCAGAATATCATTAATATATTATTAATACATACACATAATCCACTCATAATTCATCATAATTCAACAACAGCCAGAGAGGGTGGAAATGGGAGATAGGACAGCAACACTTATTAAACTTACGACTATCACCCCCAAATCCTGTTGAGAGAGTGTGTGAGTGTGAGTGAGTGTGAGTGTGAGTGTGAGTGTGAGTGTGAGTGTGAGTGTATGTATGTATGTATGTATGTATGTATGTATGTATGTATGGTCAGGACAAACATGTGAATATAGCTACAAGCTTTATGTGTTACATGATGTGTAAATCGATTTCATGTGTAAAATCAGTGAGTGTTCCTTTATTAACCCTTATCTTGGTTCAGGTCATTTTGGTGCAAATATCATCATAGCACTGCATTAGGTGGCTTAAAAAATAAGTTCTTCTAAAATGGTTTATATATATTCGACACTTTTTCCCTGTATGATAATTTCTCTGGGGTTTTAATGGATCACAATCAAAGTCAGATTTGGGTGATAAGGACATGTTGAAGCTGCTTTTGCTCTGTGGTTACCTCTTAATTGTCTTCTATTTGCCCAGACATGACCATTTCATCCATCCAGCCTGTCATCTTCTTCCTCCTGCCTCGAGCGGCGCAGCACCGCACCGGTGACTACAGCAACAAAGAAACATTTTAGCACTGCTGCTTCTGGGAGGCGTCTGCTGGTGAAGGAGCACTCTACCCCGAGGCTGTGTTCTTCCTCTCGTCATGAATTACCTAATTCTAAAGTTTTATGATGTGCAAAATGTCTCAGTCATGGAAACCAAGTTATTTTCATAAAATATTTGTTCTGAAAGGTATTATGAAGGTCTTGAGTTGCTATGTGCACACATGGCATTATTAAAATTCCTTTTATTATTCTTTTTGCACACTTGTTTATACATGTAGAGAAAGAAAAATAGACTTAAAATAATTGAAAGGTAACTGTCCATGAGCCTGGAAATTTTTTTTTTAAATCTCTAGTTGATATTGGCAAGTAAAAACTGATTTCAAAAAGGAATGTGATGAATTACTGTATAACAAATGTATTTAGCAAACTACATTTTAGCAAGACACTAAGGTTACTGGATACAATTGTTGATATTTTTGTGTTGATGTCAGGGAGGTTTGCTGACTGCCCAGAGATCTCTGTGTTGATGAAAAAATCCACACTTACAGCCCCTCTCCCTCTTTCGCCTCCTTCAGCAGCCCCGTGAAAATACATAATGGTGAGCCTTAAGTTCATCCAACAATTTCCAACAAAGAATTTTGCTTAGGGTACTGGTACTGTTAAATGTATCACCTATTCATCAGTTATGTTGAATGTTCTTTTTTTCTCTGTCTAGCTTCAATGAAGATCAAAGTATCCGTCTTCAGACCTGCTACAGTTTACAGGTCCTCTCTGTCTTGGTCCACTGAGCTGCTGCAGAGGTGAATAACATTTAACACACATCAGCTTAACCTAAAAGTTTAATCTGTAAATTAGCTGTATTCCTGGTTTTCTGTACTTAGATGCAGACATGGCATTAAACAAGGGTGGCAGATGATGTCTGTTTGTAATGTTGTAAAGCTCTGTGTGTGTATGTGTGTATTTGTGTGTCCATTAGGTGTGTGGAGATGTGTGCAGAGTGCAGTTGGTCCACCTAGCAGAGGTGAGGCAGGCCTATGGCAAGCTGCTCAGGCAATCCCCTTTTGATGGGTTTTGAGGCAGATGTGATGTACCTGAGGAGTATCTATGCAAAATTGATCTGTCTCTCCTGCTACCAAATCTGGTTGTGGACATATTCACAATTGGGAATACCATGACTGAATACTAATCAGGTTCATTGAATTGCGTTATTTTGTAAGAGGCTTTTTAAAATCTACTGCCTCAGATTGAGAATCTCCTTGATCCTGGTTTAACATAGCATCAATGTCAGTAAATTATTCACATAGCGCTATGTATGTTATGTTAATGAGGTGTTTGTGATTTCAGCAACTACGCCACCCTGGAGATGAGGGAGATTTCACTGTCCATCCCACACCACATGAGCCGGGCACCAGTCAGGCACCACCCCAGGACTCAGTGACCCCATCATCAGCTTTATCTTTATATGTCTTGCACCGTAAAAGGTCACAGAGACAGAGGGATCAACTGAATAGATTTTAGACAAACTGTCACTGCGCCTTTTCTTTTGTATTCTCAGGGACAGACGTAGATATAGCAACGCCAGATTGCCTTTGTATAACAGCCGGAGTTGCCAAATTGGGTTGTATGGAATCTTTCTGAAACCAACTACTAACTCCTTTTTGGGGGGGTGGGGTGTTAGTGGGGAGTTTCATGGGTTTTTCCATGGTTTCTTCCTTTGCCCATGCCCCAACCCTCCACCAAGTTGGATACAAACTGGTTCAATACTTTCTGCATAATCCTGCTGACAAATAAACAACAGCTGATGCAGATGCAACAGCTGCTTCTGAATATGTCAGTCAGGGTCATAGATTCTTACTAGTAGCTGGTTGATATATGTGTACTATAACAGAATGTTCTCATATTGTACCACTCTGAGTACCTCAATGCAATGAGACTTTCTAAGCTTCACATTTCTGTACCCACAGCAAGGATCCTTGGCTGGAACGCCTGTACTACAGCTGCCAGCGGTTTGAGAAACGGGATGGCAGAGGAGGTGTGGATGGCAGCAGGCCGGGTGTAGTGACACGGGCTCTGTTGAAAACTGAGGTGGTGCTGTGCAGTGGGCAGTGGAGGCTGCATGTTGTGTTCACTGTACTTTCCAAACTCCGAACACCGCTGGGCAGAGCTCAGGACACATTCCAGACCATTGAAGGTAAAGGGACAACATCCAGTTTGAGTTCACAGTGACTGTAACTTCCCTTGCCGTTTTTTTATCTTTGTAAAGTAAATAATGGACATGTTGAACATGAGGTATGCCTTGTGCATTAAAAAAATCTTCAGTTATTATTTTAAATATTTTTGGGACATTTTATGTCATCAACAAGGTGTTTCATGGTCAATGCCTTAGGGCCACCAGCACTCTTCAGTCTTCCATTATTTTTCTTCTGTACCTCTGTATTTCAGGTATGATCCGGAGCCTGGCTGCCCACAGTCTGAACCCAGAGCAGGATGTTGGAGCATGGGCTGGTACTGGAGGTGATGGTGATAGCCACCACTCCAATCAGCTCCGCCTCACTCTGCTGCTTCAGTACCTGGAGAACTTGGAGAAGCTCATGTACAACGCCTATGAGGGCTGTGCCAATGCTCTCACTGCTCCACCAAAGGTGTGTACACCGTGTTCCAAATTATTATGCAATGATATTTTTCTCGATTTTACATATAGTAATGCAAATGACATCAGCAATTTCAAGTCATCAACTGTTAGAATATAATTCAAATGTTTTTGAACAAACTCTCCCAATGATAACAGTATTTTTCGTACGGAACTTAAAATGCACTGTTCCAAATTATTACGCAAAACAGAGTTACAACATTTTATAGGTTGTAAATAACTGAAAATGGCCATTTGTTGACTTTGGCATCAGGAGGTCATGTATTTACTGACATCAAAAGCTATTTCTAATCAAAACATCTAACAGCTCAAGTTACATTTTAATGATAGGACCTCTTTATTTGATAGCAGCCTACAATTTTTGCATCCATTGAACATGTGAGTTTCTGCTTGAATTTCTTGCAGGATGTCAGAATAGCCTCCCAGAGCTGCTGTTTGGTGTGGACCGCCTCCCACCGTAGAGATCTTTTGCTTGAGGATGCTCCAAATTCTCCATGGGTTGAGGTCAGGGGTGATGAGGCCACCATGAGTTTTCTCCTTTATGCCCATAGCAGCCAATCATGCAGAGGTATTTTGCAGCATGAGATGGTGCATTATTGTTATGTATTTTATCAGCTCGTTAGAGAAGGTTATCACCAACACAGGACGTTGTGGGTCTTTCTGGAAACCAACTACTAAACCTTTTTGGGGGTAAACAGCAGGGGAGTTTCATGGGTTCTTCATTATTTCTTCCTTTGCCCATGCCCCAACCCTCCACCACAAGTTGATACAAACTGGTTCAATACTGCATAAACTTTGTATTTCCATGGTATTGAAGAGTCTGAAGCTGCAGTTATTCAGACTTACTTACCCTGGATTTAAGTCTCAAGACTGCAGCCCACAGCACAAATATTTCCATTGTTAGTTTATTAGCAAGAGCAACAGTTGTGTAACTGAATAAACAGAACAAACCTGTTGAGGCAAAACAAGGCGTACTCAAAAAGTGAGTGGGTTGAAGAACACACACATACATCATATAAATCAGATGTGTCCAAGGTAGATGACATTTGTCCTTTCATGCTATGGCATAAAAAGGAGAGAAATCATGGTGGCCTCCATCCTCCCCTGACCTCTTCAAACCCCATGGAGCAGAACCGCTGGAGCATCCCTGCCAAAGATTCACGAGGTGGGAGGCCGCTCAATTCAAATAGTAGCTCTGGGAGGCTGTTCTTGACATCCTGCAAAGAAATTCAAGCAGAAACTTTCAAAAACTCACATGTTCAATGGATGCAATCAGAAGTTGCTATCAAATAAGGGGTCCTATGTTAAAAATGTAACTTGACTTGTGAAGATGTTTTGAATGAAATAGTTTGTCAGTAAATATGACTCCTAGTGCTGCAGGCAAGTCAATAGAATGACTGATGCCTCATAACCTATAAAATGTTGTAAAACCTGTTCTATGAATAATTTGAATAGTGCATTTTAAAGTTCTTTATTTTGAAAAATACTGTTATCATTGGGAGGTTTGTTCAAAAACACGAATTATATTCTAACAGTTGATGACTTGAAATTATGCTGAGTATCATTTGTATTTTACTATATAGCAAAGAAAAATATCATTTGCATAATAATTTGGAATGGTGTAACAAAAGCTCCAGACCCTCACTGCTGGTTGAAGATTCAAGACGGAAATTATGACACTCAAGGAGTGTTGAGACCAGGGACACAATTTTTAAATCATTATCTCATAGGTTCAGAGAATGGCAAACTACATCCCTTGAGTAATATTCAGTGTAAATAATGTGATGAATCTCTTCTTCGTGTCTTATATCAGACATTCTTCTATATCCGTCAGAGCCAGGACTGGCTGACGAGGATCCGCCCGGCACTGATGAGAGTCGGTCTTCGTCTGGCCGCCACCAGCAGTAACCATAATGTCATGGCTTTAATCTTGCTTAGAGATCAAGAACAGCAGCACCCAGGTCAGCATTAAATACACTGTTGTAAGAAGCTTAGCGAGCATTTGCGATCTGCCACAGGCGCACGCACATTTTTGATGAGCAGGAACCTGTTTTGCAGGCAGTGGCACTACAGAGCGCAGCAGTCAGAAGGCATGTCCTGTGTGTAACTTGAAGTGGTGGTAATGTCAGCACACATGGGTATTTATGGGCTGGCATTATCCGGCTAGATGAATAGCATGTTGTGCTCATCAGGGTCCACATAGAGCTGAGGTTCCTCTGATGTTGCTGCTGGTGGAGGCCTGTGTGAGCTGCGTTGTCCTGAAGCTATTCAGGGCCTGGCAGCTCGGGAGCCCCTCACCACTGGCAGGAGTCTGGGATGGTTGTCAACAGTTTCGCAATGAGGGACGGTAAAGCAACATTGCATTAACCAATCATCCTCACAACTCAGTGGAACTTTACATTTTTTTCAAAAGTATCCTCTGCTAAATCCTCCACACCCAGTTATTACGCGTCCTGGTTAATTTATTTGGCTGTCCCCACTTAACAATGTGTGCAGGTTTGAGAAGGCAGCTCCTGGAGTATCAAGATCAGCTGTCTGGCGTTACAGGATGGATCAGCATCAGGAGCTCTGAATGCTGTCTGCTCAAACTCTCCAGCAACACCAGCAGCCCTAAGCACACCAGCAACGTGTAACCACCACCTTTAAAGCAGTCCAACCACCATAAAATTCACCAGTTGGTTTTATCTCCGCATTCGCTCTCTAGTCATTATGTCTAAATTCAAACCAATGACCCCCAATTCAGTTTAATCAAAGATGAACTCAGAGAAACAGGCCTGTGTTGATTCAAAGTTTAGTTTTACTATTAGAGGTCCATCAATAACTCAAGATGTGTCCATGGACAGCTGAAAATGATGATATCCATCTTGAATATCTATGATGCAGTCATGTAATATCTCAGTATTAATAAGTATTGTAATAACTGTATCATATCAGTTTGTTCAGAGACAAGTAAAGGTTTTAATGCTTTAAACAAACATATTGATGAATAATCAGTTGCTGAACATTAGGCTTTCCTCTTACTACATGCTAAGCTCAGCTGAGTTGAGGTTAAACAAAGGATATCTACAGGTTGAGTTCACCTGCTCACCGTAAGACAGTACTTATTAGATTCCAGTGAGCAAAGTGTTTGAAAGCTTCAGTACCCAGAGTACTGTTGGTTTCTCTGTACAGTGGATACAACAGATCAGGCTTTGAACTGATATAGACCTTACGAAAAGAATACTCTGCCCTGATCCCAGTTCAGCTGTCCACGTGGGACATTACTAGATTTAAACCCGTTGATTGTTTCAGGACTTTGTCCATGGCAGCTGTTTTTAAAGGAAGCTCATTGTCACAGCACCGCCCCCACCCCACCCCTCTCTGTCTGGGGGTCCCAACCGGGTTGAGCAGATGGCCACCCGCTCTGCTCAAGGTTTCTGCCTCTCAAAGGAAGTTCTTAAGCTTAAGCTTTTGTCCAGTGGCACTGTTCCACTGTCGCTTAGTGCTACTCATAGGATTTGTTGGGTCTTCTGTAAATTTATAAATAAAGAGTACGCCTAGACTCCGGCTCTATATGTACAGTGCCTCGAGTAAATTTCTGTTGTGAATTCAAGTTACATAAAATTGACTATCGTTCTCAAACCTTTAGTCTTACTAGGTTACAAACACTAGTGCTGTCACTTGTTCTTACAGTGACAGACACATGTCAACGCCTCGTACGTTCGCATGATAGTACCACACCGTTATTATCATTATTATGTATCAGGAATTTCAGCTCCCAGGTCAGACAGACATGTCAACAGAATACATTATACTATGTGGTGCAGCATCATTGGACCTTGCCATAGTGCATTTTTGTTGTGGGGTGGGTCGAGAAGGTGACAGCAGAAGACTGTGCTACTGAAGTCCAGTGAGGCCTCCTGAGGTGATCAACTTCCTGGCCAACAAAGCGTGTCAGTGTTATGTGGCACCTGTGATTGGGCCTCGTTAGAGTGGTACTGTCCATGTCCTCAAACAGAACTCCACCAGTTCAGTCAGTACCCAACCTGAGGATGATTTCAACTACATCCAGGCTCTGTCGCTTTATATTTTTTTGAGATTCAACAGTGTGGGGCTCAAGCCGAGCTGCTGCTCGAGAGGAGGACTGATAGCTCGCCTCCAGCAGCAAGGACAAGTTTGCAATTGACTCTGGAAAATTCAAAAATAAGAAAACTTGTAAATAGTTACATTTTAATTAATAAAGAAAACAACGTTCATATTTTGAAAATCATGTTTACCACTAAGGCACTATATCATAATCTGATCAAATCAAACATTGCTGAGAGAGTCGTAATCAGTTTTGTGTATTTGTACCTATAATAAACTATCGAAGAAGATAGCGCCACATTTTCTCGTACTCACATTCTGGCTTGTGTGTGTACTATGTGTGGCTGGGGATCTGAGTGCTTCGTCTTCCATGAGTCCACAGATCCACTGAGCTGCGAGCCATTGAGGTGCAGTTCTTCAAGCGCTTGTTACGCCAGACGAAAGCCGGTCAGGCAGCAGGAGCAGAGGACCACAGCCAATCCAGAGGAGTATAGTTTTGAGGCACGCTGGAAACAGAGATCATCATGGTGGTGTTTTAATGCAGCTCCGCCTAAAATGTCAAAGTCTTACGCAGTCTTTAGTAAATCATGATGTTGTAGTACGTTGGTGCGCTGCCTGAAGCAAACTGGACGGATCTGCTTGGGTCCCCTTCGCCTGTCCACCCTCACTCTGTCTGATGCTCTGCCCACATTGCCCACCCTGCAGCTCCACTGCACTGCCACCCTGGAGAACACACTCACTGGACAAGAAGTATGTACACCCAAACTTTCTATTTGACTATATGCAATCTAAATCAAATGCATTTACAGTAAGATGTGTTTGTACAGCTTTATTGTTTTGTGTGTGTGTACTGGTTTGGACACCAGAGGATGTAAATTCATATTATAAAAATGAGCACAACCAGAGATCCTTCATTATTTGCTAAACACCAAGATACCTGTCAGAATGACAGAGTGACTGGCAAGTTAATGAAGTGTGTAGCTTCCCATGCCCTGGTTGGTGTGTACAGTGGCAGTGTTAGCCTCAAGTAAACAGATGCAAAAAGAGCAACAAAGTAAATTTAATAATTTATCTGATCAAAGAAAACAAGGTGGAATTTCCACCATGTGTTGTGTGTCTTCTTTGCAGGACTATGTGATTCCCCTGAGCAGTGAGGCTCTCAGCTCTTGTAAGCAACAGGACATCCAGCCTTTCCTTCAGGCATTAAGATACACCATGTTCCAGAGACAGCTGCTCCAAAAACTCAAAGGTAAATATCAGTGACTTGAGTAGATGCATTGACAGTACCTGGCACTATATATGAAGGAGAGTGAATCACACATTTCTCCTCTTTGTAGAAGTGTAATGAAAAAAAGACCTCAGTAATAATGCTGAGTGTATATACAAACAAAAAATATAGATAAGAATAAGTTTGAACCAACAAACCACAAGCACCTGACCAATTACTATAGTGTATCTTCCCCCACCCTCATATTACCTCTGAAGTTAAAGTCCAAACTTACTTAAAGTCCAAAGTTACAGTCTTTTGCCACAAGATTCCTTCTTGGTCTCCTTTATTCTAATTTAGTCCTGAGGCTGAACAAGGAAGGCATGAGGAAGAATAGTGCCACGACCAAAGTGACTGTGACAAACACATTGGATTTTCTAGAACTTCTTCACAATAAGAGCCTCCAGTGGGTTCACAGCTGAAAAGCTTTTGATGTGAAATAGTTGGGTTTGCCACAGCAGTAACTTCATAAGACTGAAATCTAAATCCCCTGTATTTGTCCACATGAAGCTCTGAGATTTCACTGTTTCCATTTTTGTACAGGTTACTCTTCCTCCATAGATGGCCACCTAGTGGAGCTTTGCTTGACCGCTGTCAAATTTGCCCGTAAAAAAGGCAACATTGCCCTGGCATCCCGCCTGCTCAGCCAGTGCAGTGATGGGACACAAGAGGAGAAGCAGCAGGACGAGCTGAGCCAGGCCTTCAGACGTCTCACTCTGGAGGGCACTCGGGGGGAAAAGTGGGGACCAGAACTGCGGATAGAAAAAGCCAAAGTCCTGAGAACTGCCGGTGAGAAACGAGAGGCATTCATGATTTTGGCAAGGACAAAGCTGAGAATTTCCAATTCATCTGTCCAGAGCAGCTTTAGCATACAGCCAAAACAGAACAGCATCAGGTATCACCACAATGTTGCGGAAGATTAATGTAGAACCTGGTATGGTAAAAGGACCTCACAGAGAATGAGCCCTCATGAGCAGAACAGAACATGATGATGTACAACAGTGGCAAAACAGGTCACAAAATGTCAACAAAGTCATAAAGGCTGATCTCAGCTGACACACTACTTGCGAGATGTCAGCAGTTGCTCAGCAGTCAGAGCTCACTGTATTTCTGCAGTGTGTTGATGATGTGGCTCAACATATGCTGTCTCTGTCCACAGGCCAGTCCATGACAGCCATGGAGATGCTGAGCAGGGCTGCTCTGTCCTACTGCCACATGGGGAAGAATGAAGGTGCTGCCTGCCGCTCACTGCTGACACTCTGCAAATGGCTGTTGGCTGATTGGAAGGACATGACACCTCAGCTCAAACAGGCAAGCTTACCTATCAGTGCAGCTCTATCTTTATTTTACTTTGTTCTGAATTTCAATTTTGTAATATTTCTTGGTAAGATTTGAATCATATTGGCATATTTTCTTTACATGCTACTAACCGTCAAACATAAAATTGCTTGCTTATTGTAATGTAATCCTCATCACCAAGAATGCAGTCAGTGGAAAAGAAAAAAGTAATAAAATTATTTAAGGACAAGTGATGTTTTCATTCTAGGTGGTAAAGAAGTCAGGCACAGTAAACTCATCCAATGCTGTGGGCAGCATGTCACCTCTGAGCCGGAACATCGCTGCTCTACTAGAGCTTCCCCTCGAAGACCAAGGCATTCCCCACATCATTGCTGAGACCTCAGGTAACACTCCCCTGTTTTTCTTTTATCCCCTTTTTACTCCAAGACACACACACCAACTTCATCTATACAGAAAACATTTAACCAGTGATGTTGGTCAGTAAATTAGACTTGGAAGTCATTATTTTGATACGAGAAGACGACTGGAACAAGGTTCATGTTGTTAACTTAAATATAACACAAAAATAATTTTGATAACAGATTTTAATCTTCCCTGTGCAGTGAGTGTGGGCGTTGGGGAGCCAGACTTCGTGTTAGGCCAACTCTACCAGCTCGCCACCAGCCTTGCTCCAGAGGTGGCAAAGTCCTGGGCAGCCCTGGCCAGCTGGGCTTACCGCTGGGGCAGGAAGGTGGTGGACAATGCCAGGTTAGTGTACCCAGTGGCACACATGTATATTAGACACCAGTTTGGAGCTTCACTTGTATGTTGTAATGCTACCACTGTGAAGTCAGTGATTCCCTTGTTGTCAGAGAGGTATTGATCTAACTCCATGGTAACTTGTAACAAACGGCATACTGTGAGAGTATTTCTTCTGATTTTTTTTTCCTCTTCAGTCAAGGGGAGGGATTGCCTCTTCTTCCAGGGGAAAAGAAGGAGATAGAAGAGCTGCTGCCAGCAACCACCAGCGAAGAAGACAAAGACACCATCTTCAGCATTCTCGGACAGGCCATGTGTCGACCCACTGGCATACAGGTAGAGGTTTGTTTGTTTATTAGCCGAGCAGCGAATTTCAAGAAAATTCGGTGAGGTCATTGCTCTCATCATTGTGGACATAATACATTTTTTTGAGAATTTTTTGTCAAACAGGAAGTTAGCCATTGTGGATTTCCTGCGTCAGTTTTCATTCTACGATCGCAGTTTTGAGGTCTTTAGGATGCTCACAAAACGTGGCCTCTGTGTCATAAGTCACAGAACTTGATTTCTGATGTTGGTCTTCGGTGTGGGTGTGGCAAAATGGCTCAAGGGCGACCCCTAGAAATTTTCAATGAAGCAGCCACCGCATACTATTTTACACAGGGGTATGAAATTTGGCAAGCACATGTTACACATGTAAGCCCCTCAAAGGGTCTATCTGTGCACAGGGCTGCCTTAATGAATAATACAAGTATGCAACTGATGGACACAGTAGGTGATATTTATCTCATTTGTTCTGTGTCAAATGGTCATGCAATTTCAGAACTACGTCATATGACTTGTAGGTTGACAAAGTTCCATTTCACATTAAGTCAGAGACATTTAATACAGTTAAAACCAGCCAAGAGCGTACTTGTCTGAGGGCAAAAGGACAGAGGAATAAGCTGCTCTTATGCTCTATCTGTGCAGGTGGCTGCCTTCATGCATGATACAAATATCCAGCTGAGGGGCACAGTATGTGATTTTTAACTCATTCGTTCTGTGTCCAATGGTCATGCAATTGAAAAACCACGTTGTACAACCTGCAATGACCCCGCGGCTGCCAGTCCCTCAACAGGCATGGGATGCGAGGGCCCGTTCAATGCTGCTTGCAGCTTTAATTTGTTTTGTTTTTTGTTTTTTGTTGGCTTCTTCAGGTTTTTTTTCTTCAGGATAACAACAACAGATTTAAAAGAATTAAAGCAATAAATAATGTAGGAAAAATAACAATTACTATAATGTTAATGATGCTAGAAGTACAAGAAGTTCAATTTCAGAAGTGGAGAAAAAAGTGGTAATGTTTCACAACACACATTTATACCTTTACCATGAAAGTCTGCTTGTGACAGATATTTTTTCAGTTTATCCTGCATGTTTCAGCAATATTCATGTTCAGACAAGATCATCAAGATTCAGCTTTAAGTCTCTTCCTATGGGCTTTCAATAATTGACAAGGATTGGCAGTCAACACTGTTCACTGTCTGGGTTTACCTTGAGAGGAGAAGCAAAAATGTCAGATAACGTAACGTTATAATGTTAACGTTAGTTCACCTTTTTATAAATGTCAGTGAATATATAGTTTGTCTCAGCTGTGTTGTTGCTGCGTCTGATTTAATCCTCAGTGGACTGTAGAAGAATTTAGTCCATAAATCTGTTCTTCAGAGAACATCAGAGAACATTACCGAAGCAGACATAACTTGACTGAAGGGAAGATGTTTCTTGTTAACGTCAGCTAAGTTAGGTTCTGTATGTTTTCAGTGATATTTTGGGGTATTGGAGGATACTTCTTTACTTATCAGGCTACAGTGAATGACTCTGCAAATGCATGCAGGCCACTGAATAAAACTTTATATTTTAAGAGTAATTAGCTCATTTGTCCATCTTTAATATTATCATTTTAATATTATATAATATTATTATATCATTCATTGATGAAAAATGTAATGTTTTTTTATTTTTTTTTACTGTCATTTGCAATGGTTACTTTTTATTTAGTTTTTGTCTGCTATTCCGTGTTAAAAAAAAAAAAAACAGGTCATAAACAAATATTTTCCCTCATGGTTTTACTTAATGAAAATAACAATGATTGTAGGATTGTAGACCCTCATAATATATTCAATTAGACATGCCTGGCTGTCTCCCCAGCTGACACATTTTCACTTGAAAAATGTATACAGTATATCTCAGATGAATCTTTCTTTAGTGAGAGTCCTGTCAGATCTCAGATCAGAGTTCTTCAATCATGCAAGACATATTTTTATATTCGCCAATACAAAAGGTCTTTTTCACAAATAAAGGAACTCAACCTGGAGGAACTCCCTTTCAAATATTGGGTGTTGGGACATCTCATTCAGAAAGCCCACTCATGCTCCATGCAGGTTCCCCTGATTCTACTGTTCTGCTTTGTGTCAGGATGAGGACATGGCTCTACAGCAGGAAGATGACGAAGATGACATGGTAGATGTGATTTGGCGACAACTCACCAGTTCATGTCCCTGGCTGGGAGAGGCAGACCAGCCTGTCACAGATGGGCTGATCCAGGTATGGAGACGGGTGGTGGACCGCATCTTTGGCCTCTACCGAGTCTCCTGCCAAGCCTATTTCACCTTCCTCAAGCTGAACGCTGGACAGGTGAGGCTCATTGGACTGCCAGGGGCTATGCTGTACAAACCTGATGACTGTGAAGCAGTGTGTTGCGGTTGGAGACCAGTATTAGGAGTGATGGCAGCCTTCATGTTCAGTCCTTGATCCTGTGTCTGTTGTGCTTTTTAGGTCCCTATAGATGAGGATGACCCTAAACTCCTGCTGTCCTGTCACAACAGCAAACAGAGCAATGATGATGTGATTGTCATGGCAACCCTGCGTCTTCTCCGTCTGCTTGTGAAGCATGCTGGTGAACTGAGGGAGGGGCTTGAGCTTGGCTTAGCCTCCACCCCTACAGCACCCTGGAGGGGTATGTCATACTGCAAAATAAGCATCCAAACATACTTTCATGTTACTGTTTTTTGTTTTTTTTTACCAACTTTTCAAATTTACATCTTGTGTGGACACTGTGTGTGTGTATCCCCATTATCTTGGCTTCCCCCTCTCTCTGATGAGCATATTTTATTGTCTTCCTCAGGTATCATCCCTCAGCTCTTTTCCCGTCTCAACCATCCAGAGGCATACATTCGACAGAGCATATGCAGTCTGCTATGTCGAGTGGCCCAGGACTCTCCACATCTCATCCTCTACCCAGCCATTGTGGGCTCACTCTCCTTGGCAGGAGAGGCTCAGAATGCAGGTATTCTTTAATTCTGTTGACTTGGCTATGTGCAGCTCCTTAAAAAGTCTGACATCATCTGAAAGTCTTAATCATGTCTCATGTATTTGATTAGAAATCATTTGTTGTCATTATCTTTACTGCGGCTAGACATTGAAAAACGTTTAATTAAACTGCAGTGGGACCAGTGACTGGTCAAAACTAGATTCAAAATGGCATCTAATGACCTTAATAACAGTGGAAATCATCAGCAGTGCCAGTAAAAATGTAAATGTATTGTTTTAACTGATGATGATGTGTTGGCAGGGAGCAAATTGCCATCAGCTCTGCCCACTTTCTTGGGTAGCATGCAGGGTGAGGGCCTGGGTGGGGAGGAGGAGCAGCCAGAGAGTGGGGGACAAGAAGGAGCACCAGAGGAGCTGGCAAACTTCTGCTCCAGTCAGGACCAAGCCATGATGCAGGACTGTTACAGCAAAATTGTGGAAAAGCTGTCCTTAGCCAACCCTACCATGGTGCTTCAGGTACGACAGTTGGACAGAGTTTGTGCCAGTCTCATACTGGACACATTTTTGTTCTTACAGACTTTGGCAGACTCCACGTCACCTATCAAAAATGACACTTAATAAAGTAACAGTATTTCATAATGTGTTGGCTATATCGAAAAGAAGACCACATTTCAAGACTGTTCCTGAAAATGTTGAACAATCATTCATAAACTTCCTCAAAGGAAGTCCAGCTGCAATCACATTTAGTCATCTCCTTTTGTAGGCAGAAATAATCAACATTCAGTCAGTGTTTTATATATGAATGTATTGATAATGTTTTTCAATATTAAAAAGAAGGAAAAGGGTCTTTGGGGAAACATCACAAATGCTAATTTTCATCTCAGCTGGCTGGAGGGGTGTGACTGTGTTTGATTGACAGAAGCTTACAGGCTGTAATAATGTCAGTGTTACACTGTTGGGAACAAGTGAAGAAGTAAACAAAGTTGTGCTATAGCTACATGTTGTATACAGTGTGTTGTTAGTGGTACTGAAGAGTGAGGACAACACCAGCATCTGACTGAACTGAAGTTCCAGCTACTTTTACATGCGGTTAAATGGGCTGCATCTGAGCAACTAATGATATTCAAGGTCTGTGGCTCTTCAGTGTTATGGAGCAGCTGCTATGTCAGTATGACTGTTTGCTTATGCCTATCATACAATGCTGCTTTATACAACATTTGAATGGCTGTACTGAAATACAGTCTCTATTAGGGCTGTCACTTTTTATTTGAAATTTAAACATTTGTTTGAGTGTGGTTACATATTCAAATTGTAATGACCTGTTTGAATTCAAAATTTACAGTCAGAACATCAGACCATTTGAAGTAGTTCACCTTGGTGGTCCAGCAGAAGGCATTCCTAAAACATTACCAGCTTGGTGTATTGCTGTCCTATTGACCTATCACTAAACTAAGCTAATAGATAAAGTACTTTTATTGCAGATAAGGCTGCTATAAATTAGTCTGAACTTGACTTTTCAAAGAAGTGACAGCCATTTACATATTCAGATACTGGAACAGTATTCTGTCAAATGAATGTTGAATTACGAGGCATCATCATAAAACAATAAAATAAATTTAATACAAAGAAAATACAGTTTAACATCAGTTGGACTTTAAAGTGAAGACAGTCTGAGAGTGTTTCTAGCTGGTTCTATAAAAAGTTGTCCTGCTCTAAAATGCAAAAACTTTCAATCAAGCACACGTGTGTACATGTTCACACAGTTCTTAGAAGAGGCATAATGAGGATGGAAAAGAAAATATCTGTGTTGGTGTACTATGTAGGGCCTTTAAATCAGATTCACATTGTCATCTCTCTAAGCTGCTAACCAGTCCTGTGTGCTGACCAGGTCCAGCAGCTGGTGGGTGAGCTGCGCAGAGTGACCTTACTGTGGGATGAACTGTGGCTTGGTGTGTTACAACAGCAACACATGCATGTCCTGCGTAGGATCCAACAGCTGGAGGATGAGGTCAAGAGGGTGCAGAACAACAACACGCTGCGCAGGTGAGGTTCACCTACTTATACCTTCAGAAGCTGAGCTCTTTCCAAGAGTTCCAGTCTACTCTTCACATTCTTTTTTTAATGCACTATTATATCTAGTGGTACTTGATTTGGTTTTATTTAGGCATTTATTTAGGCCATACTGAAAAGGAATGGATGGAGTCCTATTCAAAGTCTTTATTTTTGTCAGTAAAATAAATACAGTTCTTCATTGGAGAAAATAGTCTGAGGTGCTCTCTGTACCAAGATTGTTTCCCTTTAATCTGGGGGGATATTAAAACCTCTGTCATTTCTCTTTGCATTTGTATCAGTGACCTCTGTAGCTCAGCTGTTGAGATGTTACCTCTTAAACAAATGACTGTGGGTTCATTTCCTGCTTTCCTGTGGTCTCACACCACCATGTTCTACCCTATATGCTAGTGTTAGGGCATAAAAAGCATTGTTTGCAAAAGACAGACCAAAAGACCATTCTCCTAATGGAGTGTCGTGTCCTCAGTAGGCAAATTTCCACAAGTACTAGCATTTGTTAAGTATCAGTGTGAAAACATTTGCATTATATTTTTGATCATTATGTCAGTGTGTCAAGAAAAATGTTGATATAATGTTGACAATCAGCACTGATGGATAAGAGTGGAGGATTTAATTGTCCAAGCATTCAAACATGTGTTACACCATCTGTTAAAGCTCTATTCAGCAATACACTCTGCTTCTTGATCACCAATCAAATTGCTGAATTGCTCTGACCTGTTAAACTTGCTTAGAAGTCTAGTTACACCCTTTGTTGTGCTGCAGGGATGAAAAGATTGCCATTATGCGTGAGTAGCACTCTGCTCTGATGCGTCCCGTGGTCTTTGCCCTGGAACACGTCTGCAGCATCACATCAGCTCCAGCTGAGACGCCACATGAGACCTGGTTCCAGCAGACCTATGGTGATGCCATCACCTCTGCCCTGGAGCGCCTGAGAAACTCCTGCCAACCCTGCCAACCCTGCCAGCAGCTGGCTTCCTTTCAAACAGGTGTGTGTGTGTGTGTGTGTGTGTGTGTGTGTGTGTGTGTGTGTGTGTGTGTGTGTGTGTGTGTGCGCGCGTGTGCGTGTGCATCTGTATATCTGCTTGATTTAGGATTCCAGATAGATCCATTTACATAGATATAGGCTCAGTAATAGTTATATACATGTCAGTGTCTATACAACAAGTGTGTGTGTGTGTGTGTTGGCCAGATCATGATTAGCCTGCAGCAACGTGCTCAGAAGCGAGCCAGCTATCTGCTTCATCTGGATGACATCAGTCCTCGCCTGGTGTCTATGACCACAACAGAGATGGCCCTGCCAGGTGAAGTGTCTGCATCAGATGCTGTCACCATACAGAGCGTGGGCAACACCATCACCATCCTGCCCACCAAGACCAAGCCGAAGAAGCTCTTCTTCCTGGGCTCAGATGGACGCAACTACCCTTACCTTTTTAAAGGTAGGAGAACAGCTCACAGCAGTGAGCATGGGTGGGAATTAATTAATGAATAAATAACTTTCTGTGGCTTTTGGAAACTGACGATCCCACATTCTCACCAACTTCTCACCATGATTAACCAGCTAAGTGTAGGTGAGAGTATGCTGTGTTTGAACTTCTCCCTAGTTCTCCTTTTGTCATTGTTACACAATTGTTACGGCAGTTATCATGTGTACAACCAAGGGCAACATTATCAACATCGTCCTGGGGAGACTGGGGAGACTTCCCGAAACTTTGCGCTTTTATCCCTTATCCTGAAAAAAGACTGTAAAATCTTTACCCCATCACAGATTCTAAGCTTTGTTGTATCTTGGAGAGTCACTACATTGTACAGGTGTTGTGAGCAGTTGTGTATTCAGTATAGCTCTGCCTGTTATTTCTATGCTCCCCCCTTGCATTATATTCAAAGCAAGTTCTAGATTCAAATTAATTCAAATTAAATATGCCCTCTCTGAATCTTTGACACCATACATAGTGGATTTAGTAGATGAAGAGTGTCAGTGGTAATGAAGTAGTGATGAAGATTTTATCTTTCAGGTCTAGAGGATTTGCATTTAGACGAGCGCATCATGCAGTTCTTGTCGATTGTCAACACCATGTTCACCAAGATAAACCAGCAGGAGCAGCCACGCTTCCACGCCCGCCACTACTCTGTCACCCCTCTCGGAACCCGTTCAGGACTTATCCAATGGGTGGATGGAGCCACACCACTCTTTGGCCTCTACAAGCGCTGGCAGCAAAGAGAGGCTGTGCTACAGGCTCAGAAGGTAACATTTCTCCTCTGTACTATGCTGTATGGTAAAGTAGTAAGTACATTGGATCAGGTAAACAGCAAGAATTTGTTTATTGAAACTGCAATAGGCCATTTTCTGACCACATTTGGGTCCTTTGCAATTTAAATGTTTTTTGTCAGAGTTAAATGGACTTGTTTTCATTTTTGTTTTTTTCTTGTTCAGGCCCAAGACTCATTCCAGCAGCAGCCAGTGCCTCCAGTACCCCGCCCCAGTGAGCTCTACTACAGCCGCATTGGGCCAGCTCTAAAGGCAGTGGGGCTCAGTCTCGATGTGACACGACGAGACTGGCCTCTCAGCGTCATGAAGGAGGTGTTGAAAGAGTTAATGGAGGCTACTCCCTCCAACCTGTTGGCCAAGGAGTTGTGGTGTTCATGTACCACACCCAGCGAGTGGTGGAGGGTCACTCAGGTATGCATGGCTGTTAGCATATTAAAAAGATGAGATGTGTGATAAAACATTTTCATCATCTTTTCATTTCATGTATCATTTTCAAAAAACAGCAGTATGGGTAGAAACATCATCAGTGATCTGTCTGTGAAGGTTCTCAGTCATCCAGGTCATGGTAGTCTTAAGTGCTAAGATTGGAGGCAACTGGACTTCTTTTTGGTTTGAAACCAAAAAGAAGTTCAGTTAGCACTTAGATCATCAGTGATCACTGATCAAAGTCCAAGGTTTGCACTATCATCCACCATCAGTCTGCTGTTCAGTTGATATTCATTCTCTTTTATGCTGCAGTCTTACGCCAGATCCACTGCTGTCATGTCGATGGTGGGGTACATCATTGGCCTTGGTGACCGTCACCTCGACAATGTGTTGATTGACATGACCACTGGAGAGGTGGTACACATTGACTACAATGTATGCTTTGAAAAAGGTCAGTTTGCTGAGAAACAATATTAAAATCCATGTCACTTCATGCCAAACAGATATACGTTGCCTTGTCTTATGAGCTATTGTGTCATTTGTTTCTTCAGGTGATATTCATGTGTCTAACTTCCATTGCTGATTAGAATGATTTGTGCAGCAAGTGGAAACAAGACCTGTTGAGCTGCTCAGGTTTAAAAGCTTAGTGTGGCTTTAAATGTGTGTTTGTGTGTGTCACTAGGCAAGAGCCTGCGGGTACCAGAGAAGGTCCCATTCAGAATGACCCACAACATTGAGACTGCTCTGGGAGTCACTGGGGTGGAGGGCATCTTCAGGCTGTCCTGTGAACAGGTTACTGTCATATTACACACTGCTCTGCCCCCATCTCGCTCTACTTGACCCCATTACATTCACACTGATGTTCAGGGGATAACCTTTAGGCAACTAGTGTGATTACCTAGGTTTGATCTTGAATAAAAATGTTTGCTTTGTTTCACGGATAGTTGCTACGCTGCTGAATAAGTGCTGAAGTCAGTTGTGTCACTTCAGGTGGTTCAAATGATGCGTCGGGGCAGAGAGACCCTACTGACCCTGCTGGAGGCCTTTGTCTATGATCCCCTGGTGGACTGGACTGCTGGGGGAGAGGTGGGCTTTGCTGGTGCAGTGTATGGAGGAGGAGGCCAACAGGCTGACAGCAAGCAGAGCAAGAGGGAGATGGAGCGAGACATCACACGCTCTCTCTTCTCCTCCAGGGTGGCTGAGATTAAGGTGAGGTCATTACAGGAGTAGACTCCTACTCAGTCCTCATGAGCCTATCTCAGTCTGTTAGTACATGTTGAATATTAGCCAGTGTTGTACTGATGGACTTCCTGAGGTTCTCTAACATCTTGTTTGTTCCTTTCACATTTAATTTCATTAAATTACTCGACAAGTTTCTGAGATACATTTTAGTTTTCCCTAATTGTTTGGTCAATGATGCAGAGGTTTTCTCAGTCTGACAAGAATAAAATTCAGGAGGTGACACTGAATGCTCACTTTTTTGTTTAAGAGCATTAATGTGGATAAGGAGACTGTAAAGTGTAGACTGGTTAGGACAAACTACTTTAACAATGGAGAAGCCAAGATATATTAAAGCAATGCACAGAAATTATCCACAAGCAAAGCATTTAAGGACTTTGAGTGTGACTGGTGTACTGTGTGGACTGTGAACAGGTGAACTGGTTTAAGAATCGTGATGAGATGCTGGCAGTGCTTCCACAAGTGGAAGAGGCTGTGGAGGAGTACTTGGTTCTTCAGGAGTTGCTCTGCCAGGGGGAGAAACTACAAGCCAAACTGCAGGAGGAGATGGCCTTCCTGGAGGGGGCAGAGAACCATCCAGACCATCTCATTGTCACCCTGGAGCAAAGGTCTGAGGCAGCACAATACTCGTTTACCCCAGAGCCGTGTTAAAATTAACATCTGGCACTGAGAAGCAATTTTACACAAAGAATATGCTGAGCACATCACATTTTTAACGATCAGTGAGTGTCAGTGTGAAATGCTCAGCTAACTTTTAAAATAGTCATGACTTAAGTGTAATCAGGGAACAGACACAGCTTTACCACCTTTTACTGGATAATTAAATATAAATGTTTGATAAATATTTTGGTGAATAATTTTGACAAATGCATGTTGTATGTATGTAACAGATTTCCTCTCTTTCCTGCAGCGACAGATGGTTCATACAAATATCCAACAAAATGTTGAACCCCATTCTAAAAGCTCATTCATCCAACTCTCCTCGTCACAGGTATTCTGAACATACCCAGCTGCAGTCACGGCAGCGGACTGTGCAGGAGGCTATTCAGAGCAAGCTGGCTGACTTAGACCAGTGGATCTCCCAGTACCAGGCAGCTTTCTCCAACCTGGAGGCCACCCAGCTGGCCAGCCTGCTGCAGGACATCAGCAGCCCCATAGATCTTGGTTAGTCCAACCAGAAATGATGCAAGCAGGATGAGTGGATCAACTGGTTATAAAGAGGCAATTTCCAAAATTGTTTATTTTGTTTATTTAGGGTAAAGTAGGCTGGCCCTGAAGGTCAAAGCACTACAACAAAACAAAACATTTCACAAAAACCTGCAACATTTCAGAAAACACTACATTTCACAAAACACATCAGAGGGCACTGAACAGCCAGTGCCTCTCATCTTAAGATGAAGGAAAGCCTGACAGCTTCAACAGCTTCGACAGCTTCTAGTTTCCAGATTGATTTACACTCTCATTATTAATGACTAATAAATGGCTATATAATTTATGTAGTTACTGTAACTCATGCTGCCTTGCTAGCTAATAATCAACTTAATATTGATACTATAAGTAGCCTAGGTGCAGCGCACTACATGCTTCGGAGAGAAAGCCCGTCTGTTGTAATGGCTCTCTGTATATACACTTACCTCGTGCGCACAATTTAATCAAAACTTAGGAACATAGGATAACGTGCCCTCCCTATATAGCCTGTATACATATTTTTCTCTCTATGACCATTCCGGTTTTCCTTCACATCCCCTGGATAAACTCTGAATTGACAGGGGTTCTGTCCAATCACAAACAAGAGCTGTTATCCCTCCCTTTCTGAAATGTTGTTGTGCTATGACCATCAGGGCTACTGCAATAAAGCATAAATTTTGATGGAAAAGAGGTTGGGGCATTTGACACTTGACACTTGATAAAGATATTCATTGGCCTAAGAGAGCATCAATAATCTTAAACTCAGTTTTTGTTGGAACAAAACTGCCCATTTCCTGCAAAACTCACACCTGCCAGCAATAGGCAGTGATTTAAAGGCTGCTGGTTTTTCAGGCCTAATTTAATGGTTATGAATGAGTAATGGAGTATTTTATTTTTGCTTTGTTGTTACCCCTTGTCCAATTCTTCCAGGTCCTCCCAGCTATGTGCCAGCTACAGCCTTCCTGCAGAATGCAGGCCAGGCCCACCTGATCAGCCAGTGTGAGAGCCTAGAGGCAGAGTTGAGCTCTTTGCTGCAGCAGCGCCGTGGGGCCCTTCGTGGCTGCCTGGAGCAGCTGCACAGCTATGCTACAGTGGCTTTGCTGTATCCACGGGCTACTCTGCTTCTCCATCGGGCCCACCAGTGGAAGGCCTGGTTGGAGGAACTTCTGAGAGACATGACAGTGGAGCACTGCCAGCACATCTATAGACAGTAAGGAACTGCGGCAGGCTTTCCTCCCTGGTGTCATACAAACTATGAACACCCTTTATACTACTAACTTGCTTCATCTTGGTGGCCTGACATGAATGCTGTGGAATGGGAACTCCCCCTGTTGGTGCTCCAGAGCAAAGCAGACCAAAAGACAACACAGGGAAGGGGCTCTGTCTTCTGTTCCATCAGCCTTTTACATTCCTTTTAGTATCAGATTCTGAAACTGCTGAAAACATTTGGGGCTTAAGTCCTGTAGCCCAGCCTGGTGAAGCCTACACTCTGACTCAGTGTTCTCGTATTCTTTCATGACTGAAAGGCTGTTGTCTGTAGCTGTTACTAAGCAACATGCTCTTTTCCTTGTTGGAGCTATTTAAAAGCTGCATCATGTTAGTTACAAAGAACATGTCTTTCCATAAACCGTGTCCTGGTTACTCAGGATAGTCCGCAGACAAATTTTATCAGTAACATTGTGTCATGCTTGTATTGTAACATTTCATGCTAACAAATGAGCTTTGTTTCCCCCTCCCTTTTCAGGTATGAGGTGCTGTTTGGACCCCAGCCTCCAGCAGCCTCTTGCCAGTTCCTGTCCAGTGTGGAGCTGACTTTACAGCACCAAGTGGCTGACACCAATGAGCGTGTGCTGCACCAAGCAGAGCGACTGAAGGCTGAGGGTACAACTGCAGCAGCCTGCGAGGAGCAGCTGCAGGAGATTGAACACTGCATTACAGTCTTTCTTCGAGAAAATGGAGAATCGGGCTCTCTCAGCCTGGCTGGAATCATTACCTCTGCCCTCTGCACACTCTGCAGGTTTAATACATCTCTCAATCCCTGTATCACTCTGCTGTTCCACTCAGGCTAATGAAAAATAATGATTAAAATTTTATTAACAGCTGCATTTCTGAAACCTTAATATACCATAATTGTACCTAATCCATCTTATGGAAAGTGGAACTGTGAAAATGAAGGAGGTTGCAGGTGACTAGAAGGAAGTCACTGTGTTTTTTTATTTTTCCAGGCGGAACCTGGTGATGGAGGGGGCAGCAGCCAGTGCTGGAGAGCAGCTGGTAGACCTGACATCTCGGGATGGGGCATGGTTTTTGGAGGAGCTCTGCAGTATGATTGGAAATGTCAGTGCCCTGGCAACTCTGCTACAACGCTGCCCACTCCTACCTCACGACCTGGAGTTGCCAGCACCTTCAGCTACTGCCCAGGCAGTGTACCTGGCCAATGCTGTGTACACCTGCTTGCAGGTAGGTGCACCCCACAACAAACTTTTTACAATTTTATGCTTTTATGTTTTTATTGGCAAGTTAATGTGGCAGTCTGTTCCACTGTAAGAAAGATTAAGGAATTTCTGACGCTGATGTGTCTCCTTGTTCACTGTAGGAACTGAACACCAACTTCCGTCAGATCATCTTCCCAGAGGCTCTGCGCTGTATGGTAAAAGGAGAGCCCACCCTGGAGTCAATGTTGGCAGAACTGGAGCAGCTGGTGGAGCAGAGCTCTGATGGTCTTGGCCTGCAGGGCTTGGTAGACAGTTTGCAAGCCACCACAGGCCTGGACCATGATGGGCACAATCACTGCCTCCACATCTCCAGGTAAGTAGCTGCTGTTATTATGGATTGAATCAAACACAGCATTGGCATAACTGATTGTAAGCAAATGCTTAAAATCACTCCAGTTAATTTCAACCTGACCTATTTAGTATACTCTATTTAGTACTACTATATATTTAGTGTAGCTATTGTCACTCTTTGAGTTGTGCTAACCTTCTGCTCTCTACCTCCGCTGGAGAGATTTCGGAGGAAACAAGGATTTGCATAAAATGTTTTGTGCAAGTCCTTGTTTCCTTGAAATATAAAACCACAATAATGTGGGGAATATGGGAAATGTGCCAGATAAAAGTGGAGTTTTCTTTGAAATCCTTAGCATGTTTGTTGTATGAGAAACTTGGCTTTTTGTGCTCAGGATGCTGCGTGCTCAGTACTCTGAGCTGATCCAGCCTCGCAGCATAGATGGACCAAGCCAGGACACACCAAAGATGTCTGCGGGTCAAATGTTGTTGGTGGCCTTTGATGGCATGTTCACCCAGCTAGAGACCGCCTTTGGGCAGCTCACAGAGAAGGTAGCACCCAAGTTTAGTTTATGTTGCATTTAATACATGTAATAACAGGCTCCATAACAAACAGTGTGTTTTCCCTGTGACAGGTGTGTACTTTATGTAAGCCCTCCTCCCATTTTAAAACCAAAAGCCAGAGGCCCCCATGGTACCCTCACAACACCACACAGATGCATCAAACTGCCATTTAGCAGCTGTTGGTCTTTGTCGCCCTCAAAGGCCTTTATCATCCATTTATACATCAGAGATTTACAGGGACTTTTTGAAAATCTAATTTCAAAAGTCCAGACTACAGGTCTGTGAGGCTGCAGGTACAACATGCCCATGCCAACCTTGAGCACAAGGGAAGCAGTAGTGTTGTCCAGTGGCAATTATGAGTGAGCGATTGTACATTGATCCATTTTTTGAGTCATCAGTCAACAACAATTCCTGGTTGACCAAATGTTATTTATGGTTACCAATACAAAAAAGACAATACTCTCATCACGTTTCTGTGCTCCTCATTATTCTCAGCTGAGTTCTCTTGACGTGCCATCAGCCTGGAGAAAGGTGGATGTTCTGAGGGAGGCTCGAGCCACACAGCTCCACTTCTTTGACAGCCTGAATCAGCGGCAGCTGATGGAAGAGGTATTCTTCCTCAAGAGACTGCAAACCATCCGGGATTTCTTCAGGCTGTGCTCCTCCTTTGCTCAGACTCTGTCTGGTAAGAGCTTTTTATTTGCAGATAGAAGCTAAGACTTCAGGATGAACCCATCAAGTTTATCCAGATCAGTCACAAACACCTACTTAAAAAGTGACTGGTGATCAGCCAGTCACTGTGGGTAAAGCTTTTTATTTGATCTTTATACAAGAGCTGTGGAAGATATGCTTAAAACAATATGTTAATATTATTGATTCAAAAAATGTTTTATCTCTATATTTCTGCACTTTTAGGCCAAATCAAACTGTACTGCGTATAGGAGTGTTTCCAAGGTAGAGAAAATGAAGCTGATTTCAGCCTGCTATCTGACGAGTGTTTGACAAATCTGATGTGTCTAGGTACCTGTCCTTCAGCTGAGGACCTGCTGCCTACAAATGGACCAGTTGGTTTGGGGAAGCCACTGTACAGGCGGCCCAGTGCAACAGGGTCAGGTGTGGCAGTGGTAAGCGAGGAACAGATGACCCGCCCCATTAAGGCCTTTACTGCGGAGTTTGTTCGGCAGATGCTCATGGGTCTGCCCAGCCAGGCCCTCGGTCTGGCCCTCTGTAGCACCCTGTCTGCCCTCGGTCTAGACGTTGTCACCCAGGTGGAGGCAAAAGACTTTGGTGCAGAGAGCAAGGTACAACAGATGTGTATGTGTGTGCATGTGTATGCCTGTGAAATTTTCTAATGTTGGCTAATTAATCTGACATCACAGACGGTTGTCAACCAAATTGACAATGTTATGATAATGAGAAAGTTTCCCAGCAGTGGCAAAAGATTTGGTGTGAGTCCAGTCCTCACTGGTTTTACGCAGCTGTATTATTAGGTGTCCTGAAACCTCTGAATCAGAATCTACTTCAACTTCCACATCACAGAGATGAGGGCATTTCATCAGGGTCACACGCACAATAGATAACTGACCTAGTACCTTCGGCACACCTTATTTTGAAAATATTCTTGCTCCAAACACAGTTGATCTGGGTGATTTATTGATATGGATGAAATTTTAAGTGGGAGAAGCTGATCCTTGAAACTGAAGTGACAGAGTTACCTCAGCCCCTCCCCAAGGAATACAGAGCTGCTCTCTGTGGTGAAGCTGCATGTATGCACCATAAATTACACCAAATCCATACTTTCCTTTTCACTAATTACACTCACTGGTTTCCTTAAGTAGCTACTGATAAAATGCTCTGGGTTCTTGCAAGTTTAGAACCAGTTCCAATTCTGAACTGGGTTTCAGGGACATCCAGAGTCATTTGTCCCAAATAATTTTCACATTCACATGCAGTTTTCACTCACTGTCATTACTATACAGAGGGTGTGATAAACTAATCAGTATGATCAATTGTTGGACATAACTGTCACTCTGGATAGTACACACACAGACTCAAAAAGATCACCACACTGTCTGACCAGTACCTTATCTTGACCTGAACCACTTTCTGTCCTGGCTCTGAAGGTGTCTCTGGATGAGCTCTGTAAGAAGGCAGTGGAGCAGAGCCTGACATCAGGCCGGGTCTCCCAGCTGCTGCTGAACAGAGCCACGGTACTGGCCTCATCCTATGACACGGCCTGGAAGAAGGTGGACCTGCTGAGGAGGTTGGATGCCAACCTGGAGGCTACCAAGGCCAGCCTGCAGAGGAGTCAACTGCACATTGCCATGTTCCAGGTACACACAGAAGTGTGTGTGTGTGTGTGTGTGTGTGTGTGTGTGTGTGTGTGTGTGTGATTACAGCTTATCAGAAGCATCAGCATTCTCTTCAAAGACTGGGGGGCCATTTAAAGCATAAATATGGAAATATTGTTTCCTTGTACCTACAGTCCCTGACAAAAGTCTTGTCGCTTATCCAAGTTGTAGGAACAACAAATAATAACTTGACTTGTCGTCGTTATTATGCTTATTATACCAAAATAAAGTCTTGTATCATTCATTGAGTTTTATCATTTAATTAGGACAGAAAGGTCAGATTTTGCTTGGACAAAAGTCTTGTTGCATACAAAAATAATGTACGGTAGAAATTATACTTTATTTTGAATACACAAATATGCTACAATAACATCAGAACATAAAGTCATGGTGCCTTGGGAAAAATAATTAATATCGTGTATGACTCCCATGAGCTTGGAAGACTGCATCCATACATCTCGGCAATGACTCAAATAACTTATTGATGAAGTCATCTGGAATGGCAAAGAATTCTTGCAGGACTCCCAGAGTTCATCAAGATTCTTTGGTTTCATCTTCCAAGCCTCCTCCTTCATCTTACCCCAGACATGCTCAATAATGTTCATGTCTGGTGACTGAGCTGGCCAATCCTGGAGCACCTTGACCTTCTTCGCTTTCAGGAACTTTGATGTGGAGGCTGAAGTATGAGAAGGAGTGCCATCCTGCTAAAGAATTTGCCTACTCTTGTGGTTTGGAATGTAATGGGCAGCAAGAATTTCTTGATACTTCAGGCTGTTGATGTTGCCATCCACTCTGCAGATCTCTTGCACACCCCCATACTGGATGTAACCCCAAACCCAGTTTTTTCCTCCACCAAACTTGACTGTTTTCTGGGTGAATCTTGGGTCCATGCGAGTTCCAAGAGGTCTTCTGCAGTATTTGCAGCGATTGGGATGCAGTTCAATGGATGATTCATCAGAAAAATCAACCTTCTGCCACTTTTCCACTGTCCATCCTTTCTGCCAGCTGTGGGCCTTGGCAAATGCAACACAATTTTTTTGTTGTCTTCTGTTTAATGCTGGTTTGTGAGCACTAATTCGGCCATGGAGACCACTGCGTGAGAGAATTTGACAAACTGTTCTTGTAGATACAGGGATTTCTGGTGACCAGTTCGCATGTAGTGTAGTGTAAGAAGCCAACAGCTATGTGATGTGCAAAGAGTAAAGCGTCTCTAAAAAAGAGAATATTGCAACAAGCTAATGATCTTAAAGGAATATTGTGATGAAATGGTATTGTCATTATTTACTGTATGATTCAAAGTAACTCAAAGAAGACCTGTGTTAAATGTCACTGTGTGAGAGTAGATGTTAGTGTTCACTGCATATAATGCATGCTTTTGTATAATCCTTATTAAAGTGTGAAAAAGATACATAATTTAAAAAAAAAATGATACAAGGAAGAGTTAAGAAATAATGGTGTAAAAGTAAAAGATAACTTTGTTTTTAAAAAATTATAATCAGGACAGATTAAAACATAATGGTGTATAATAGAGAGAGTAAACAGGTCAGATAAGGACAGGACCAGCTTTGACCTGACCCAGCAAGCGAAACTTGGCAAGAGAAAAGTCCAGGTACATTCCAGAAGATGCTGGCATTTGAACAAATGGTGTATCTTCACACGGGGACCAAGGATGGACAGGTAGACGAATCAATGTTTTAATGGTGTAAATTTGGTAAACCAATAAAATGACCTAAGAGGCGTGGAAAGTCACAGCTGAAACTGTATATAAAGAGGGACAGAGCCAGTACATTTTTGGAGCATTTCTGGTGTATCATGTATGCACTGTGAACGGTTCCCGGGTTTCTTTGTCGACAAATAAACTCTGCTGCCTTGGACACTGCCGACTCCTGATAATTTTTGGACACCTGAATCAGGCTGAAGAATTCTGATCGTAGCCCAGTGGTTTGGGACTTTGAACCCAACTCTGCTGCAGTTGAAAAAGGGCTTGCCCTGGACTGTCAAGGCAACAAACGGTCCTCTCGAACAGTTGTCTTACGGGGTCTGCCTGACCTGGGCTTGTCATGAACGTCACCAGTTTCTTCAAATCATTTTCTTATCCTCTCCACTTGACGTTTGGATACATTGAAGATGTCTGCCACCTCAGCAGCAGACTTGGTCTTCAGGCTCTTGATGATCAGCACTTTGGTCTGTGGTTGAATCTTTGGCATGTTGTCAGAGGTCAGGTTGCACTTCACATGAAGGTCTGGTGTGCTGGGGTTCTTTTTATACAAACCTGGGAATGTGTTAATTACAGTATTTGTCACATGTGAAGCTCTAATCTGCGATTGGTTGAATCATTTAAAGACACGACAAGACTTTTGTCCTTGCAAAAACAGATGTTATGGGCTTTAGCAAGCTGTGAACATCAGGACACTTTTTGACAGTTTCATTTTGCACCCAGTTATCAATGTGAAAGCCCTTGACATTAAAATTAACCATTTATTTTAACAATTGATTGATTAGAAATAAAGTTATATGCCATTTTAAGTTACTATGTCCTTATGCGACAAGACTTCTGTCAATGACTGTAGAGTTGGCACTGACCGGATTATAAGGTTAAGTTTAATTTTTGTATCCATTATCGTGGACGGCCAACATTGGTTTTCCACTAGTCACACCTACAAAATCTGTGATCTGAAGTGTACCATTGATAACCATCACTCACAAAAAATTCACACTTTTTATGCATACAAGTACCATCTGAAAGATAAGGATTTTTATTTATTTGTTAACTTCTGTGTCAAGCACAGTCAGGTATGTTAATAAGGATATGGATTAGAGAAGTCATCTCTCAGGTACAATACTGCTTGTTTTTGTTTGTCTCCACTTCCAGTGGCAGCATGAGGATGTTCTGAGCCCCAATAATCAGCCTTTAAGTGTCAGCATTCCTCCTCGCTCCGTCATCCTCAGCAACATGAAGAAGAAGCTGTACAAGCTGAGTCAGGACGAGGGAGCCATTGTCGCCATCCAGGTCAGTGCTACACCACATACACGCTGCTGTGTTAAATGTCCTAACCCAGAGACAGTACCATACTGGAGTTTTTGGACAGTCCAGGAAAATGCTATTTTAAATCATGTGCTTTATTCGGGCATTTTACTGCTGTTGTATCAAATGAAATGTTTTTTACATCAGTCCATTACATTGGTCCACTGGTTTTTACCCTTTACTTAAATAGTATTTGTTTTCCAGATCTCAGATCTAATTGATAGCAGTATTATAAATAGGATTCTTATACCAATAGAGAAAAGATATTTAAGCTCAGAGCTGTTTACCCTGACAGATTGGCTTTCAAAGTTCTTCATACCAGTTCTGAACTGGACAGACTGCTACTTTGCACCTCACTATGGGAATGAAGTTAGAGATACCCATTAATTCCTCAGACTTAAAATTTTTAATTTGTAATTTATACTGAGGTCTCTCCTACAGAAGAGATCTTAATCTCAGTGAGATTTCCTGAATAAATAAAAGCTTACTAACGTAAGTAGTTAGTGATTTGATTGGAGAACTCCAAATAAAATATTCAAGCAGACTTCCACATCCTGTGATGTTTGACTGCTGGTGTCCTCAGGAGAAGCTGGCATCTCTGGAGGCAAGTATCGAACAGCGTCTGAAGTGGGCTGGTGGAGCCAACCCAGCACTGGCACCGGTGCTTCAGGACTTTGAGATGACCATCAGGGAGAGACGCGGCGTGGTGGCCAGAGAGAACCAGCGCACCAGCCAGGTAATATGATGTCCGTGTTCATGATCAAGAGCCCATTTGTAAACCTTTGTAAAAGTGTCTGGACTCTTTGTTGAGAGATGGCCAATGGCAAAGAAAAAGCTTTCTTGCTGTTTTTTTTTCCAGGTCACCTTCTTGTGCTCTACCATCCTGAACTTTGAAGGTCTTCGGACCCGGTCCCCGGAGGCCCTCAACATGGATGCAGCGTTGTTTGAGATGCTGAAGCGCTGCCAGCAAACCTGTTCCTATGCTGCTCAGTTTAGCAGCACAGTGTCTCCACTGGAGCTCCAACTGCTGCACAGACTGGTGGGTTTGGCCTCTGTCCCTCCACATTGTCTATAACCCTGTCAAAACTAGGAGGTGTTACTTTTTGGCAACGCGTTTATATATTAATAACAAAACCTCTTTTAAAATCATCTTTTGGCATATCATGCTTGGAGTCCTGTTAGCATATTGAAAGCATTAACAAGTTATGCCAGGCTGTTTGTTTTTTTGTTTTTTTTTTTAAAAAAGGAGCTGTTATGTTTACATTCAGTGTTACTCACCAAAACTCATTGTCTATGTTCTTGAGTTCTAACAAATGTCTTGAATTCATGTCCTTTATCATAAATCATTTCCAAAGCAGATTTTCAAGTATTTCAAATCCTTGGATTGTTTACATCTGTTTACTAGTTTAGCCCTACCACAGGTCAAACTCCACAGGGTACCTTTAAGTTCTTTGTTGATCACTGCAGAGTCCACTGCTGGACCTGCCTATAGGCAGTCCCGACTGGCTGAGCTGTGCCCAGAGGCAGTTGGAGGAGGAGCTGACCATTGAGCGGAGGACTCAAGAGGAGCGGGAGCAGCAGCTGGAGTCCTGTGGAGAGACACTGCAGCTCCTGGTAGACTCCATTAAAAGCATTCTGTCCAACCACAATCGCCAACTGGCCGACGTCAAGCACCTGCTGAGAGCCATGGCTAAGGTACACTCAAGTCCCACCTACATCACATATGCACTCTTTCTTTAACTCAGTGAAGTGTGTGAAAAGTGAAGAGGTGTGAATACTCTGAGTCAGTCAGTCTCAGTTAGCTTAGAAATGACTTCATTTTATGCAGTGAAGCTCCATCCTGACCCATACGTCTGTTTCAGCTGTAACCTCACAGTCATCCTCAGTGATAACTCTGTCTTACAGGATGAGGAGGCGGCGTTGGCAGATGGTGAAGAGGTGGCCTATGAGGGCAGTGTGCGCCACTTCTTATTGGAGTACAAAGCATGGCAGGACAACATTCAGCTGGTCTTATTCACTGTGGTCCAGGCCAGCGGGCAGCCTCGCAACCAGGAGCAGCTTGAACTGCTGGAGGAGATTCCTGCTACCCTGAAGGAGCTGCACTCTCAGAGCCAGAGGTACTCCCATTCACAGAGACATACAGTATACTCTCACTTCAACTTCTCACCCCCCCCCCGTATAAATCCTGTACTAATCCTCGGTGTGTGTATCACTGCAGTGTGTATAATGGCCTGGTGGGCTTTGCCTCCCCCCTGGTGACAGACAGAGACAGTGAATGTGCCAGTCCTGTTTCTGCAGCACAGACGAGTTTTGCAGCAGGTATGAATTTACAGGAATATACACAGCCCCCACCCCCTCACCCCTGTGGTCTTGAAAGGTGGCTGTAAAAATACTGCAGCTTCCTTTTCAGCTTAACACAGCAGCGGTCTTCAGTTAAAAAGGATTCCAGTAGTGAGCAGTTTTTACACTAAGAAGATTTATCAAAACTAGGGTTGCAAAGGGGCAGAAAATTTCCAGTATATTTCCGGAAACTTTCCATGGGAAGTTAAGCTGGGGAATTTTGGAAATATTCCAAGTTGAAAACATACAGTGCCAAATCACAACAGAAGTTCTCTCAAGGCACTTTCCATATACAGCAGGTGTTGTCTACTCTTTATATTATAATTTTTACAAAGAGAGACCCAACATATCCCAGCATGGGCAGCACTAGGTGACAGTGGTAAGGAAAAAACTTTGTTTTAAGAGGCAGAAACCTCGAGCAGAACGGGACTCAAATTGTCAATGAAATGGTGTTAGCTAGCTTACATTTAGCATCTCTGATTTACTGGTTAGGTAGCTACTGTATAAACACATTTTGATTTATTTTTTGCTAGTTAACCTTTAGTAGCACAGATCAAATATATTGAGCCCAGTAATATGATGTGATGAACTAACTCAGATGTAGTCTGTGGGCTCAGATGCAGTAGTGTGGCCTCAATAGTCCTGCTGTAGTGAGCAGGATTCTAGACATGATCTGTGCATGTGATGGAGAAATTCAACTGAATTTGCATTAAATCTGGTTGTTTTAACCAAGATTATGCTGCAGGATACATCTGCTTTTGAGTTCCCTGTTACAGGCTCACCTGTAATTCTGTAAATATCTAGTTTATTCCTGTTAATTCACATATATTTCCGTTAATTCCCTTGGAAAGTTTCCAACTTCCCGGAATCAAAACATCTCTAGAATCATCTGAAACCACAGAAGAAATATTTTACACAGCTGTTCACCACTGATATTTTAATATTCTTGTAAAATCCCAGTTGAAAACCAGAGGAGACAAGGGCTAATTACTAAGTACTATCTGATGATTAAGCTCATTCATTCGTTCAATGGTCAAACACAGACCTTGTGGCTACCTGCAACTAATGCACAGCTTCATTCACACAGTAAGCAGCACTGAGTACCTCCTAGAGTCAATATTAGGACAAGGGATGATAAAAACAAAGTTACAGCTACAGTTATCCAGCCTTATTTTAAAACATCAAGATAGAGACAGAGAGAGTGGGACTGACAATCAAGAGAATGAAGACAGTGAATGGGAGACAGTAAATTTTCAGTTTTTTAGTTTCATGTGGTCACATTTTAAAGCACAATGAAGTAACTGTCAAACACTTTAGCACATCATCTAACATAGAGACGTACTCCAGACTTCTGTGTCTCCTTTTCCACCTCTGCGTGTCTCCCTTAAATGATTCTTCAGATGTGGTGGGAAGACAAACAGGAATCCACAAAAGGACTGCTCAGCTGCTAATTCAGTTCCTATGCTAGTTACTGTGGTGCCATAGTTCCTGGAACTGTGGAAAATGGGCTTTACTGCCTTAATTAAAACTGACCAGGAAGGAAACTACAAACTGTTTACAGCCACTCTTCAAGTGTACAGGTCACACATTCATCTCTCTGACACTAACCAAAGTCTGTCTGTTGCTACATGTCATATGTGCTTTGACTTCAGCTGTTAGGTGCAGTGGGGTGAAGACGCAGCCAGACTCAATGTCCCAGAATGCACGCAAGGGTCTGCCACGTAACCTCGGAACCCCTACTGATACCCCACCCAGCACTCTGCTGATGAACAGCAAAGGCCTCAACCCCAGCCCCAAGAGGGCCGTACGAGACCCCAAAACAGGACGAGGTACTCTTCTTCACTCTATCCACACTGACTGCTCTCTGGTCTGCAGTTGGCAATCATATTATTCACCTCTGTTGCTAAATACATGCAGGACAATTCATCTGAGGAAACAAATGCTACAGAGCAATACTTTGTAGATATGAATCACCTCCAGGATATACTGGACCTCGGTGAGACTTAAAGCATCACTAGTCAACAAAACCTAAAGACATTTTAGTCTAGTTTTTGTCCCTTTCATTCATGTTTGTCATACATACTTTTTATGCCTTCTTAGCATGTTGATACCGGTGTCACTATCACCATCAGTTACTATGGCACAGGTGTCTGTCGCAAACCAAACTGCATGTCTGAACGGAATCACTCTCTGGTCTAGTACAGTGGCTCCTGCTCACCTAGCATCACAATATTAGTGGTTTCCACAGAGCAGCATCAGTGTGTCAATGTGGATTGTGGTGAAATGTCACTGCCCATCTCTGAACCTGCCGCCTGCTGTGTTGCAGCTGTCCAGGAGAGGAACTCATACGCAGTCAGTGTGTGGAAGAGAGTGAAAGCCAAGCTGGAGGGCAGAGACATCGATCCCAACAGGAGGATGAGTGCCACAGAGCAGGTAACACTCAGTGTTACACTCAGTCCTTATTAGTTTCCATGTTTGAATACAGCCATCCCATCAGTCTGCGACAGAGCGTCCTTCGTTTGGGTTAGGATTTCTTCTGTGACTGTGATGGAGTCAGTCACAGCAGGTGGTGAAACATGTTTCCTGTTTGGTTGCAGGTGGACTTTGTCATCAAGGAGGCCACTAACATGGACAACCTGGCCCAGCTGTATGAGGGCTGGACTGCCTGGGTGTGAACGCTATGCTGCTTCATGTCTTTGGTCCAGCGAAGGCTTGGAGATCCACCAGAGTCCAGCGGGTCTGGGGTGTCGGAACAGCAGCACCAGGCCACACTGGGGGGAGGAAATGGAAGGCGGATGCTTAGTCTGCCCTCCCAAACTCCTGGGCACCCAAACTGGGGCAGCGACCTCGTAGCATCGCTGCAACCACACTCCCCCAATCATCGGCGATCGGGCTAACACAACGCTTAGTGGGCCTGTGGCCCCGCCTTCCTTTCTGGGGTTTGACCGAGCAAAGCGGCGCCGAATGGGGGAGGGGGGAAGGAGGGCAAAGGCCTCCTCACCCTCGACTTGGAGATACCTTCCCCCCTCACCTGCGTAGCTCACTATCAAGTTGTACCCATAAACATCACTGCATCCTGTTGAGCCAATCAAACTCCACCTGAGGGCAGGATGAAGCAGGAAGTGAGCAGTTTCCCTCTGAAGCACACAGCTGACATGCTGTGGGTGGGACTTCACTGGGGCTGAAGCTCAGATGGACGGGGCACTGACAGAGCCACATTTGTTTTTCCCTAATTTTTTCCTCAGCCGCGTTGTGATTCTGATTGGCCAGTGGGTGACACAGTTGGGCAGGAATGATGGGAATGTAGGTTTGACAGCATTCCTAAGGCTACATGGACACCCACCTGAAACATGAAATGAGATGAAATTAAAGTGGAGAACAATAATCAAACTGTAATGTTACTGATAAACAGTGAAGACTTTGACACATCTCTCAAGTGTTGTCACCAAATAAAAGCTTGTTAAGTGGAGTTGTTTTCTCAGGGGGGCTCTTTGTACTCATGGATAAAAGTGAAACGTCCTGTTATGTGACATAGTTTTGATGGCTTGTTTGTGAGCTCTGAGGGGACATGTAAAGATGATGTCACGTAGACGAGGAAGAGCCTCTGTCTGACTTTTTCTTCAGTGTGCATCTTTAGTCTGTTGTGCTTTGTTGGTATCTTCAGTCCTTCTTTAGACAGACCTGTAGACTTCTGCCTTTTTTGACTTGCCTGTCACAAGCTGTTGCTGACCTCATGTATTCACTCCCCAGCCCTAATGCTTGCATTTTATTACTCTTGACTTTCTAGTTTTACATTTTTAGTGGGAGAAATTCTGTTTTTGGTGATGGTGCAAAATGTTGATTCTTAAAGCTTTTATTGGATTTTGTTGAATGCCAAATAAACATGGAACTGAGAAGTGTTGAGAGTTTTATTGACATGAGGTCTGTATACAGCAGAGAACCAAAAATCTACACTAACTGCATATAGAAGAAGTTCTCCTCAGTACCAAGTGATAAAAAATAATTTCAGGTTTCAAAGGGGGCATTAATACAATAATTATATTATTATATAATAATATAATTATAAAGAGAAACACTGTTTAACAGTGACACAGTTTAAAATGCAACATATTCCTGTGACTGTGTCACAGGTTATGGTCTCTGGACAGAAGCTGTGAACTCTTTATTTTCCTTCTCCAGTTTGTTTCAGTTGTAGGATTTTTAGAGCTACTTAAGAGGTGGAAGGATCCAATGTCTCACCAGGAAAAGGTATAAACAAAGAACTTACGTTATCTGTTGTACATCAGACATTTTATGAGCACACACTTTAACATGAGGAGTCAAAGTTCACATGCAGCCAGCTCTGTGTCCTAATCTAACTACGGTCTAAGCACACACAGGATATGAAGGTCCAGGTGGTTCAGAGTCAGAGCCATGATATCCACGATCCTCTGGGTTTGCTCTGTCCTTTATAACACAACTTTATCTTGTGTAAACTGAGCAGAGCAGAACCCCACCCACCCCCCTCACAAGTAATGGTTAAAAATAAGAGGCCTGGGGCTGATGGAGCCTTGAGCAGGTTAATGATTACAGAGCAGTCTCTGCACTGTGTCAGACAGACAGTCGACGACGAGCTGCCTCACAGTTTGGTGAGTGTGTGTGTGTGGACAGAGATGTCAGGGCAGCGTGTGTGTGCGTCCGACTTTGAGGAGGAAGCCAGAAAAGTTCTTCCTAAAGCTGTGTATGACTACTACCGCTCAGGAGCTGATGAGCAAAACACGCTGGCTGACAATGTTGCTGCCTTCAACATATACACACACACACACTCACTCACTCACATGTTGAGAAGCTGTGTTGGACACAGTGTTTCAGCATTTACTGTCTCATATGTGTCATTTGCAAAGCCCTGAGCTCCAACCACAGCCTGCTTGATACACAGGAGGTACCAGGAGGTGGTTTAACACCTGTGTTTCTCCTCAGCCAGCTTTGACATGTGAATGTGCAGCTTCAGATGTGGTTTCGTCGCCTAGGGTTGTCTTATATCCTGAGTTACTCTCAAATGTGATTAATCTTTTTTATAGCTGTAAGCAGCAGGTCACATACATGCACATTTCTTCCTGTGATACTCTTGTGCGTGTGTGTGTAAACAGCTTTGGTGTGTATCTTCTCCTGTAGCTCTTATGCTAGCAAGACATATCATACAGGCAGAGGCAGTCTAACAGGAGTAACACTCGAGCCACTAATATTGTGTTATAATCACAATACCCACAATCCTCTGGGTTTTCTTCTGTCCTTCATCCATGAATTTATCTTGTGTACTCCAAGGATCAAGGAAATCTTTTGTATCCCAAAGGGCAATTTGTTTCTGTTCCTCAGGAGCCAGTAAGCCAAAACAAAGAGAGTCTAAAATTAGACTTAGACATTCATTGTATTCACATCTTAACCATTGTATTCACATCTTAACCATTAAAACTGTGTGAAACTGTGGACTCAGTGAGATGAGATGAAGTTTTTAAATTCAGCTCTCAATAAGATATTCTGTCCTCTGTCAAGAACATGGTGTCACCTCAGGTCAAACAGCAGTGTGGCTGTTTTGTCATCCACCCCACTCTCCCTCTGGATGAGTAATACATCAGTTTTAGATCACCATCATTTTCTCATGTGATGAGGTTAAAGCCAAACCACAAACTCTGTCATGATTCAGTTCCTTTTGTCCACTGAATGGTGAGAGAACAGTGAACAGGAATGAACCGGTGGTCACCACTGGTCTTACTGAGTCAAAACCAGCATGAGACTGTTTTTGGACTTGGGTATTAGACTCACACACACACACAACATGCACACACAGAATGAATGAACATACACAGTCCAGATAAAAAGTGTAAGAGGAAGCATGGCTCAAGCGCCACGTAACTTTAGCCATAACTGTTTTGTTATGTTCCTGTGCAGCATTGATTCAGAGCAGTAAATACTGAAGTATGATGGATGTGTGATGAGTGTGTTGACAGGTGTCAGATCACACTTCTTCAGCCCCACAGAAACAAAGAAAGTGTTTTTGAATTCAGAGAATTGAGGCTACAGTATTGGTGGAGACTGCACGACATGATAAAAATGTCAGGACAGTAACTGATGTTAAACTGTCACTGGAACTCAAATGTTCTTGGTGGCTTGGCTCTTGATGTTTTCATTGTCTGTATTAAACAACCACAGAAAGGGTTAATATGTCATAGCATCAGCACAGTATGAAGGCTGCTCTGTGAGTCTTGGTGAGAAGGCAGGAAGTCCCTCGATGATGTGGTAAATCGGGTTGTGCTGCTGCTGTGGACTGTCCCTGACAAACGGTGATCAGTCATAACCTCCATCACAGCTCTGTTCAGCACATCTCTGTGATATCACAGTCAGTGTACCACATAGCGTTATGTTGTTTGAGGGCTGTTTTGTTGTTAATGTCCTCGGTTGGAAATGGTCACAGATACAAAGATTTCAAAAAGATGATAGCAAACTACAGTCTTTCATCACCTAATGTAATGATACAGTGGTGGAAAAAGTTTTTGGACACCCACCAAATTTACAGTCTCAAATATTATCACCCAAAATATTTGTGGAAAAATCTTTTGTTTCAAAGGATGTGTGCATTGGTGAACCTTAACAAATACAAATATTTTTTGTGAAGCTATATATAAAAACTAACAAAACTAAATTCTTGACAGTTTCAATATGTCAGTTCAACATTGTCAGTATCAAAGTCAACAGATAACAGAGAATGTGTTTCAAAAGCTGAACAAAATAAATAAACCATCACATCATCAAATTTATATTTAGTAGTCCCTGACATTGTACATGATGAGCTCTAATCCTGACTGGATATTCCCCACGAGCCTTTCACACTGTTGAGGGGTAATCTTGTCCCATTCTTCTTGATTTTGCTTTTAATTCTTCTAAATTCTTTGGTTTACGCTTCCAGAAACAGACCTTTGGATAATCACCAGATTTTCAATGGGTTTTATGTCCAGGGATTGAGCTGGCCTCTAAGACTGGATACGGTCTCCTGCAACCAAGTTCTACTATTTTCTGGATGTGGCAAGGAGGCATTATCTTGTTAGAGCTTGTCAGTTTGACCTCGACAGGAACAGTGCACGTGCAGAAGGTAGCATGTGAGTTTACGAGAATGGTACAATACTTGGCAGAGTTCAATGTGCCATCACAGTTGATGAGATGACCAACACCAACAGCACTCATACATCCCCAAACCATGATACTGCCTCCACCATGCTTGACAGTAGATACTGCATACTGGAGATGAAGGTTCGCCTGGCCTTCTCGTGCCATTATCAGGAGGAGGATAAAGCTGGAAACTGGACTCATCTGACCCACAGAATCTTCCTTGATTTCCTGGCTGTCCAGTTCTTGTGTGCTTGGAAGCCCAGCAGGCTAACCTCTGTCTCTCATTGATCAAGGAGCTATGCCCGGCAGCCTTAGGACCTTAAGCCACCATGATCTAAAAAGTGACCACGTACAGTGCGGGTGGGAACACTGGAAACCAGTTTGGTTTTGACCACTGCTGCTGAAGCTCCTGTGTGATGTCATTCGGCGGTTTTCCTGCACATACCCAGATCAGGATACGGTCGTGGTCATTTCTTGCTGAAGAAACCCTTGTGGATCACTGGTACCAAAATGACCCAATACTCAAAATTTCTTATATATTTTGGAACCAATCAATTTTAGTCTTTAATATTTTAGAATTTTTTAGGATTTATTTAGTATTTTGGCTGACTGTACTAAAAGAAATTGCGCGAGAGACCTAAGGTGATAAGTGCAATATTTCACAAATACTGGGGTGTCCGAAACTTTCACCACTGTGCGGACTTAGACTTAGACTTAGACAGACTATTGATCCCTTTGGATGACTCACCAAATTACATTTCCAGCAGCGAAACAGACAGAACACATCACAGGGCAGTGCAGCGACAACAGTTTTGCAAAAGCGAAGGACAGAGGGCAGCATATGCAGGACAGTTTGCAAACAACACAGAATATAAATAGAATAGAAAAGAAGAATATAAATAGAGATAGAATTAAGGATGATTTGAGATAAATATACTTTGGAGTATACTGGACTATGTGTAAGCATTAACATAAATAAATATAAATATGCTGAACTATATATATTACTTAAGGTGTCGGGTGGGTTGTATTGCGCTTGCTAAGGGGTACCACTCCTTCTGTCCTCCCATACTACCTATCTCCTCCTCCCCCCAAGTGAGGTTGTGATGATGGCGTGATGGACAAAAGGGTTCTTAAGCCTATTGGTTTCTACACTTGGGCAGGAGCAGTCTTTCACTGAACAGAGCTCCTCTGGTTTGCTGATGGCCAATTGGCCAGAGGGTGGCTAGCATTGTCCTGTAATGTCCCAACCCAGTTTGTCAGTGTCCTCATCTCATCACACCCGTCTGGGAGTCCAACTTCATGTACTGCGACCACAGAGCCAGCCCACCTGATCAGTTCTCAGTCATGCGTGTCCTTCCTGGATATGCTCCCCCAAGCACACCACAGTGTAAAGAGGACATGGCAAGCCTGGACTGGTAGAACATCACAACAGTTGCTGCAGACATTGAACCGCGGTCTCCTTAGGAGTACAACCTGTTTCCTTTACCCATACAGGTGGCTGGTGTGTGTTGTCCGGTCAGTTTGTTGTCAGCCACAGCCTCACCTCAGCTCCCTCTCTAACAGGACTGAGTCGCGGTCTTGGGTACGAGCCTCCCAAAGTCAATGACCAGCTCATCGTCTTAGGTGTTTGAGCTGTAGGTGGTTAGTGTGGCACCATGCAGCAAAGTCCCCAGCAGTATCCGATACTCCTCCTCTCTGTCATCCCTAGTGCACCCAGCGATGGCTGTCATCAGCGTGCTTCTAGCCTGTGACACAGCTCCGAGTTGTAACAGAAGTCTGAGGTGTGTGCAGGGTGAAGAGAAGCCAGGCCAGCACTGTGCCTGGGGGCTCCAGTGCGCAGCCACAGTGTCAGACGTGATGTCCTTCAGCCTGACATGCCCAATGCCAGTGAGGTAGTCAGGAATCCAGTTCACCAGGTGAGGGGTCACTCTCCCATCCTGTTCAGTTTGTCGAAGCATAGGGGCTGGATGGTATTAAGGCACCAGTCAAGAAGTCCTCACTGCGCTCCCTTGTCCAGATGGGAGTGGGCTCGGTGCTGGCAGGTAGAGGATGGCATCCTCCTGTACCACTGCACAGTGCACGCAAACTGCAGGGCGGTCCTGGGATGTTGCACCTGGGGTCTGAGGGAGGCTGAGGAAGAGCCGCTCCAACGTCTTCATCAGGTGTGAGTAAGAGTGCCACCGATTCTAAGTCATTCAGCCTAAGCTGGGCTGGTTCTTCACGGAACTGGAATGATGCAGGATGTCTTCCAGAGGGTGGGCCTCTCTAGCTATGAGCTAAGGTTGAAGATCCGTTGTATTGGATTCCCCAGTTCTGCTTGAGTCTTAGCAGTCTTGGACACACTTTGTCGGGCCTACTGCTCCTGGGCAGACTTCCTCAATGTCCTCTGACCTGGTCTGTGGTGATATGAGGCGGAGACTGTGTTGAGGTGGGGAGGAGGGGGGTGTTGTAGTGTCTGGGGGTGGGTGTGTGGAGGAAGAGGAGAGATGGCTGCGGTGAGGGTGGGGTGGGGACAAGGTTGGTTGAACCTATTGAGAAGTCATTCCAGTTCGTTTGCCCTCTCATTTGTCACCCCTATGGCTCTGAATTACTGTGTTGTGACCTGTGATGGTCTTCACCTTGCCAGACCCTCCCTCATGTTGTTTTCCCTCAGCTTCTGCTCCACCTTTCTCCTGTAGCTGTCTTGCTTCCCTCACACAGTGTTTCCTCCTGCTGTGCCTTCCTTGGCCTCCCTGTCTCTGCTCTAGAGGCAGCCTTCTTCCTGTTGAGGACAGCCTTGACCCCGTTACCCATGGCCTTGTTGGGTAACAGCAGACTGTCTTGACAGGGGCCACGTCTGTGCAGAAGTTCAGGTACTCAAGTCAGACAGTGTGTCATCCCCTCTATGTCCTTATCATGCAGGTTGATCGCTTGTCAGATTTAATAGTGTTATAGCATTTACAACACTTTGATTTACAGTTAATGTAAGTTAAATGGCATGTAGCTGTGTGTGTGCAGGTGTCTTGTCCTCGGGTGCTGAGGGCGTCCTGATGGATCTGTCTGTCTCAGTCCTGGGTCAGAGGCTCAGCATGCCTCTCTGTGTTGCAGCCACAGCAGCTACAGAGATGGCTCATCCTGAGGGAGAGACAGCGACAGCAAGAGGTGAACAACACACACACACATACAGACACACACACACAACACCCACACTTCCTTAAACTAAAGACTTGGGTTTGACTTTATGATTAAAAAAATCAGGGAAAACATTTCTTCGTAAGGTAACTGATCAGAAATAAAAGTACAGGTCAGAGGTTTGTTATCTTTAGCTCCTTTTAAACCAGTGGAAAAAATCATTAACACCTGCAGTATTATGTGTCTACCCAGCATGCCAAGCAGTAGGAACAGGGATGATGCTGAGCTCTTGGGCCACCTCTACTATAGAGGAAGTGATGTCAGTGATGACATCATCAGTGGGCAGTGAGGGCGTCCTGTGGCTGCAGCTGTACATCTCTAGGGACCGAGAGCTCACACTGTCACTGGTACGCCGTGCAGAGGAGGCAGGCTATAAGGCTATCTTTGTTACAGTGGATACACCATACCTGGGGAGGAGATGGGACGACATGCGCAACCGCTTTAAACTGCCCCCACACCTGAGGTTTGATCCAAACACAACAGCACCAGCAGAGGAACAGTTATCATTCCCAAATTCCACCACGGAGACCACATTCACTGTTGTTTGTGTGTGTGTGTGTGTGTGTGTGTGTGTGTGTGTGTGTGTGTGTGTGTGTGTGTGTGTGTGTGTGTCTATAGCATGTCTAACTTCTCCACAGTCTCCCTGGCTTTCTCTGAGGGAGACTATGGCAACGACAGTGGTCTGGCTGTTTATGTGGCCAAAGCCATCGACCCCACTCTCTGCTGGGATGACATCACGTGGCTGAAACAACACACACGTCTACCTGTGATTGTGAAAGGAGTACTGAATGGTACACACACACACATACCTTGTGCTTACTCTAGTTTCAGGAGAAAGTTAGAATCTAAATCAGAATCGACAACTTGTTTTTAACCTGTGGTTTAAGTTTTCAGTAACAAACCCTAATATTCTGAGCCTGACCTGTCTGGTTCAACGTGAACTCATTCAGCAGTCTCTCTCTCTCTCTCTCCCTCTGTGTGTGTGTGTGGTCAGGTGACGATGCTGCTCAGGCTGTTAACCGCGGTGTCAGTGGCATCCTGGTGTCCAATCACTGAGCTCGACAACTGGATGGGGTTCCTGCCACGGTGTGTGTGTGTGTGTGTGTGTGTGTTATCCATCTCTGATACCAGTCCAGATAACACTGTACCACCTGGACCACACTGTAGACTGACATCAGCCTTAGATATGACATCTGAACTACTCCTATATTTTTTCTGTACTTTGGTCTCACTGGTGAAATGATCTGTACGCTGTTATTCTATATCTGTCTTATCAACTATCTGTTGGTGCACATGACACTGGTAAAACGTTTTGTTGTTAGGTAGATGGGAGTTTAAAAAGTAACTTACATCTAACCTCACTTTTGAGACAGTGAATGAAACATCAGTTACATTATTCATTGATCCTGGTCCCATTTTATAATGTTCATTGTAACGTGCACCTCAGTCTCCTCATACATGGCTCAGGTCAGGTTAGTCAGTCAGGTCTTTGGTTAATAAGTGATTCCAGTTTGTCATATGACCTGGACATTTATGATCACAGAGTCTTGACTGAATGACTCACTAAAACTCTCCTCCAGATTACACCTTTTCTGTATAATCCTTTGCTCAGCATGCTGGTGAGCCACACAATTCTACAGGTGTTGATGATCTTCGACTAGTTTAAAGGGCTAAAGATAACAAACCTCTGACCTGTACGACAATTCTGATCAGTTACCTTACAAAGAGAAATGTTTTTCAAGTAAGTACATGCCATAGAGACTTCTTTTTATACTATACAGTATGGATCAGTCAGGGAACTGTGGTTAGTTTAGTCAGATCAAACGGGTTCAAGATCATGACTTTAGGATTGCTTTTTATTTAGACTCCTGTATCTCCACATGTCTCAACACGCAGCTGATCATCAGTGCATTCAAAATGCTTTAATAAGACCCAGAGTTTTTTAACTTTTCTCTGTTTCTAAACTTTGTCAGTCTATTAGCTTCTTCATCATCTCCTGATGACTTATTCATTATATTTATTTAATAATGCGGTATCAATGAATTAGCGTTCCACAGTGCTGTCGAACACAAGGAGGAGATTCATTTCTCTTCTGTACCAATAAAAAATGCATAACCAGGCCTGTGGGTAACTGGGTTGTTTCAGCATGAATGGATATTTAAATATAAACAGGTTGTTGTTGTTGAGTCTTAATAGCTACGGCAACTATTGACAGGTCACAACATGTTCTGGAGAAATATGATGACTCTCTGCTGCTGGCGATAAGATAAACTGAATATCAACATTTAAATGTACTGTAATGAGCAGGGTGACTGTGTGTTTGTGTGTAGCTGGACGTGTTGGAGGGAGGTGGTGGGGCTGTGCAGGGTGGCTGTGATGTCTACATGGATGGAAGGCATAGGCGCCCGGGACAGCAGACATCCTGAAGACCTTAGCTCTGGGAGCAAGGAGGCTACTGTGTTTCATTAGTCGACCAGTGCTGTGGGGCCTCGCCTGTCAGGTGACACCACCTCACCTGAACTTCAACTGTTGCTCGTGAGTCATTTATATAATAAAATGTTCTATGTTGTTGTGTGTCCAGGGGAACAGGGAGTTACTGAGCTCTGGAACTACAAAAGGAGTGCATTTAGCTGTAGCACTGTCAGGTAACACACACACACACACAGGGCATCTGCATATATGTAATACCTATCATCCGTGTGTGTGTGTGTGTGTGTAAATTGTCGCTCTTTATCCGAGGTGAGCAGGTCCCTGGTCAGGAGGTGGAGTTCAACTCCAGGATGCTGAGGAGGAATCTGTGGCTGATCATTGGACATTGTTTTTTTGTGATCATGGTTTTTATTAGATGTGTAAGCTGTTGTTTAATGTCTTATGTCTTTGTAACTTTTGTCAAGTCTGAAAATGACTCAGGTGACATGAGCTGTAAACTGAGGATGTCATGTTCTATTGAGAAAATGTAGGATCAGTAGTCAGGATGTCTCAGCCTGTGCTGCATCACTTTTCTTTTTAATCCCTCTCTTGCAGGTCCCTTGTGCTTTATGGAAAGTACAGTTGTAAATTGTTAGGTGTACTAGAGTCCATATGTCATAACATAAGTTTTTACACTCCTGACCTTTTCTACAGTCCTGCAGTTTCTTCATGTAGAAAGTCCTGTGCCTCACAATAACCCTCACCTTCTACTTCACCTGTCCTCTTTCAAAACAGTCGTTCCTCGAACTTTGTAACACTACAGCTTATGGGACTGTAGCTCAGCAGTTAGACCTGCCCTGACTACTACCTCTCCCATAACAACAAGGCTACATCACTGACACCTGGGCTCAGGCCCGACTGTTTTGGATCAGATTTGTTTCATTTGCTTCTTAAGCGTTCAGGTAACAGGTGTTACTTTAGAGCTCTGAGGACCGCTTCTACATGAAACCATGACAGCCAGAGGGCCCACTCTCACTGATCCCTCCGGCTGACTACAGATGTCTCTACTGGAGTCACGTGACCTTATCAGGCTCACCAGTGACAGGCGACTAAACCCACAGGTGAAATCTGTCTTCATTCTCACTGATGTGGGTTGAGACAGTTCTCCTCTGACCCCCAGAAATATGAAGATAATAGCGCTCTTAATAACTCTTTGATTTGACATGCTGATGCCACACAGTGACATCCAGGTAGCCCACCTTGTCACAACAGCATCATCAGTAATTTAACAGCTGTGGATGGTTGTTACAGACCCCTCAGATAACACTGAAATGTGGGAGTTTTCCACTTTATCCTTTCACTTTGTCTCTGTGTCAGCCCCTGTAATAGACTGAGTGATCTGTCCAGGGTGAACCCACTTAATGTCGAATTAGGATTTGCTCCACTAAGAGTTTATGAGGTGCATCTTCAGTGAACCATTAACACCCTCCCAGTCTCCATCTACATAGTACCAACAATCTGCTCTCTCTATACAATATACTCCCTTTTTCATAAAAATTCAAACTCGGCTGGTTGATGGTTTTGCTGGTGAATGCATGGGATAACATAAACTGAAATACATGTAGTTTAGGTTTGTCAGAGGTTTTGTAAATTATTTCATCTGCAGGTATTGTTCAACAGACTTTTATATTATCTGAGTGTGGTACTTTTTCTAAACAGGGACAATGGATGTACTGAGGGCGTCTGTCCCCAAAGCCACACTTGCAGTCTGGAGCACTTAAATGCTGCTTTACACACCATCATAGGGGAGACCAGTGCCAGCCACATCAGAAAACACCAACCCACAGTATGCACTTTTCTAAAAACTACTGCCAGCATTCACACTTCATCAGTCAGCTTCCCCACAGGAATCATCATGTTATTTGCAACCAGAGCTGTTTTGGACTGACCATCAACATGATGGTTCAACATGAATACGTATTCATATCCCAAACAACACAAAGTTACAGCAGTCACTTGTGAATGACACTAATGAGATTATGACTGCAGAGGCTGACCTGCCAATCATCCTGATATCAAATACAAAGATCAACATTTCCTCTAGAAACTTAATTTAATATCTTTATTAACTCATGCCAGTCTCAACAGGCCTAGGACCTGCAGTTATTACCGGAAATGAGTCACACAACTGGGCATAGACATCTCCGGTCCTAGCGGAACAAAGTCGTATGTGCTTTTTCAGCGGACGAGTTTTGGTGCACTGTTACCAGGCTTGAGTGACCGGTGGCAGCCGGTGGGAGTGAAACTCTGACCTGTGTTACTGCATCAGTGAAGTCACGTCAGTTTGGAAAACCCGCTGCAAAGTGCGTTTAGGGTCTGACCGGTGTGAACCGAGGTCGGCGGGAACTGTTAACGCGGCGCAGCGGGCAACTTCTACATGGAGGTTTAACGATAAAGTTTTAGGTTCAGAGTTGAAACCAGGTTAGGAATCCAATTTGAACATGTTCGCTGAACGACACAGGAGTAATGGAGCTCGGCAGTGTTTCTCAGAAAGGGGTTTGATCTCGGACGAAACTGTGGATAGATCCAACGGCTGACTCA